>JBAPCB010000127.1:0-207690 GCA_039654105.1 Coreius guichenoti | reverse complement strand
TGAGGCATCCAACAATCAAAACAAGCCCTGAAAATTGATAAAAGAACACATATTATACAGACACTTTTTTATTTAATCCTATTAGATAATTAGTTAACTGCATTTGGTAGATTTTACTTTCAATAAAATATTTGCAATGGGTTTGTAAAATGTGTTTTTATGCATGTTTGGTCTGAGTTTTTGTTGCATTTACAACCTTCTGGCCAGCAGGGGTCACCAGCGCGTTTCCGGGCGTTTCAAACGTTTCGAAAGTGAATCATTTTGCAAATTGGTTCAAATGATTCGAAGCTTTGTTTCTCCCATCAATATAGAAAATTATTTATTTTTGATTTTTTTTTTTTTTTAAAAAGACTATGGGTGCTTCTCAATTCTTATTTGTGCATCCTCGTTTCCTTTCCTCGTGTCTTAGCTCCACCCCTTCAGGATGCGAGGGAAGGACGCAAGGAAAAGACACGAAGACGGAGGAATTGAATCAAGCGGAATGATGTATCCTCGCTCCCTTTAGCGTCACTTCAAAGCGTCGTCAATTAATGATGAACATTCTTGAACATTAGAGATAATTATTTATATTGTAATAGTTTCACCTCCACAAAATACCACATTTGTCCGTTTTTTTATATTACCAGTTATTATTAACAATGAATTATTCCCAGTTATTAACTGCTTTTTATTTGTTATATAGTATTACAGTATTAATTAATTTTCTTTAATTTTCTTGTGCTTTGATATAATTCTGCAACTGTCCTTCTACAGTTGTTGTAATTTGAGATACATTTGTGTCTTGTACATATAACCAATAATGATAATTAGAATTATAATAATGAATAAACTGTGGCAAGATGGGAAGGGGGTTGGAGAATTTATACGTGCGTCACGTTTAGTCGCTAAAACCCTTCCGCAAAGGATACACCTGTGTATCCTCGCTCATGACTCCTCAGGAAGCCTCCTCACTCCTCCATCCTCGCGGTGCGATTAGAGAGTTGAGATATCCTACAAGATGGCTGAGCTCGATCGATTTCCGGGTCATAGGATGGAGGTCGGAGGAGCGAGGCACCCCGGGTTTAATTTAATTTAATTTTTAGATAGATCTACACTGAAGAAAAAAAAGTGAAATTTTTTGCAAGCAGATTTTTTAAGTAGACTACATTTCACATATGGAATTAAGTAAAATCTACTTTAAGTTAAGTTAAGTAAAATTAACAAAGACAACAAGTAGGCCTAACCAGTAAAAGTTTGTTGAATAATTTTTACTTAGTTGAAGTTCACTTTGCAGTACTTTTTACTCAAACAATATATCACTGAATTAAGCAACGCTTTTAAAATGTGTTCTTTAGAACTACTTAGACACATCTAAGTAAACAATACAATAGATATTGTGTAGACATCTACATAATAGAAACCTGAATACATAGACCTTGGTACACAATACACAATGACGGTAACATTCGATGGATTGTTTTTTTGAGTATAAAGTACAGAGTTGCAAGTTAGGCCTATTAGTTTCTTCTTCTTCTTCTTCTTTTTTAAAGAGAGATTGTGGAGACTCCTATCCTGTGGAGACTGAGCGTAATATACACTTGAGCCAGTGTCTATATATCCAATCCACTCCAGTCCTCTCCCTGGTTTCTGACGGATCCAGTGCATGTAGTAGCTGCTCATTGAGAATCCAGACACACTGCAGGACAAAGACACTGATTCTCCTGGTCTTCTCACCACAGAATCTGAGGAGGTCAAAGACTGACCACTAACACCTGAAAAACTGAGAAATTAATGTTAGATGATTTACAGTAATAGAACAGTGAGATGACAGTAATGATTCAGAACAAATAAACAATCATCAGCAGAACTACATGCTGTAGTATTTCCATTGTCACACCTACCAGAGTAAATAACAAGTCACACAAAAAAGTTTACACCACAGATGATTTAGCTTGGGGAAGGTTAATCATTGGACCGTTTATAAAACAATCCTCGGGAAGTGGGGGTGATACGCCCTACAAAATTGTTTGCGTATTAAGAATTTTTTTTTTTAGAGTAGTCGGAGCAGCTGTGTGAACAGAGCTATGATATATTATGAGATATATTAACAACAGAACAATCTCGCCATTTAATCCAACTAAATTGTGTGTCTGTGTGATGGTTCTGCATGCAAAAAATATATTTTCTTTTTTTAGTTTTACTTACTCGTAAAAGTTGAGATTACTTTTTTTATGTTGTCAATGTAAATACATCGGACAAATCAATTGGATAAATACAGTAAATTTAGTTTACTAAATAAAAAAGTGTAATAGTGTAATTGTGAATGGAGATGTGAAGGTTTTAGTGAAACTGAAAAGTTGTATAGCAGAAAATCAATAATTATTGCATATCAGGGAAAGAGGCATCAACATACACTCAATGCAATAATATTCTTGATTCATGATAACATGCAGTAAATTACACTGAGATGTGTTCCAGAGTGCTGCACAAAAAGGTGCATCTCCATATATAGATCATGAGGTTTGCCCCTTAACATTGTTGTACAAGATTAAGTGTTGGACCCAAACTCTAGTATAAAGTACTTGTTTGTTTTTTTATTATTATTGAATTTTTTTTGTAAGAACAGTGAAATTATTACAGATCTTTTTATTTATTTCTGTTCTAATTCTGAATTTACGTATCATTTAGGATCTATAATTAATTGAACTATGATGGCAGTTGGTGTTATGCTGTACATGGTCACGTAATGCAGATTTTTCAAAAATGAAAAAAAACAAACAAACAAAAAAAAAACACAAATTTTCTAATTTTCTGTATGAAGCCTTAAGGTGAAAAATTATGAGGGAACAGAAAAACACATTATGGATTCACTATAGTGATTGTTAATTTATCTGATCTGATCTTTTTGTAGTGGTCTGAAATACTGTGCGCCCCCATATACACAGAGAGACAGTTCTATGAAAGTTTGTTTGAGGACTCTTTTAAAATCATTGTTAAAGGGGTTTATGAAGTGAAATGTTTCACTGTGGCCACTCCATGCAAAGTGATACATGATACTTCAAATACTCACACACATCAAACAGGCTTTACAACCTCTTGACGGACGCAGCACATTTTCCTTTCTGCTGCAGGTTCTAGTAAAGCAATTAAAATGTTTAAAGGCATAATGATATGTATAATGCCATTATATGCCATAAATTTATTTAAACTAGAAATGTACTTTGCTGGGGACTGTCACGGATGAAAAGGTTTTTAGACTGGAACTGAGGTTGTCATCATAACTTGTATGTTTGCTGTATTGCACAATGATCCAAACCACATGAAATAGCCTTATGTTCCATTACCTTATGGACTGCTATCTTGAGATTTTTTAAATGTTCCTTCAAAGACTTGAAATGTTAATGTAAGCAGTCAACTAGACTGTATTAACCAGACAAAGAATAAACAACATATGAATACTGAATTCTGTTTAACTTTTCACCAATGACCTGAAAACATTTAGGCCTATAATCTATATGAGGCAAATGAATGGCTGACAGACTGCTAATAAAGTTATTAGCATGAGTCATACTAAGTTCAGCCCTTCTACTCACTCTGGATGAGTACAGTTCTTGGAGAGTGGGAAGGGGTGTACCGATGATTCTCTCAGCAGTCTGGACTATCCGCTGTCTTCTGGTCTGATTTTGTAACTGAGCTGAACCAGACAGTTATAGAAGTGCAGAGGACGGATTCAATGACTGCAGACTCAGAGTAGAACTGCATCAGCAACTCCTGTGGCAGGTTCAACTTCCTCAGCTGGCGAAGGAAGTACAACCTATGCTGGGCCTTTTTCACAGGGGAGTAAATGTGATTATCCAACTTCAAGTCCTGAGAGATGGTGTCCAAGAACCTAAATAAAAAATGTGCATGTTTGAAGAGGTTTTCTTAACCGCGCAATTTGCAACGATAAAAAGAACCACTGCTAAGAATTGTTTCATAATCTTATTTCTAACAGTGAATTATTAAAATCTCATCAAAAGTGCATTAGGCTGTTGGGGAAGACAGAGGCTTCTAGTGTAACCCTGGTGACTCCACTGCCTTTTAACTGCGTCACAGTACCTACCGGACTATTGAATCAATACACAAACGTTTTAATATATCAACCATGTTTATTTGTCCACTTTCCTTGTGCAATACAAAAGTTGAAATGTATTGTTTTTAAAACGAAGTTGTACTTTTTCTCAGGCCATCCTCCAGCTCCAGCGAACTCTGAGTCGGAACCGAACGTTTGCAAGACAGAGTGTCAGGGGGATGTCACCAAAAAGAATAAACCACACCTAGTGACCGAACCCTGACAAAATAATGTTTCTTTCGTGACTGAAGGACCTGTCGAATATGCAGAAAACGAATAATGCATAGCCTAAAAATAAATAGTCAATGCACGAACGAAATGCATGAATCTCATTAGATCATTCATTTAATCATGCATGTACACGGATGAACAGTTTTTGTATGGGGCTTTATCACCGTGCCACCCCAGTCACAGTGACACACACAAGTGCAAAAACCAGCGCCAGCATGTCATTGCGTCATTCGTTACAAATTCTACAGCAAATGTAATTGCATTCACGTTTAAAGAAGGGTGATGCTATTTTCACGTTTTTCCATAATCAAACAAACATTTCAGTCATTTCATACATTTTTTTCAGACCGTCAACAGGCGAGTAGCTTATGGACCATCATTGATCAAACTCCTATAACAGTAACAATCTAACAAAGACCTCTAGCTACAAACACACGGGCAAAATGCACAAACAATCTAAGTCCCCATAAAAACAAACAAAACATATATATTATTGCTGCCTATCTCTCCCTCACTCTCTTTTTAAAATCAACAGTCGTTTTGAATGTGATGTTGCTTTCTCGCCCTCTAGCGTTTATATACGGGTTTGATTGGCTTCTCTGTTATCCTCACCATTGTTTTGAGTTTTGTATGTTTTTTTTAATTTTTTTTATTTTATTTTCATACACGTTTTAAACACATATATGAAATATTATGCAATTTATTTATGAGTAGTTAGGTTCATGACACATGCTTTGTTTATATTTATTTCTTGTGTTAATTCAAATGAATCATGAAAGTAACTTCATCAATACATGTTTGTGTGGTGTGCATTCCCTGACAAATAAACCTACGGATATTGCTATAGCATGCTCTACGCTACAGGAAATATTTATTTAGAAAAACATAAATCAGTTTAACTAGATTAGGTTAGATTAGAAAAAAAGATTACGGAAGGCAACATTTGCACATTTTCACTTTTTTTTTTTAGCGAAACAATGATCCAATTATAAGCTGGATGAGGACACCACATGAAAAGGTCAAAAACATTTTTGCCTCAATTAGAAGAGACTCACATGAGGAAGCATGTCAGAAAACATAAAAAAACATTAAAAAAATACAATACAAAAACATTAAAAATACATACAAAAATAAAATAAAATTGAATTCTGGGAAAGCTTTTTGATTTCCTGCATGAACAGTTTTTGAGCAACACTGCTGTTTTCCTTGTAACTGTGAGTCTCTGGCACAGTAATAAACAGCTGTGTCTTCAGTCTTCAGGCTTTTCACCTCTAAATACAGCATGTTTTTACTGGTGTCTTTGGTGATGGAGAACTGGCCCTGTAGAGACTGAGCGTAATATGCACTTGAGCCAGTGTCTATATATCCAATCCACTCCAGTCCTCTCCCTGGTTTCTGACGGATCCAGTGCATCCAGTAGCTACTCATTGAGAATCCAGACACACTGCAGGACAGAGACACTGATTCTCCTGGTCTTCTCACCACAGAATCTGAGGAGGTCAAAGACTGACCACTAACAGCTGAAAAACAGAGAAATTAATGTTAGATGATTTACAGTAATAGAACAGTGAGATGACAGTAATGATTCAGAACAAATGGGAGTTTCTTACATAAAACAATCATCAGCAGAACTACATATTGTAGCATTTCCATTGTCACACCTGCCAGTAAATAAGTTACAAAAAAGTTTACACCGCAGATGATTTAGATTGGGGAAGGTTTGTCATTCAGTTTATAAAACAATCCTCTGGGTGTGGGGCTGATCCGCCCTACAAAATAGTTTGCATATTAAGAGGTTTGTTTTAGAGGGTTTAGGGTATCGGAGCAGCTGCGTGGACAGAGCTCCGACATATAGCGTAAGGGTAATAAAAAAACTGTTTAGAATTGTAAGACTCTGTTGTGAGATCTAGAGATCAGCAGTATTTTTTGGAGTAACACATAAGAAATATCTTCATACAAATATATTAGACCAACAATATTCCCATAAATGTTAACAATTTTACTGAGTGTTGAGCAAACAATATTATATTAAACAATGTTGCTGATGTGTTAGGGTTTATGATTTCCCAGCATGCTACCTATTTTGCTTTGATTCATTTGTATAGCTTGTTTTTGTTGTACGACAGCATGATAATGCTATTATCTCTTGAGGTCTTAAATTTGATGCAGAATGGGAGAAGCGGAGGCATTTTTGTTTAATGAATGGATTGTGATGAGAAAAAATTTACATAGGCCTACTTGAAGTGCCATCTATAGTGACTCAAATATAAAGAGAAAGACGAACATACAGTAGTGGCCAAAATTATTAACACCTGACAGATCTGAAAATATTGACCTTTTTTTGCCTCCAAAGCATGATTTAATTTCATAATGTTCATGAAACATGCAGATGGTTGCTCTGAGCACAACAAATATGAGATGAAATGAGGCGTACTGTTTTTATTCACTTTTAACTTTAATATTTGGTATGTCCACCTTTTGCAGCAATTACAACAGCGCATCTCTAGCATAGTGTCAATATATTTCCTCTGAGAACTTCAACACTAATGTTATCCCATGCCTTCTGCAACTGAAGCCAAAGGCTTTCCTTTGAATGTACAATAGATCTTTCCAGTTTATTTTGATTTTTTTTAACTCACCCCAAATGTGCTCGATGGGGTTGAGTGGCCAGTCCATCATATGTGTTCCAGCATATTCCTATCTCTGACTTTGGATATTTCACTCAAATGAGTTAACTTTCAGTTAAACAAACATCACATTTTTTAAAAAATGACTTCATTTTTACGCTTGCAGTAAATTACTTGCAATACATAGGCTATTTTAGGAAAATTAAACTTTATATTTCCATGCTCAACATCAACATGCTCCTTCCATAACTCATCAGAATATGAATTATATTTGGATGTTCTTAATGTGATTTAGTTTGCATATTTTAAAAAAAAAATATGTATCCTATTGTAACAAAAATTACAAAATGTAGGAAATTGGCCAATGAAGCTGAAGAGAATCTTCAAAGAGAGCAACTCTTTAATTCCCATGCAGGGATGTAAAATGTTCTAGTCATGTGTGACTGCACTTCTGTTTTTGATTGGCACTGCAGCCTTTTGTGTAACTGTGACTCTTTTGCACAGTAATAAACAGCTGTGTCTTCAGTCTTCAGGCTTTTCACCTCTAAATACAGCATGTTTTTACTGGTGTCTTTGGTGATGGAGAACTGGCCCTGTAGAGACTGAGCGTAATATGCACTTGAGCCAGTGTCTATATATCCAATCCACTCCAGTCCTCTCCCTGGTTTCTGACGGATCCAGTGCATCCAGTAGCTACTCATTGAGAATCCAGACACACTGCAGGACAAAGACACTGATTCTCCTGGTCTTCTCACCACAGAATCTGAGGAGGTCAAAGACTGACCACTAACAGCTGAAAAACAGAGAAATTAATGTTAGATGATTTACAGTAATAGAACAGTGAGATGACAGTAATGATTCAGAACAAATGGGAGTTTCTTACATAAAACAATCATCAGCAGAACTACATATTGTAGCATTTCCATTGTCACACCTGCCAGTAAATAAGTTACAAAAAAGTTTACACCGCAGATGATTTAGATTGGGGAAGGTTTGTCATTCAGTTTATAAAACAATCCTCTGGGTGTGGGGCTGATCCGCCCTACAAAATAGTTTGCATATTAAGAGGTTTGTTTTAGAGGGTTTAGGGTATCGGAGCAGCTGCGTGGACAGAGCTCCGACATATAGCGTAAGGGTAATAAAAAAACTGTTTAGAATTGTAAGACTCTGTTGTGAGATCTAGAGATCAGCAGTATTTTTTGGAGTAACACATAAGAAATATCTTCATACAAACATATTAGACCAACAATATTCCCATAAATGTTAACAATTTTACTGAGTGTTGAGCAAACAATATTATATTAAACAATGTTGCTGATGTGTTAGGGTTTATGATTTCCCAGCATGCTACCTATTTTGCTTTGATTCATTTGTATAGCTTGTTTTTGTTGTACGACAGCATGATAATGCTATTATCTCTTGAGGTCTTAAATTTGATGCAGAATGGGAGAAGCGGAGGCATTTTTGTTTAATGAATGGATTGTGATGAGAAAAAATTTACATAGGCCTACTTGAAGTGCCATCTATAGTGACTCAAATATAAAGAGAAAGACGAACTACTGCACATACAGTAGTGGCCAAAATTATTAACACCTGACAGATCTGAAAATATTGACCTTTTTTTGCCTCCAAAGCATGATTTAATTTCATAATGTTCATGAAACATGCAGATGGTTGCTCTGAGCACAACAAATATGAGATGAAATGAGGCGTACTGTTTTTATTCACTTTTAACTTTAATATTTTGTATGTCCACCTTTTGCAGCAATTACAACAGCGCATCTCTAGCATAGTGTCAATATATTTCCTCTGAGAACTTCAACACTAATGTTATCCCATGCCTTCTGCAACTGAAGCCAAAGGCTTTCCTTTGAATGTACAATAGATCTTTCCAGTTTATTTTGATTTTTTTTAACTCACCCCAAATGTGCTCGATGGGGTTGAGTGGCCAGTCCATCATATGTGTTCCAGCATATTCCTATCTCTGACTTTGGATATTTCACTCAAATGAGTTAACTTTCAGTTAAACAAACATCACATTTTTTAAAAAATGACTTCATTTTTACGCTTGCAGTAAATTACTTGCAATACATAGGCTATTTTAGGAAAATTAAACTTTATATTTCCATGCTCAACATCAACATGCTCCTTCCATAACTCATCAGAATATGAATTATATTTGGATGTTCTTAATGTGATTTAGTTTGCATATTTTTAAAAAAAAATATGTATCCTATTGTAACAAAAATTACAAAATGTAGGAAATTGGCCAATGAAGCTGAAGAGAATCTTCAAAGAGAGCAACTCTTTAATTCCCATGCAGGGATGTAAAATGTTCTAGTCATGTGTGACTGCACTTCTGTTTTTGATTGGCACTGCAGCCTTTTGTGTAACTGTGACTCTTTTGCACAGTAATAAACAGCTGTGTCTTCAGTCTTCAGGCTTTTTATCTCCAAGTACAGCATCTTTTTGCTGGTGTCTTTTGTGATGGAGAACTGGCCTTGTAGAGACTGAGCAAAAATAGTGCCAGTGCCGCTGTCAATACGGCCGATCCACTCCAGTCCTCTCCCTGGTTTCTGACGAATCCAGTGCATCCAGCTAAGGGAGAGTCCAGAAACCACACAAGACAGTGTGACTGATTCTCCAGGTTTCTTTACCTCAGAGCCAGAAGAGGTCAGTGATTGACCATGTGCATCTGGGACAAAGATAGAATGTACACATAATTAAAAAAGCATTGGATTTAAATATCCATATTCAGAAAGTTTCTTAATGAGATTGGTAAGCAGATTTAAACTTACATGAAACCAGTACAAAGAGAGTAAAATAACTCAGATTCATCTTCCTCTAAGACCAATGCAGTTTCATGCAAAAACTATGTTTCTGATGTGCTGTGTGAAGAAGCTTTTAAAAACCCAAGCATTTATTACACAGAGAACAGACTGTAAATTTCAAACTTCATTTGAATAAGGGAGGGTCTTAAAAACTAAACAAAATCTGCTTTGCGGTTATCAATCACCCTGTTTTTCAGATGAGGATGGACAAACTCTATATTTATGTACATTTATACATGAAAGATAATATAAATGATATACTGTATACATAGTGATTTAATATATATATATTATGATGATGTGACCCACATTGTAAAATATGCTTTGTCAGGTAACCTAAAAATGTGTTAACATCAAAAATAACTTTTTATTTAAATCTTAAAGTCATGAGTCGAGTGTGTGCAGTCCACATTTACTTAGCTATAGTCATTTCTTTCATTGCTTATGCGTTGTTATTTTGTTGATGCTTAAAAGACATTTTGGTAACACTTTATTTTCAGGCTACTTTTTAACCACATGCAGCACAAACATGGCTGATACCCTCCATTTATTTTGTACTGATGTCGATGTGTTTTAAACCTTGTGCTACTCTTATATCCCGTTATGTTAACACTTTACAATAAGGTTGTATTAGTTAACATTAGTTAATGCATTAGTTAACATGAACTAACCATGAACAACACCTCTGTTCAGCATTAATCTTAATTCACACATATATTAATGCATCTATTCACGTTAACAGTGCAATTAGTTAACATTAGTTCATGCATTAGTTAACATGAACTAACCATGAACAATGCCTGTAGCTATACTGTTTTGTAAGGTTATCTTACTGTACATATTTACATTAGTTTACATAGCAGTTGACACACACTAAGGATGAACATTTCTAACTCACCATCTTACTCTAAAAGTAAAAATGCTGTTGTGCACTTTATCAACATGTGTTAACTAATACAACCTTATTGTAAAGTGTTACCATTATTATTATTATTATATTTTTGCATTGAGTGTCCATAACAAAAGAAAAAGAAACCTCACTGGATGAAGCTGCCAGTATCGACAATACAAAAAATGTACAGAACAGGATTACTCATGATTACTTAAACATGAAACACAGAGATAAATAAGTCTGTTATGCGAGTCAAAAGAGGGAGGGGACGTTTAATTTGCATGTTGAATATGGATTAAAAAAAAGAAGAGTAAAAAAATGTAAGATGCAAAATGATTTAGTGACTAAACTAACTAGCTTAAATTGTAGTATGACCGAACAGATTGTGAATCAACCCTTCAGTACATTTTCCCCAATAATCTTTTTGTAATTTTCTGTGTTATTTATTTATTTATTTTGGTCAGTATTTTCATATGACATGAGGGGAAAAAATCGTTTTCAAATTTTTTTTCGTTTTCCTCCCACAGTTTGGGGGATTTTATCTTGCATACCTTTTATAATGTGCATGCTTATTTCATATTGGTGTGATGCAAGATTAAATTGAGCACTGATAGCACACACTGCAGGACAGAGAGACTGATTATCCAGGTTTTTTCACCACAGAGTTTGCAGAGGTCAAAGACTGACCACTAACAGCTGAAAAACATAACTCATGAACCCAATTAATAATTAATGAAACAGAACAATGAGATGACCGTAATAATCCAGAAGAATTTCCATTATCAACCCAAAACTTTCAAATAAAAAGAATAAGACATTTAGCTGCACTGCAACTGAACACAAGTACTGACTCAATTCAAATTATAGCAGTCCCTTGGGACTGAATGACTCCCTAAAAAAATATTTGAATATATATAAAGGTTTGTTAACATGTTAACATCACAGTTTTTGTATTTTCTAATTTTGTCTAATAATGGTAATGTGATATTGTAACTATAATTGCAACGTTTCTGGTTGTTATTCAGGGCAACCATAACAGCAATAGCGGTAAGTCAGCACCATGAGCAGATGTGCTAGTGACGTAAAGATGATGGTTTGGTCAGTGGCGTGCAGTGGTGTTCTGAAATGAGGAGGCAAAATTCCTCAGTGTTTTATTTTATGATGTAAATTCATGTTTCAGTTGCACTTAATGTCTAATTTTTCATGTTAAAGAAACATTAATCAAGAAAACAATTTAGTGTTTATTATTCTGTTTATTAAAATTAAGTATATTTCTCATCAAGCATGTTTATCCAAAAAATAACCATAAGAACGCAGTAACAAATTTCATATGTCATGTATATTTTATTTGTGAATTGATGTTCAGCTGTTCTGTTTAACAGACAACACGTTTTTCGGGTCAGCAGTCATCAAATCTCAGTAAACACTGCAGTTTTCATGATGGTCACAGACCAGGAAATGCCTTTAATCAATTGATTGCTCAAAACTAGCTGCTATTACTGTAGGTCTGTGCTGTTGCTGGAGGACTGATGCTTGTATGTGACATCCTGAGGAGGGCCTGGCTAAATGAGGTCAGTGAGGAGGACGGAGTGAGACATTTTGGCAATTCAGGATGTGACTGACAGTGTTGTTGCTGAGCACTGGCCGGCACTGATGTGTGGCTTTGCTTATTTTTGATCATCACTACAGCAATTAAAGCAAGAGTACTGTACATTTGAATGAATGAATCACTTTTTGGCATGGAGTTACAGAGACAATATTGTATCAAGTTCTAGAAATGATAAGTTGGACGAAAGAAAAATAATTCGAGTTAGAAACAAGTAAATATAAATGGATTTCAGATAAAGTATCTAAATTCAAAACCAGAGAGAATTAAAATGATCACAATGACTACTAATATTAAATAATCATAATGATAATAATAGTAAAAATATTAGTTATATCTTATAACTGGTCTTTCTCTTTCTGTGGTTATTGTAGAGCTGCTTCAACAGATAGAGTCACTGTGACTCTCGAGCACAGTAATAAACAGCAGTGTCCTCTTTTCTCAGACTCTTGGCTTCAAGATACTGTGTACTTTGAGACACATCCTCACTCAATGTGAAGTGATTTTTCATAGAGTCTGCATAAGTAAGATAATCAGAGCTAGAACTACTGCCAGAGTTTACGCTCCCAATCCACTCCAGAGCTTTCCCTGGTTTCTGTCTGATCCAGTGCATGAAGTAGTCTGTCATTGTAAAACCAGATATTTTACAGGAGATCTTGACTGTTTCCTGCGGTCTCTTTATCACAGCAGGTGACTGATCTAATCGGATTTCATCACCACTGATACCTGTGGAATAAAAGACATAAATCATATTAACAGTGAGCTTCTATCAATCAAAGTGATGTTTGCTAGAATAACACAAATGTCAAAATTACCTTGTTGAGATACAATCAACATAAAGATGAAATGCCAAAGGCTCCTTGACTCCATTGTCAAAACGTTTGTTATACGTAAATGCTGCTCATTTAATTTCACTGGACAGTGAACAGTGAGCTGGATTTGTGTTTTATATAGAGGTAAATTATCACATTTGCATAGTGTGCTTTCTCAGGCCTTGCATATGATTATTATTTATGAAAATAGGAGGAGTTACTAAATCTAGAATTGTTTATGGTGGACTCAAATTTAGCTATGTTTTCCTCAAGTAATTTAAATTATGTCAGTATGCTGGTTTTTGATTGTTTATCAGAATGTATGTGACAATGTAAAGAAAATAATTGTTTGATAATTGTGTTAAGTCTTCAGAAAAAGGTCACGTTTAATTTTTAAGTGACTGACTCCCCCTTGTGGAGCTCTGCTGCTATAGTAGACTATATTAAATACATTGTGATACATTTCTACAATACGCTTTTACACAGTTTTTATTAATAATATAAATTATATTAATATAAGTTTTATTTTTTATTCTATTTATTGTTTAACCAAAACATAACAAATAGTATTTATTTTCACTGACTCAAAATAATAATGTAAGATGTCATTACATTAAGTCCACTTAGTTTGTGTGTGTGGTAATATGATCATGAGCATGAAGCAGGTATTGAGTGTGTTGATGATCTGCAGATCTGTTTTTGTCAGTTTCTCACTTTGAGCTGAGCCACTGTGTCTGTCTTTGCACAGTAATACACAGCTGTGTCCTCAGTCTGCAGGGTGCTGATGTCTAAGTACAGCTCATTCTGGACTGTGTCTCTGGAAATAGTGAAGCGACTCTTGAAGGAATTTCCAGAGTCTATTGATCCACTGCCCCATATGATCCCAATCCACTCCAAGGCTTTTCCAGGAGGCTGCCTGATCCAAGCTGTGCCATAGTCTTTGAGGGCATATCCAGAGATCTGACAGGACAACCTGACTGATTGACCAGGAGCTTTAATCTGTGCAGGAGACGAGGTCAGTGTGATGCCAGAAACATCTGTAAAAGACAACAACATACTGTGAGAGTCAGTCATACTTCCAGTAACATTTCATCTGTTTCTAACTATATAAATATTTGAATAATTACAGTCAGCAACAGAAAGATTCACTTTTCTGATGTGACTGAATGAATCCACTCACATGGCACAAAGGCACACAAAATGAGTAGAATTTGACTCATGGTTGATTTCAGAATCAGACAGGACATCCACTCAGCTTTTGTCCTAGTGTTAGTGGACTGATCCTCTACTCAAGGAAACTGACACTCTTATTCAATCATGTGAATGGTGAACATTTGCATATTATTAACCAAGTTAAATCACGATACGATTTTGTAGCTTCAGCTTCTGTGACCTATGTTTTCATAAAGTGTTTGCATCTTTGGTTTGCATGGACTCACTTTCAGGGATTTACAAAGAGATCAGAGAGCTAAGAAAAACATTATGCAGGCAATAATGGGATTGACAACACATGAGTTGTGATACAGTTTACATCCATTTAGTTTTATGGCTTGTATTAATGGCTTAAATGTAATTTGTACTGGCTTAGCTGGACAAAATACACTCATAAAAGCTCATTAGGCATCATTAAAGAGATAGTTCACACAAAAATCATTTTACTCTTTGATTTGATGTTGTTCCAATTTTTTAACAATGTCTTTTTTTCATACAAAGAAAACAAGTTTAAAATATTCTTCTTGTGTTCCTCAGAAGAAAGTCATACAGGTTTGGAACGACATGACGGTTAGTAAATGATGACAGATTTTTAATTTTTGGGTGAACTATCCCTTTATGTGTCATACTTAATATGTTATAATATAATGGTGGTTATATAATCATGAATGAGATTTAGAAACAGATAATGGATGTTATATTAGCTATAGTAGTTCTTGTACAGTGCTTGTACTGTTTTCTCATGTTGTGGTTGTCTGGCACAGTAATACACAGCTGTGTCCTCAGTCTGTAGATTTTGTCCATTAAGAGTCACTGTGTTGCTGGAGTCACTTTTGGAGATGCTGAACTTGTTTGCCAGTGAGTCTTTTTTGGTTATGCTTCCACCTCCCCATATGTGCACAATCCACTCCAGAGCTTTTCCTGCAGGATGTCGTATCCAGGCTGTTGCGTAACTATCATCTGTAACAGAATATCCAGACACCTCACACTTGAGAGTAAATGAGCGTCCCGGCTGCAGAACTATAGCGTTTGGCTGAGTGAGGACAATATTACATTCCACACCTGTCAAGAGAGAATAACAATACACACATCAATGAAATTATACAGTCCAAATATCTGTTTTATATTACTTGCTGATAAATACACTCACAGGTGATTGCTGCCAAAAACAGCAGTAAAGATGTAGAGAACATGATTTATGCTTAGTTCAGCTTTATCTGTATACTGGGAGATAACAACACAAACGACTCTCTTTAAACACACTGGGGGTGGAAAAACTGAGCCGTTTTGCATATAGTAAAATGATCAAGTATAAAACACTGATTGACACCCTGATAACTTTTCAGCAGCACTGTTCAGCGATATAAATAAAAGAATAATTTAGTTTGTAATAATAGAGGTTTGTTTAAATAAATAAATAAATAAATAAATGATTTGGTCCCTCTTTGAGTTGGGGCGGGGGGGGGGGGGGGGGTGCAAACATATTTATGGAGAACACATACAATTGTGTCATTATCAGACAGGTTATAGTTATAGTGACACTGTATTTTATACATCTCATTGATGTGATGTTTTGTGCCTCTCATCCGTATTTAACATACAAAATACAACAAAACAATGCTCATATACAGATGATGTTTTAGCTTAAAACTCTCATAAATGGGTATAAATGTTCTTTTTAACAGTTGAGACATACATGTACCTATGAAAATATTTTTCTACATGATCTTTTTTAGGTAAGTACAGAGGTTTGCCAACATGCATTTTAGGGGATTTACAGTTAGATCACATAAAGAGACCAGTATGCTCAATGAAGACCAGGAGTCAAAGCTGAAGTTCAGTCAGTTGACAAAGAGTTTACTGAAGACAAAGTTCTTCACTCTTCCATAGGCAGTAAAAAAATGAATAAGAGGATCCAGCCTCCAGTTAACTTAAGATAAAGAAACACTAGTACTTATAGTCATATGGATAATCAGTTGACACCATTCCTACAGGTTCTGTTAGGTCAACAGAACAGATAATTTGGTAACACTTTACAATACGGGTGCACTAATATGCATTAATTCATGCTTAACTAATGCACAGATAATCATGAGTTAATGTATGACTCATGAAGAACTAAACCATTTATTAATAATTACTACATCAGCATCTAATGAAGATTCTATATGATTAATAGATTATGTAGTAACTGAGACAAATCAGACATAATTATTTGTTATATTTAGACGAACAAATGGTGAAACTCACTCTGGGCCTAGAAACCCATCCCCCACAGAAGTTCCACTATCAGTGGGCTAGGAGATAAGCCTTCAAAGACAATTGCCAGGTACCATTTGTGGAAGGGAAAGATGATGACATTAGCATGTCATTGATGTCAGACTGATCCCATCACCATTTGGCCATTGTTCACTCCAGTCTCTCAGTCCTGAGAGGACAAAGTGTGAATGACCACAGACTCAAACTCAACAAACTGCTTTTGCCATGTGGCTTGAATCTACAAAACATGGATTTCTTACAAAAAATGGACAAAATGGAGAAAATCTTCTCCTTTTTCTTTAACAGAACTTGATATACTTAATGAGTGTTGTTTGTATACATGCACAATATACAAACATATCTAGTAAGGTATACATGAATGCATATTGTATGACAGAACCAACGGTTAATGTAACCTCACCTATACCATTGTAGCAAATTAGCTCAGAGGGGAAATATTAATAATTATTCATAACTCATTATGATTATTCATTATGATTAATTATTAATATTTGAATCAGTTAAATAGATTAACTTGATGTGGCTACATTAACATTACAATCAATCAATCAATCAGTTTATCCTATGAACGTTCAGTATTGATTATTAATTAGTTCTAAGAAAAGGATATTTTTCATGGCCACAGAAAAATAATTCTTCCTTTGTATTTACATAAGCGCTTAGAGCGCATAACAAGATAGATCATTTAAGTGACAATTTGTTTGCAGACAGGGAGTCAGAACCAACATATATTGTGCACAAACTTTAATAACTAAATCCTGGACAAGATTAAACAGACATGAAACATACATACACAAAACATACATGGCAAGAGGCAAAGTTAAAATGGTTAGAAGAACCGGGTCAGTACAGATGGATGAAGTTATGCAAAGAGTCTAAACCTGGGAGAACCATCCCTGATAAGCTCCTTTGTCGGAGCAAAGGAGTTTACAGTTTTACTAACTACACAGCGACTTGTATTTCTTAGTACATTACTTGCGTTTGCCCAGGAAGGCGTCCAGATATACGGTCGCAGGAGAAAGTCTTGATGGTTCCGTCCGATGGTTTTGCAGTTGCGATCGTTTCCTTCTGTGTTGAGCGAAGGAACGACTGTGAACTTGCATGGTTGTTTTGACTCCATCGAGGTTGAGGAAGTTGCACACGGCGTGAGGAGTTTGGGCCTGCTGGCGGCATCGGGTTTCCTGTCCCACAGGTTCTGTGTGTGTAGACCCACCATGCATGGTGGCCTGCCGGGCAGAAGCCCACAGGCACAGCATGTGTTGTAAGTGCGAGGGAGAAGAGAGGGCGTGGGTCGGCAGCATCTCTCTTAAGAGTCTTAGAGAAATCCCACCCTCGACAGTCGGGTTGACCAATGGGATTGTTGGGCTTTTCCAGCGGGAAATTCCTCTGTGGGAGATTTATGGCTCTTTATTTCAAGCAGGATTCAATGGGTCTGTGCCCATTTATACTCCAATTAATGCAACAAACACATACTGCCTCTTACAAAGAAGTGACATACATGAAAGTGTAAGTCGTGAAGTGAGCATTAATTTGATAGGAGACGCCACATATATGAGGTTACATGATCTAGCAAGTTGCTCATAAGACATGCATAAATGAAATAACATACAAGGGACACTTTACAAGACAGTTATATGCGTACATACAATGTCCTGGAGTGCATGTTCATTTATAGATGGTTTGTCAATAACTTGAGGCAAAAGCGTGTGTTTTACAGGCTTTGTGTCTTAACTATGGCCTTTTCCATGTGGCCACATTTTTTAGGGCCATAAAATGTCTTATCAGTTGGTATCCAGGGTAACTGAGGACCTTTCTCTTTTGTGTTGGGGGAAGGTCTGTTATATATTTACAAACATATTTGTTAAATGTAACAGCCGATTATGTGTCTGATTTGCCTCAGTCGCTACACAGTGTTTGTTGTCTACGCAGTTGTAATATAAAGATGGTTATGTATATGATATATAGATACCTGTGCAATATAGTAGTGTTACAAGAATCTTTAATAGTTTCTTCATCGGCCACCAATAGAGGCCGCACATGCAAATGTTACTCATTGCACAGCTGAAACAAAAGAGCTGAAAGTCTCCAACAGAGGAATATTCCCGCTTGGAGATTCGACCTTTCCCATTGGTCAAACGACCCTACTGGGCGGGACTTCTCCCAAAAGCTTTAAAGAAAGACGCACAGATCCGCCCGCTCTCTAGCCTACGACAGACACGCTGCGCCGCCGGGCTCTGGCCCGGCAGGCCACCAAGCATGGTGGGCCTACACGCACATCAAACCAGGTGCGGACTCCTCGATCATGGCGAAGTTCAAACTAACCGTGCAAATTCTTCATATCTTCATCGGGCAACAAAGAAGAAACCGATCGCAACCTCAGCAGCATGGGACGGAACTATCAGGACTTTCTCACGCGACTGTGTATCTGGACGCTTTCCTCCCCCGCGAAGGCACAATGCAAGTAAAGTACGCTAATTCGCTGTGTGGTTATTAAAGCTGCAAGCTCCTTTGGTAACAAAGGAGTTTGCAGGAAGAAACTGATGGTTTTTTCTAAATGCTGGACTCTTTTCATAACCTCATTCTTGACTCCCGTTTTCCTACTTCAATCTATCAATTTCCATCTGACCAAGGTATGTGTGATTCGTGTGCATGTGCATGTGTTTGTTTTAGATTAGTTTTGTTTGTAATTTAGTTAATAAAGATTGTGCACAATACATCTCTGATTCCGACTCCCTGCTGCAAACAAATTGTCACTTAAATGATTGATTTTGTTACATGCTCTAAGCACTGTAAATGGTAAGGAAGAGTTATTTTTCTGTAGCCAGGAAAATTTATTCTTCTCTTAGAGCTAAATTAATAATCAATACTGAGTGTTCACCGGATGAACTGGTCAATTGATTGTAATGTTTATGTAGCTACATCAAGTTAATCTCATTAACTAGTTCAAATATTCATAATTAATCATAATGAGTTATGAATAATTATTAATATTTCCCCTTTTGAGCTACAAACCCGATTCCAAAAAAGTTGGGACACTGTACAAATTGTGAATAAAAAAGGAATGCAATAATTTACAAATCTCATAAACTTATATTTTATTCACAATAGAATATAGATAACATATCAAATGTTGAAAGTACATTTTGAAATGTCATGCCAAATATTGGCTCATTTTGGATTTCATGAGAGCTACACATTCCAAAAAAGTTGGGACAGGTAGCAATAAGAGGCCGGAAAAGTTAAATGTACATATAAGGAACAGCTGGAGGACCAATTTGCAACTTATTAGGTCAATTGGCAACATGATTGGGTATAAAAAGAGCCTCTCAGAGTGGCAGTGTCTCTCAGAAGTCAAGATGGGCAGAGGATCACCAATTCCCCCAATGCTGCGGCGAAAAATAGTGGAGCAATATCAGAAAGGAGTTTATCAGAGAAAAATTGCAAAGAGTTTGAAGTTATCATCATCTACAGTGCATAATATCATCCAAAGATTCAGAGAATCTGGAACAATCTCTGTGCGTAAGGGGGACAAGGCCAGAAAACCATACTGGATGCCCGTGATCTTCGGGCCCTTAGACGGCACTGCATCACATACAGGAATGCTACTGTAATGGAAATCACAACATGGGCTCAGGAATACTTCCAGAAAACATTGTCGGTGAACACAATCCATCGTGCCATTCGCCGTTGCCGGCTAAAACTCTGTAGGTCAAAAAAGAAGCCATATCTAAACATGATCCAGAAGCACAGGCGTTTTCTCTGGGCCAAAGCTCATTTAAAATGGACTGTGGCAAAGTGGAAAACTGTTCTGTGATCAGACGAATCAAAATTTGAAGTTCTTTTTGGAAAACTGGGACGCCATGTCATCCGGACTAAAGAGGACAAGGACAACCCAAGTTGTCATCAGCGCTCAGTTCAGAAGCCTGCATCTCTGATGGTATGGGGTTGCATGAGTGCGTGTGGCATGGGCAGCTTACACATCTGGAAAAACACCATCAATGCTGAAAGGTACATCCAAGTTCTAGAACAACATATGCTCCCATCCAGACGTCGTCTCTTTCAGGGAAGACCTTGCATTTTCCAACATGACAATGCCAGACCACATACTGCATCAATTACAACATCATGGCTGCGTAGAAGGATCCGGGTACTGAAATGGCCAGCCTGCAGTCCAGATCTTTCACCCATAGAAAACATTTGGCGCATCATAAAGAGGAAGATGCGACAAAGAAGACCTAAGACAGTTGAGCAACTAGAAGCCTGTATTAGAGAAGAATGGGACAACATTCCTACTCCTAAACTTGAGCAACTTGTCTCCTCAGTCCCCAGACGTTTGCAGACTGTTATAAAAAGAAGAGGGGATGCCACACAGTGGTAAACATGGCCTTGTCCCAACTTTTTTGAGATGTGTTGATGCCATGAAATTTAAAATCAACTTATTTTTCCCTTAAAATGATACATTTTAACATCTATGTCATCTATGTTGTATTCTGAATAAAATATTGAAATTTGAAACTTCCACATCATTGCATTCTGTTTTTATTCACAATTTGTACAGTGTCCCAACTTTTTTGGAATCGGGTTAGTAAATTACCTACAATTAAGTAATATATTAATTGCTATTAATTAAATGACATCATGTATTAATTCCCTAATAACATATTATATTAACTAATAGTGTAAATTAATGTGTTAATTACCACAATGGGTCAAAGCCATGCATTTCAACTTCCAGTTGTCTGCTTTAATCATTAGCTAACGATTTGCAAAGGTATCATTGTTATGACTTTACTTGTTGAGGCACATGACTATTAACTAAGTAATATGTCATTGTGGTTATGACTTTTGAATTAATTTTGAATTAGTTAATAGTCATGTGCATATATAGTTAATATAATATGTTATTAGGGAATTAATACAATGACACATTTAACTAATAACAATTTAATGATTACTAAATCTATTAATCATATAGAATCTTCATTAGTTGCTGATGTAGTAATTATTAATAAATGGTTTAGTTCTTCATGAGTCATACATTAACTCATGATTATCTGTGCATTAGTTAAGCATGAATTAATACATATTAGTGCACCCGTATTGTAAAGTTTTACCGATAATTCTAGCAACCTCCGAATGTGGTATTCTGTTCTTTACACAAATGAGGTCATGAGGTTAAAGACATTGTCTTTGACACATAACAAACTTTGGTAAGGGTCACAGGTGAGTCATACATTTTGATCTGGGGCGCTGTTGAATTCTTCTGGAGTCAACCCCTTTGAGCACAATTAGATAAAAAAAGGCAATATCTTTTCCTTTCAAGGCTGAGTTTTTGTCAGGACTTCACTGGAACAGAACATGAAAACTACATCCACACAGGGAACATAATAAAATTAAGAATAAAGTTCAAACCGACAATTCTTTTTCTACAAAATGTAACTCTTGATTCATATGGTTGTATAAGCAAATTAGTCAATTACAAAACAAGTACAAAAATGCTAAATGCTTAAACAGTTACTGCACTCCTAACATGGGTCAGACCCTCTGTCACCTCTCAGATACAGAATACGGACATTGCCTGTAACATAAATACAAGAATAGATACACTGGTTTTAAGAAAATAACATTTACAATAAAAATAACATTGCCTGATTTCTTCAGTAGATTGTTCTATCTTTCCAATGTTTAAGTTGGTTTGAAGATTTAATGCAATTTGAAATGTATCATTATAGATGAAGATGGTGGATTTACAATCCCTCTTCTTGTAATATATATGTAATTGGAAATCATGGTTTGTGTGTGTTTAGTAGCCTAAATGTTTGATGTTTTTATGATCTGTATTTTGAGCTTTTGCCAGCTGTTAGCATTTAAGTTTGAGACAGAATTGAGACATGGTGGACAGGGAGGTTTAAATTTATTTTTGAGCATCCCATCAACCACCAAATCAAAGAGTACATTTGTATTGTATGTATTGTATTGTATGTGCCATTGTGAGAATAACATGTAATCTGTAATCAATAAAGTAACTGTAGTCTGAGTATTTTAAAATGTAATTTAACCAGCCAGTTCTCCTCTGGCCGACGAACAAATAATGTATGATTATGATTCTGGCAACATTACAGGTCAGAAGTCATATTAGATCAATAGATATTCGTAGGATTATTCGAAAGATTGGAGTCGTCACGCCAGGGACGGGTTTGAGGATGTCGTGTCGATGCGGTATTTACAGGGGGTAGTTTAATTGACACGGTCTCTACACTTCAGGGATATGGTCGTCATGGCCAGGCTAAGGTCCACCATCTGGTCTGGATACGGCCCGGATCCGGCCGACTGCAGTAAACCTCGGGATAAACAGAGAGACAAACATTAGCGTAGATGCCATTCTTCTTATGATGTAACGAGTACATCAGGTGTTATTGGAAGTGTTCCCGGTTCCGGCTGACCTAGTTAATGCAGCCTAAAACAATCATTTCACTGATTTGAATAATAGAAATTAAAAATGTTTTATGTGTATTCCATAGTAAAGAGATGTGTTTTTAGTCTAGATTTAAACTGACAGAGTGCGTCTGCTTCCCGAACAATGCTAGGAAGACTGTTCCAGAGTGTAGGTGCTAAATAGGAAAAGGATCGACCGCCTGCAGTTGATTTTGATATTCTATTATCAACTGGCCAGAATTTTGAGACCGCAATAGACGTGATGGAGTATAATGCGTTAAGAGCTCGCTCAAGTATTGGGGAGCTAAACCATTTAGTGCTTTGTAAGTAATCAGCAAGATTTTAAAATGTATACGATGTTTAATAGGGAGCCAATGCAGTGTTGCCAGAACCGGGCTAATATGGTCATACTTCCTGTTTCTAGTAAGAACTCTAGCTGCTGCGTTTTGGACAAACTGCAGTTTATTTATTAAGCGAGCAGGGCAACCACCCAGTAGAGCATTACAATAATCTAGCCTTGAGGTCATGAACGCATGAACTAACTGTTCAGCATTTTGCATTGAAATCATGTGCCGTAATTTAGATATATTTTTAAGATGGTAGAATGCAGTTTTACAGATGGTGGCTTTCAAATGAGAGATTGGTATCAAAGAGCACACCCAGGTTCCTAACTGACGACGAGGACTTGACAGAGCAGCCATCGACTGTTAGACAGTATTCTAGGTTACTACTTGTGGAGTTTTTTTTTTTTTTTTTTTTTGTCCAATGATTAAAAATTCAGTTTTTTTTTTTTTCTGAATTAAGTTGCAGGAAATTACTAGTCATCCAATTTTTTATATCAGCTATGCATTCCGTTAATCTTGTGAATTGGTAAATTTCGTCAGGGCATGAAGAAATATAGAGCTGAGTATCGTCAGCATAACAATGAAAATTAACGCCATGCTTCCTAATAATATCTCCCAGTGGTAGCATGTACAGGGTGAAAAGCAACGGTCCTAGCACTGAGCCCTGCGGTACTCCATACTGAACTTGTGTTCGGTGTGACATCTCTTCATTTACTGCTACAAACTGATAACGGTCAGATAAGTATGATTTAAACCATGCCAATGAAATTCCACTAATGCCAACATAATTTTCGAGTCTATTCAAAAGAATGTTGTGGTCGATAGTATCGAATGCAGCGCTAAGATCGAGTAACACTAACAGAGAGATACAACCACGATCGGATGATAAGAGTAAATCATTTGTAACTCTAATGAGAGCAGTCTCAGTACTATGATACGGTCTAAATCCTGACTGGAAATCCTCACAGATACCATTTCTTTCTAAAAAGGAGCATAATTGTGAGGACACTGCCTTTTCTAGTATTTTTGACAGAAAGGGTAGATTTGAGATTGGCCTGTAATTGACTAATTTTGTAGGATCAAGTTGCGGTTTTTTAATAAGTGGTTTAATAATAGCCAACTTAAAAGTTTTCGGTACATATCCTAATGTCAAGGATGAATTAATGATATTAAGAAGAGGATCTATGACCTCTGGAAGCATCTCTTTTAGTAGTTTAGTCGGTATGGGGTCGAGCATACATGTTGTTGATTTTGATGTTTTGATGATTTAACGAGTTTAGCCAATTCTTCTTCTCCTATAGCAGTGAATGAATGTAATTTTTCCTCAGTGACACTACAATGCACTGTCTGATGTGATACTGTAGTAGACGGCTGCATGGTTATAATTTTTTTCCTAATATTATCAATCTTACAAGTAAAGAAGTTCATAAAGTCATTACTGCTGTGCTGTTTACAAACATCAGAAGGTGAAGCTTTATCTTTGGTTAATTTAGCCACTGTATTGAATAAATACCTAGGGTTGTGTTTGTTTTCTTCTAAGAGAGTCGAGAAATAAGCAGATCTAGCAGTTTTTAGGGCCTTTCTGTATGCAATCATGCTCTCTTTCCACGAAATGCGAAAAACTTCTAGTTTTGTTTTCTTCCAGCTGCGCTCCATTTTTCTGGCTGCTGTTTTAAGGGCCCGGGTGTGCTCGTTGTACCACGGCGTTGGACTATTTTCTTTAATCTTCTTTAAGCGCCGGGGAGCAACTGTGTCTAAAGTGCCGGAAAAGAGCGAGTCAATAGTTTGTTGCAACATCGAGTTCCTCTAGGCTATCTGGGATGCTGAGGAGATGAAACTGATCAGGAAGATTATTTACAAAGAAATCTTTAGTCGCAGCAGTGATAGTCCTGCCATATTTGAAGTGAGGGGACGGCTTTGCAGCCTTTGCTAAATTAAGTGTACATGATACTAGGTAATGATCTGAGATGTCATCGCTCTGCTGCAGAATTTCAATGGTATCAACATTTATTCCATGTGACAGTATTAGGTCTAACGTATGATTACGGCGATGAGTGGGTCCTGACACGTGTTGCCTTACTCCAATAGAGTTTAGAATGTCTCTGAATGCCAATCCCAATGCGTCTTTTTCATTGTCTACATGGATATTAAAATCACCAACATTTAGGACTTTATCTGCAGCCAGTACTAACTCTGATAGAAAATCAGCAAATTCTCTGGTAAAGTCTGTATGGTGCCCTGGAGGCCTGTATACAGTAGCCAGCACAAATGTCAAACGGGATTTATCAATTTCACTACATAACGTTACATAAAGCACCAAAACTTCAAAGGAATTATATTTGAAACTAGACTTCTGAGTAATACCGAAGATATTATTATAAATTACAGCAATACCTCCACCTTTACCTTTCAGACGCGGCTCATGTTTATAACAATAATCTTGGGGGGTGGACTCATTTAAAGTAATGTAATCGTCAGGTTTTAGCCAGGTTTCTGTCAAAGACAGCACATCTAGGTTATGATCTGTAATCATATCATTAACAATAAGCGCTTTTGAGGAAAGGGATCGAATATTCAGCAGCCCGAGCTTTATCATTTGATCATCTGTATTATATCTGTTGTTTATTTGTTGGACATCAATTAAATTTTTACTGTTGAATGGTTTTGATGTTTTTTTTGTATTTACTAATTCGTGGAACAGACACAGTCTCTATGTGATAATATCTAGGTGAAAGAGTCTCTATGTGCTGGGATTTATCTGACTTCTGTGACGTGAGACAGCTAGCAGGCGGTCGGGTAAGCCAGTCCGTCTGCTTCCTGACCTGGGCCCCAGTTAGTCAATGTTTAGCTCTAAGACTATGTGCCAAATTACTAGAGAGAAGAGCGGCACCATCCCAGGAAGGATGAATACCATCTTTTTTTCAACAGGTCAGGTCTGCCCCAAAAGCTTTTCCAATTGTCTATGAACCCTATGTTATTTTGCGGACACCACTTAGACAACCAGCCATTGAGTGATGATACGCTGATACGATGATATAGATGCACGCTGGTCTGTTATTACATTTTCACGCCCCTAATCATGACACAGAACAAAATGAACTGTGATTGGCTGCGTTACATGTCAGTCAAACGTCCTCTTGGGCGGTCATTGACCAATGAAAGCTGCGATAGAGTCCAGACCTCCTGCTGTCCGTCTGAAGTTCTGGCTATGCGAGACAAGTCAAGTCACCTTCATTTATATAGTGCTTTTTACAAAACAGATTGTTTGAAAGCAGCTTTACAGTGATAATAGGAAATTAATGGGAGAGAAATTGTTTTGGCTGTACAGCAGCTTGTCCAACTAAAGTAAGTTTTTGATTGATTCATTTCTGTTGTAAAAAATCATTAGTTATTTACTTTGGGGCCACTTGCACGACACCATTTTCAAGTAAAATAGAAAACTTTTAATGCGTTCTGGCCATTCATTTGCATGGCAACAGTGTTTGGTGGCTTGAGAACGCAAACTTTGAAATTGGTTTTGAAATAGTTTTGAAATGATACCGTTATCATCTTCGTGTAAACTTAAAAAAAAAAAAAACAGTGAATCTGAGAGAATGGTGATGGTATGCACGTAAGCTTTACGTTTAGTCTATAGGCAAGCGCGTTTGAATACGTATGTGCACAGGCACATAGTTTTTCTTTACAAAATGACCGCCAAATTACTTGTCTGGCATGCTTAATACAATTTTTTTTTTTTTTTTTTTTTTTAAATCGTTTCCGCAGATCCATGTGGACGGGACTCATTTTGATAACGTTTTTATCTGTACAGAGGGAAGTTGAAGTGAAGTAGGCCTTCACAGGGGAGAGTAGTTGACACGGTCTCTGCTGACACTTCAGGGCTGCATTGTGGTCGTGTCTAGGCGCAGGTCCACCATCTGATCTGGATACGTCCTGGATCCGGCTGACTGCAGTAAACCTTGGGATAAGAGAGAGTGCAGATGCCATTCTTCTTATGACGTAACGAGTATAGATGTTATGGGAAGTGTTCCCGGTTCCGACTGACCTAGTTAATGCAGCCTAACAACTGTCACCCTACAAAAACTGCAATCTCCATCAACAGTAAACTCTGTCCTTTCAATGGTAATGCAAATGATGAGTGGATTTCAGATACAAACAAGAAAGTATCTAAATTCAAAAACCAGAGAGATTTAAAATGATCTCATTGACTTCTAATATTAAATAATCATAATGATGATGATAATAATAGTAAAAATATGAATCATAGCCTAATAACTTGTATTTTCTTTCTGTGGTTATTG
Source organism: Coreius guichenoti (assembly GCA_039654105.1). Taxonomy (NCBI): domain Eukaryota; kingdom Metazoa; phylum Chordata; class Actinopteri; order Cypriniformes; family Gobionidae; genus Coreius; species Coreius guichenoti. The sequence goes on along the minus strand of JBAPCB010000127.1, from coordinate 180,032 downwards.
TAGAGCTGCTTCAACAGATAGAGTCACTGTGACTCTCGAGCACAGTAATAAACAGCAGTGTCCTCTTCTCTCAGACTCTTGGCTTCAAGATACTGTGTACTTTGAGACACATCCTCACTCAATGTGAAGTGATTTTTCATAGAGTCTGCATAAGTAAGATAATCAGAGCTAGAACTACTGCCAGAGTTTACGCTCCCAATCCACTCCAGAGCTTTCCCTGGTTTCTGTCTGATCCAGTGCATGAAGTAGTCTGTCATTGTAAAACCAGATATTTTACAGGAGATCTTGACTGTTTCCTGCGGTCTCTTTATCACAGCAGGTGACTGATCTAATCGGATTTCATCACCACTGATACCTGTGGAATAAAAGACATAAATCATATTAACAGTGAGCTTCTATCAATCAAAGTGATGTTTGCTAGAATAACACAAATGTCAAAATTACCTTGTTGAGATACAATCAACATAAAGATGAAATGCCAAAGGCTCCTTGACTCCATTGTCAAAACGTTTGTTATATGTAAATGCTGCTCATTTAATTTCACTGGACAGTGAACAGTGAGCTGGATTTGTGTTTTATATAGAGGTAAATTATCACATTTGCATAGTGTGCTTTCTCAGGCCTTGCATATGATTATTATTTATGAAAATAGGAGGAGTTACTAAATCTAGAATTGTTTATGGTGGACTCAAATTTAGCTATGTTTTCCTCAAGTAATTTAAATTATGTCAGTATGCTGGTTTTTGATTGTTTATCAGAATGTATGTGACAATGTAAAGAAAATAATTGTTTGATAATTGTGTTAAGTCTTCAGAAAAAGGTCACGTTTAATTTTTAAGTGACTGACTCCCCCTTGTGGAGCTCTGCTGCTATAGTAGACTATATTAAATACATTGTGATACATTTCTACAATACGCTTTTACACAGTTTTTATTAATAATATAAATTATATTAATATAAGTTTTATTTTTTATTCTATTTATTGTTTAACCAAAACATAACAAATAGTATTTATTTTCACTGACTCAAAATAATAATGTAAGATGTCATTACATTAAGTCCACTTAGTTTGTGTGTGTGGTAATATGATCATGAGCATGAAGCAGGTATTGAGTGTGTTGATGATCTGCAGATCTGTTTTTGTCAGTTTCTCACTTTGAGCTGAGCCACTGTGTCTGTCTTTGCACAGTAATACACAGCTGTGTCCTCAGTCTGCAGGGTGCTGATGTCTAAGTACAGCTCATTCTGGACTGTGTCTCTGGAAATAGTGAAGCGACTCTTGAAGGAATTTCCAGAGTCTATTGATCCACTGCCCCATATGATCCCAATCCACTCCAAGGCTTTTCCAGGAGGCTGCCTGATCCAAGCTGTGCCATAGTCTTTGAGGGCATATCCAGAGATCTGACAGGACAACCTGACTGATTGACCAGGAGCTTTAATCTGTGCAGGAGACGAGGTCAGTGTGATGCCAGAAACATCTGTAAAAGACAACAACATACTGTGAGAGTCAGTCATACTTCCAGTAACATTTCATCTGTTTCTAACTATATAAATATTTGAATAATTACAGTCAGCAACAGAAAGATTCACTTTTCTGATGTGACTGAATGAATCCACTCACATGGCACAAAGGCACATAAAATGAGTAGAATTTGACTCATGGTTGATTTCAGAATCAGACAGGACATCCACTCAGCTTTTGTCCTAGTGTTAGTGGACTGATCCTCTACTCAAGGAAACTGACACTCTTATTCAATCATGTGAATGGTGAACATTTGCATATTATTAACCAAGTTAAATCACGATACGATTTTGTAGCTTCAGCTTCTGTGACCTATAATGTTTTCATAAAGTGTTTGCATCTTTGGTTTGCACAGACTAACAACATTATGTTGTGATACAGTTTACATCTATCCATATATGCTATAGGCCTATATAGGCTTACATTATTTCTTTTGGCTTAAAACTGGGCATAATCCACTCAAAAGATCATCAGGCAAGGTATAGTTTTTATTTTTGGGTGAACTATTCTTTTAAGGGCCAGATTTACGAAACAGGGCAAATTAACGAGAGCCAATGATTTTGTCTGAGCTATGGAGGAAATTTTTTTTATATATATATATATATAATTATCATTTTATTGGTCTCATCTTATCATTCTAGTGTTTCTGTTTGTTATTAGAATGACAAAAAGTTTTAAAATTTACATTTTTTTTAGGCTGCTCTGTCTCAGTGGCCTAACAGAGCTTGTCATTATCAAAATGATCGAGCTGGCCAATCAAATCGAAGGCGGGTCTTACTGCACTGTGTCTGTCACAATGCAATAAGAGTTCATGGAAAGATGTAAGTATTAGACAACTGACCATTTCACATTTCCGGGTTTCTCAGAAGCGGAAGTTTTCATAGTTGGGTAAAATAGTGATGAATGGAAGACTGCATTTAAATATATTTTTGTGTTCCCCTTTGCTAAAATAGCAAAAAAAAAAAAAAAGCCGTTTTGATTTGAAAATATTAGATTATGATTCATGTAGGCCTAATTCATAAATGAATGTGATGAGACAAGTTTGCGTTTGACATATTGATATTAAACATACAAATACGAGTGAATGTGTGGACATTTTAAAAAAGTATTATTTGAAAATAGTTTAAATTGATAACTACTTAATAACTAATTTGACCTAGAAATTATTTTACCAATCTTATTTATTCCCTTACATCACTTTAAATCCTTTAATTATTTAATTCCTTTATTATTATTATTATTATTATTATTATTATTATTATTATGATAATAACCTCTAATCATAGGCTCCCCTTAGAAACTCCTACAGATGCATATGCAATAAGGTCAGACGCAAAATAACTGCATGGCTTTAGTAAATCCAGTAGTTTTTTTTTTAATGCCAAAAGAGGGTTTCATTTTTCTATAGTATTGTGTTTTGAACTAACACAATTTTATTGTAATTGCTCAGATGATATTTGTGATTTGTGAGAAGTAATTAATGTAAAAAAATTAACTTACATTGTAAAGCTCCGGTGGATTATATACATAGTTCAGGCATGAAACTCTAACCGAATGCTGATTGGTTCTTCCAATGCCGTGGCACCAGCCAATCAGAAGTACTTCCAAATGCACATAATCATATAAATTGTACCCAGCCTGCGATTGGCACATTGCGCGATTATGAAAGCTTCTGTTATCCCTCTGCCTCCCTAGTGCCACCTGAGAGATCTGCTACAGGGGTTTTTACCATTTCTTGCAGCAGCCTTTCCTTTGTTTGTTGTTTTTGACTAAGCTGAACAAATTATTGTATTTGCTCAGCAGCAGCGTAGCAGATCTCGTCCACCAAAATCAAGCCTATGTACAGTGGGGAGAACAAGTATTTGATACACTGCCAATTTTGCAGGTTTTCCTACTTACAAAGCATGCAGAGGTCTAATTTTTGTCATTGGTACATTTCAACTGTGAGAGACGGAATCTAAAACAAAAATCCCGAAAATCACATTGTATGATTTTTAAATAATTAATTTGCATTTTATTGCATGACATAAGTATTTGATCACCTACCAACCAGTAAGAATTCCGGCTCTCACAGACCTGTTAGTTTTTCTTTAAGAAGCCCTCCTGTTCTCCACTCATTACCTGTATTAACTGCACCTGTTTGAACTCGTTACCTGTATAAGACACCTGTCCACACACTCAATCAAACAGACTCCAACCTCTCCACAATGGCCAAGACCAGAGAGCTATGTAAGGACATCAGGGATAAAATTGTAGACCGGCACAAGGCTGGGATGGGCTACAGGACAATAGGCAAGCAGCTTGGTGAGAAGGCAACAACTGTTGGCGCAATTATTAGAAAATGGAAGAAGTTCAAGATGACGGTCAATCTCCCTCGGTCTAGGGCACCATGCAAGATCTCACCTCGTGGGGCATCAATGATCATGAGGAAGGTGAGGGATCAGCCCAGAACTACACGGCAGGACCTGGTCAACGACCTGAAGAGAGCTGGGACCACAGTCTCAAAGAAAACCATTAGTAACACACTACGCCGTCATGGATTAAAATCCTGCAGCGCACGCAAGGTCCCCCTGCTCAAGCCAGCGCATGTCCAGGCCCGTCTGAAGTTTGCCAATGACCATCTGGATGATCCAGAGGAGGAATGGGAGAAGGTCATGTGGTCTGATGAGACAAAAATGAGGGGAGGATGGACCAGGGCCATGTATCGCGAGATCTTGGCCAACAACCTCCTTCCCTCAGTAAGAGCATTGAAGATGGGTCGTGGCTGGGTCTTCCAGCATGACAACGGCCCGAAACACACAGCCAGGGCAACTAAGGAGTAGCTCCGTAAGAAGCATCTCAAGGTCCTGGAGTGGCCTAGCCAGTCTCCAGACCTGAATCCAATAGAAAATCTTTGGAGGGAGCTGAAAGTCCGTATTGCCCAGCGACAGCCCGAAACCTGAAGGATCTGGAGAAGGTCTGTATGGAGGAGTGGGCCAAAATCCCTGCTGCAGTGTGTGCAAACCTGGTCAAGAACTACAGGAAACGTATGATCTCTGTAATTGCAAACAAAGGTTTCTGTACCAAATATTAAGTTCTGCTTTTCTGATGTATCAAATACTTATGTCATGCAATAAAATGCAAATTAATTATTTAAAAATCATACAATGTGATTTTCTGGATTTTTGTTTTAGATTCCGTCTCTCACAGTTAAAGAGTACCTATGATAAAAATTACAGACTTCTACATGCTTTGTAAGTGGGCAAACCTGCAAAATCGGCAGTGTATCAGATACTTGTTCTCCCCACTGTATATTCCATGCCCCATGCAATTAATGTTGGTTGAAACAATCCACTCCAAGTGCTGTCATGACTGAAATGTAAATAAACACAGACAAATGTTTGTTGCATTCAGACTTTTGTACAGTACTGTAGTTGTATTTGTCACTGTGACTGTCTTGCACAATAATATACAGCAGTGTCTTCATTCTTCATATTATTCATCTGCAGATACATCTGTTTCTTGCTGTTGTCTCTGGAGATGGTGAACCGTCCCTGAACAGACTGAGAGTAGTGTATATAACTACTGCCAGATGAGATGTATGCCAGCCACTCCAGACCTCCTCCTGCAGCCTGTCTGATCCAAGCCAAGTTCTGGTCACCACTAAATCCAGAGGCTGTACAGGTAAGTCTGTGAGATCCTCCAGGTTTAATGACCACTGACTCAGACTCAGTCAGTGTCTGACACCAACAGACTGAAAAATGAACAATTCAACATTAACGTTTACAACAGTACACATGAATAAGTCTGATTGTCAACAGGTTTTCAAGAGCCCTTCTTACATTCTGTGAGAGCAAACATGAAGATAAAACCCAGTTTAGACACAATATCCATTGCCATGTTATGAAAAGAGGAAAGTCATAAACAAGTTTTGTGTCTGTAGATGAATAGAGTGGGGGCTTTTAAAAGGGACAAGTAGGTTTGCATAGACTGCCCTCTAAAGGTACATTTACATACTGTGCCCTTATTAACCTCTGTAACCATGTCTGCCCTTAAGTGTAGGCCTTGTTTGTTATACTTATTTACTAGCTCAGACTTGTAGTATAATTGTCATAAATTCCCTGTGTTTGTGGACTCTTTTGTTATTTCCTGCCTTGTGTTGTAGTCCTTTGCAGTTTTTCACGTTGATTAGTTTTCCCAGGTGTTTCCCATTTACCACACCCCCTTGTTATCTTGTTAACCTTGTTTCCCTTTGTGTGTATATATATACCCCAGTGCTTCAGTTGTTGTTTGTCGTCGTTGCTTCTGTATGTGTGTTCCTGTCATTGCGCTCCTGCTTGTTTTTGCATACCCTTGTTCTTGTATCTACTGTTGATGTTGTTTATTAAATCATTCATGCTGCATTTGGATTCTCACTCCGCTTCATCCCTGCTCAAACGTTAAGTGGGTACATTTTTAGTTGATCCAAATCCTTATCCAATCCCAGAATCTGAAAACTTTACACGTTCCCCAAAGCGTACAATTTAAGGCAAAAATAGAGGTTTATTACTCATAATTAAGTGGTTTGGGTGTGAACACTGATCACTTATTGCATGAGTATTTTTACATGCATTAAAGTTGACATTTATTAATGAGGGATGACTGTTTTTTCAGTTTTTCTATGTGAATTATTTTTTAATTGTGTGGCACAAACAGTTTCTCCAAAGCACATAAGTTTATGAACGGCACAGCAGCCTCTTGTGTTACTGTGTTTTTCGGGCACAGTAATAAACGCCAGTGTCCTCAGCCTGCAGATTTGTCATGTGCAGACACACCTGCATTTTACTGTTGTCTCTGGAGATGGTGAATCGTCCTTCAACGGTTTTAGAGTAAAATTTGTCATTGCCGCTTGGAGCAGAAATATGTGAGATCCACTCGAGCCCTTTTACCTTCAGCCTGTCTTATCCATGAAATATCTGCACTGCTAATGCTAAATCCAGAGAAAGTACAGGTCAGTTTATGATTGTTCCCAGGTTTGATGACGACTGACTCCGACTCAGTCAGTGTTTGTCCTTTGCACACTGTTAAAAAAAAGAAGAGAATTTATGAGATACTTGATTTTTAGCAATAAAGTGAAGAATAGACATGACTCGACAGCAAAGAGATGAAAATTTAACAAAATATATATGCACTGAAATGCTTAATCTTACTTACTGTCCATAGAGATTAATATGATTATGAAACAAGAAGTAATTCTGAGGACCATTTTTGCAGCAGTTTTTGTTAAACCTCTCACTGACAAAACACTGAAAAGGAGATAAATATGAAGAGTTTATAAGGCAGAATGTACATTTGAATTTGCATAGCCCATCCTCCAGCAGATTTTATATCAATAAAAGGAAGGTCAGACCAAAAGAAAAAAGAAATTCAACCTTATATCTGGTTCATCTTGCTCATTGTAAATGATATTTGCCAGTACAGTGCACTAATTCACTTGAAATGTTTATTTTTATGGAGATATAAAGATTAGTGTTTCTTACTGTGGAAATGTATAGTACATTTTAAAACAGAGTTGGTATGATTGAATATTGTTGACTCGGTCAAGTCAAGCTTTGTCATTTATGATTTGAGTTCAGGGCTCTCACAGCCTGGGGAAAAAAGCTGTTGAGCAGTCTGGTGAAGTGAGCTGTGATGCTCCGGTACCGTCTTCCTGATGGTAGGAGCTGGAAGAGACTGTGGGAGGGATGGGTGGGGTCCTTCACGATGCTGGTGTCTTTGCGGAAAATGTCCAGGATAGAGGGGAGAGGGGCACTGATGATCTTTGCAGCCGTATTCACTGTCCGCTGGAGGGTCTTGCGGTCTGCTGCACTACAGTTCCCATACCAGACAGTGATGCAGCTGGTCAGCAGGCTCTCAATGGTTCCCCTATGGAATTTGGTGAGGATGGGTGGAGGGAGACTTGAGTGTTGTGCCTTCTTGGAGAGTGACGTGATGTTGGTGGTCCAGGTGTGATATGCACCCCCAGGAACTTAGTGCTGCTGACTCTCTCCACAGTCGAGCTGTCGATGGTCAGTAGGGGGTGATCAATGGAGTTTCTTCTGAAGTCCATCACAACCTCTTTTGTCTTTCCCACATTGAGGGACAGGTTGTTATTGCCACACCATACCGCCAGCTGTGCCACTTCCTCTCTGTAGTGCGTTTCATCGTTGTTGCTAATGAGACCTACCACCGTTGTGTCATCAGCGAACTTGATGTGGTTGGAGCTGAACTTGGCAGTGCAGTCGTGTGTCAGCAGCGTGAAGAGCAGCGGGCTGAGCACACAGCCTTGTGGGGCACCTGTGCTCAGTGTGGTAGTGCTCGAGGTGTTGTGGCCGACACGGACTGACTGAGGTCTTCCAGTTAAAAAGTCCAGTATCCAATTACAGAGGGATGAGTTGAGGCCCAGCAATTTTAATCTACTGATAAGCTGCTGAGGGATTATTGTGTTGAATGCTTAGCTGAAGTCGAAGAACAGCATTCTTACATAAGTGTCCTTCTGTTCTAAGTGGGTAAGAGCCACATGGAGGGTGGAGGATATTGCATCGTCTGTAGATCGGTTTGGACGGTATGCAAACTGGAGCGGATCAAGTGTGTTGGGGAGGCTGGTTTTTATGTGGTGCATGACTAACCTCTCAAAGCACTTCATGATTGGAGTCAGTGCTATTGGACTGTAGTCATTTAGACAGGACACAGGTGATTTCTTTGGTACTGGTATGATGGTTGTGGATTTGAGACATGTAGAGATGACTGCCTGGCTCAGCGAGGTTTTGAAGATGTCTGTTAGGACATCTGTCAGCTGTGCAGCACAGTCTCTCAGTACACGGCAATATACAGTCTCAATGTACAGTCAAACAATATAGCCTATTATTTTCAGATTCATTTAGCTAATGCTTATGTATGATACAGTACACTCAATGCAGGTTATGTATCTCACTCAATGATCATTCCTCCCAGCATTGAATCTATTATCTTTATGACCTTCCTTCATTACCAGCTCAGGCCTTCATACTCTCATTTATTTGGGAAGTTGTTTATACAGAAGTATTAAAAATATTTTAAACAACATTTCTAAACAAGTAATGTGTTGAACTGTGGGTACATGTGCAGCAGTAATTGCTTCAGTGATCTCATGTATGAATAATTTTTGTTCAGCCCTGCAGTCTTTTGTGTAACTGTGAGTCTCTGGCACAGTAATAAACAGCTGTGTCTTCAGTCTTCAGGCTTTTCACCTCTAAATACAGCATGTTTTTACTGGTGTCTGTGGTGATGGAGAACTGGCCCTGTAGAGACTGAGCGTAATATACACTTGAGCCATGTATACGACCGATCCACTCCAGTCCTCTCCCTGGTTTCTGACGGATCCAGTGCATCCAGTAGCTGCTCATTGAGAATCCAGACACACTGCAGGACAGAGACACTGATTCTCCTGGTCTTCTCACCACAGAATCTGAGGAAGTCAAAGACTGACCACTAACAGCTGAAAAACATGGAAAATTAACATTAGTTTATTTAGAACAGTGCACCTTTATTTGAGAAGAATTGAGTGTTTCTCACATGAAATAATCAGCAGCAGAACTCCATGCAGTAGCATTTCCATTATCACAAAACTGTAAAATGATGAGCAAAATATTTAGTTGCACTGCAGCTGCAGGACACAAACACTGACTGAGAATTTGTAGTACTTTTAGAGTTTGTGTTACACTGACCCTCCCTAAATCATGTCATTTGCATACAAAGGCAAAACAAGGTAACTATAGCAAAACTGAGAAAACTTTTGTTATTTCTCAGAAATGTTTTGTATTTTTAAAGTGTTTTGTTTTTTTTTGTTTGTTTTTTTTTAAATAGTAAATGTTGGATGTTTTTATGATTGGTGTTTTGTGCTTTTGGTAGCTGTTAGTATGTCTGTTAGTATGCCTTTCGTTGTCCATACAAAGAAAGTCAATGCATACAATGTTGTCACATCTGCTATTCCAGAAACAAGGACAGCATTGCAATTATTTAGAAATAAAAGATGAAATAAAGAAAATAATGAAAGCAATCACTGAATGAAGCCTAATTGTTAAGACATTAAGAAAGGGGACGCAGGTTCAAACCTCAACCCTACATTTACAGAACTGTCAAATAGCAAAAATTTTGTCTAAGCTCGGTAATTATCATATTGTATTTCTTTTGTATGGAGCATGTTGCATATTTTGTTCCACAGGACATGAGTAGATGACAAACTTTGCTGTTTAAAGCAAATAATCTGGGGAAGGTGCAACTCATCTGGTTTTAGACAGTGTTTTAGACAGACACTTTGAAAATGAACATGCCATTAATTACTGACCCACATGCCATATCAGACCTGTATCAGACTAGACTTTTATCTTGTGGAACAAAAAAAATTTTAGGAAACCTGTTCATGCTGCTCTCAGCAAAATAAATGATGACCAGCAGATCTCCGTTAATGATAAAAGGCTCCATAAAATGAGTCCATTTGACTCATTACTCCATGCAAGTCTCCTGAAGATATTTGATTTCTTTGTGTAAGTATAACAAATATTTAATTAGTTTAATTTATTTACTGAAAATCTTGCTGTCCATCATTGCTCTCAAATCGTATTTCATCTTTGAGCAGGCCTATTTATAATATTTAGTATCTATAAAAACACTAAGGAACTGTCAGGTTTATGTTCTGTTTTGGCTTAGTTTTGTGCTCCCAGGTCCTGTGTTTATTTATTGTCTTCCTTCGTTGACTTAGGCTGTGTTCGAAATTGCCCCCATAGCATCATTCACTGTTCCCTACATTACTCCACTAATATAGTCCACTTGAAGGAGTGACTGAAAATGAGTGAGTAAATTCGGACACTGAGTGCTCTGGAAGGGCTGACGCTTTTGCATAGTTTGTGCTTGCTGTTTAATAATCATTTGAAACTTAGCAAACTGGCAGCTCAAGTAGGGCTGGGCGATATGGCCAAAAAAGGATCTCGATAAAATCTTTTCATATCAGTCGATATCGATAATTAATTATCACGATAAATGTCAAATATTTATTTCTTTCAAATTTAAAGGCAGATTTTTGCCCCTAAGTGAAAGTTGTAGAAACCAGACTGTTACTTGTGGTTTTAAGCTACTTTTTATTGTCAGAATATGACAAACACTTCACGTTTTTTAATTCCTTACACTTTTCCAGTAATTTTCTCAATATACTCCTATAAATTTTTTCAATAGAAAAAATGAATGTCTTAGTTTCTGCATGTTCTAATAGGTGATATTGTTTCTAGTCATGAAACAGGTTTGTGTTGCCTGACTTTGGCATATATCTTCGGCACAGTTTGCAGTGCAGGCTGCAGTATTAATAATATTACATGTTTTGTCTTAGAAATGCACATCTGTCAGTGAGTTGACAGTAGCAGTAGCTTGAATTAGGATGCAGATGTAAATTTGTTCATTAACAAAAACATGGACATCTGTAAAAATTGTAACAACCTCATTTTTACATGGTAAAATTTAAATATTCTGACTGAGTTTTATTAAAATTAACCATTGGTCTTCCATAGTATCGTACATTTAGATCATGATAGCCACAGTTAAAAACACGCATATAGCTCATCACTGCCTTGGTAAAATATATCTATATGGTTTCTATGGTATTTGTATGAAAAACAGTAGGACTAGCCTAAAAACATTTAGTATAAATGCACAAATTCTATAGCTCATTCACAAAAAAATACTGTAATATTCCATTACTCCTTTTAATACATATCATTAATAATATAATTCAATTCTATATGAATAGAATATCCCACATTTCTGACACAGTACCATGTTGCAGTTAGTGTTATCCATGGTGGTAGTAGTAGGAAATCAATGGTAAATTATGGAGATTTGTAGATCGAAATGCCTTCTGACTGTATCGTTGCTGCTGTTTGTCAGTGCTGTTTAATCTGGCTTTAAACTAGTTTAAGTCACCGAGACATTTGTGTTTTTCGTTGAATGCACGCGCTTCTCACTGGATCTCGCAGCACTGTTTAGTGGTCGCGTGACCGAGACCGATCCGTTTGGACTTTGACCAGAGCGGATAAATGGTCTGTGTGACGTGGTTCAAATGAGTAACAATTCGTGCTACCTTTTATCGACAAATTCGTCGTCTTTGGATGATAACTCAAGGTTAGTTTCACTTTCGATTTAACGTTCGTCGCCGCTTCCACTCATTTTTTTTTTTTTTCTTCTCGTGTCGAGTTTTCTTTGCCAGTAGAGCGTGTACTTTTGATGTGCAAGTTAAAAGCTGCACGCTGACCGGCTGTTGTCGCGTTTATTTCTGCTGTGTGATATGGGTGTTAAAGTAATACATATCGTGTCTGCCTTTTAACGTATTGTTTGTTTATTCTTATAGTTCAGAGACATAGTAGCTAATTATGATTTTTTTTTTTTTTTTATCATAATTAGCTTATTTACTGATTCTTTGACTGAAAACCTTTTCAAAAGATCATCATTCAAAGATATTCATTTAACTTACCAATTGTAAAAATCACACAGTGGAATGCTACAGAGCTTAACTACATTAATGAATTACATTAACATTTAAGAGAATTTTTAGCTAGAATAAAAACTTTTTTTTTTTTTTTTTCTTTAAGATGATATATCCTTATATTGGGTAAATGTAAATGAAGCCTGTGAAAATAAATCTGTATTGTTAAAGGGTTAGTTCACCCAAAAATGAAAATTAGCCCATGATTTACTCACCCTCAAGTCATCCTGGGTGTATATGACATTCTTCTTTCAGACGAATAAATAAGTTACGTTAAAAAAGTCCTGGCTAATCCAAGCATTATAATGGCAGTGAATTGTTGCCTTGTCAGTGAAGTCCATAAAAGTGCATCTATCCATCATATAACTGCTCCACACGGCTCCGGGGGGTTAATAAAGGCCTTCTGAAGCGAAGTGGCGTGTTTGTGTAAGAAAAATATCCATATTTAAAACTTTATAGACTAAAATAACTAACTTCCGGTGGATTGCCATACGCATCGATTTACCGCAAAAGAGTTGGCCACAATTATTGGCACCCTTTTATTAAATACTTTTTGCAACCTCCTTTCCCAAGATAACAGCTCTGAGTCTTCTCCTATAATGCCTGATGAGTCTGGAGAACACCTGACAAGAGATCAAAGACCATTCCTTTATACAGAATCTCTCCAGATCCTTCAGATTCCAACATCCATGCTGGTGCTTCTCTTCAGTTCACCCCACTCATTTTCTATAGGGTTTAGGCCAGGGGACTGGGATGACCATGGAAGAAGCTTCATTTTTGATGTTTGTTTTGGATCATTGTCCTGATGGGAGATCCAACCACGGCCCATTATAATAATTCAAGCAGAGGCTTTTTATCTGTTTACTAGAATCCATGATTCCAGAAATCTGAACAAGATGTCCAGGATCTCCAGCAAAAAAATAGGCCCACAACATTAAAGATCCAGTGGTACAGTGGGGAGAACAAGTATTTGATACACTGCCGATTTTGCAGGTTTGCCCACTTACAAAGCATGTAGAAGTCTGTAATTTTTATCATAGGTACTCTTCAACTGTGAGTAACGGAATCTAAAACAAAAATCCAGAAAATCACATTGTATGATTTTTAAGTAATTAATTTGCATTTTATTGCATGACATAAGTATTTGATACATCAGAAAAGCAGGACTTAATATTTGGTACAGAAACCTTTGTTTGCAATTACAGAGATCGTCTCGGTTACGTATGTAACCCTCGTTCCCTGAAGGAGGGAACGGAGACGTACGTCGGACGTCACCGACGAATTGGGATCACTTCTGGGAGCCCCTATCAGCTTCGAGTGTATAGAGAACGGGCCAATGGCCACTGGCGTGCGAGATTTGCATCTCGCGCTCCGCCCCGCATCGCGGGTATAAAGCGGAAGCGGATGCAGCGCACATTTGTTTTTCACTGAGGAGCCGAACTAGTGACTCGGCCGCTGCAGTGATGGTACAGCAACTGTGGCGACGGGACGTACGTCTCCGTTCCCTCCTTCAGGGAACGAGGGTTACATACGTAACCGAGACGTTCCCCTTCAGTCGGTCACGTTCGACGTACATCGGACGTCACCGACGAATTGGGATCCCTATGGAAAACGCCACAGTTACTACCACTTCCAGCGCCCAGCGAAAGCCCCTCAGACCCCCGTCTGTTCGGGGCGGGGAACCTACGCAGGGAGAGTCACTGCTGCTGTTCCGCAAGACCCACTCAGCAGAGTATTGGATAACGCTGGGAAAGCGTGCCCCGGGGGGCCGCTGCGGAAGCCACATCCTACCCGTAGGGAGGTATCATGTGGAATATACATGTATGGACTGGCCGTGGGCAGTACAACATACGGAAGTCCCAGGGGTGGCCCCGGCCAATGCAGGCGGGAGACTACACCGCACAGAGACGGCAGAGCGAGCTCTGCCAAGGGAAAGACACGGGCTCGCCGTAGGGAGCCGTACCGTGGAAGAATACACATATGGGACCGCCGTAGGGGTCACAACATATGGATACCCAGCCTAACACAAGTTCCACCAATGCATACGAGTGTTAGACCTGGCGTCGGACGCTCCGCCACGTCTGACTGCCACGGGTTGCGGAGGACTCAACAGGGTTCGCCGTGCTGGGGAACTCGACTGGAGCATATCAGCGCACGTATCCGGTCCATGAGGAGGGGAATGGCGCAGCAAGCCGACACTAGAACGGGCCCTTCGGTGTTACCGGCTATTTGAAGCGAGCACACGGGAAGAAACCGGCTCTACACGGAGGCTATAGAATCTAGCGAACGTGTTAGGTGTCGCCCAGCCCGCAGCTCTACATATATCTGTCAGCGAGGCGCCGTGTGCCAGCGCCCAGGAAGAGGCCACACTCCTAGTGGAGTGGGCCCTCAACCCAAGCGGGCAGGGCACGCCTTGGGTTTCATACGCCAAGGCGATGGCATCCACTATCCAGTGAGCCATCCTCTGCTTGGAGACAGCCTTTCCCTTCTGCTGGCCTCCGTAACAGATGAAGAGCTGTTCTGAGGTCCTGAAGCTTTGCGTTCTGTCCACGTAAGTCCGCAGAGCGCGAACGGGACAGAGAAAAGCCAGGGCTGGGTCTGCCTCCTCCGAAGGCAGCGCTTGCAGGTTCACCACCTGGTCCCGAAAGGGAGTGGTGGGAACCTTGGGCACATATCCGGGCCGGGGTCTCAGGATTACCTGAGAGTTACCCGCCCCGAATTCCAGGCACGATTCGTCGACCGAAAATGCCTGCAGGTCCCCTACCCTCTTGATGGAAGCCAATGCAGTCAGGAGTACTGTCTTCCAGGACAGGATTTTTAACTCTACTGACTGCAAAGGCTCAAAGGGAGCCCTCTGTAATGCGGTTAGCACCAGGGGCAAGTCCCAAGAGGGTATAGAGTGAGGGCGAGGCGGATTTAATCTCCTCGCCCCCCTCAGGAACCTGACGACCAGATCGTGCTTTCCTAGGGACTTACCTTCGACCATGCTGTGATTTGCGGCGATAGCGGCAACATACACTTTGAGGGTGGAGGGAGACAGCCTTCGCTCCAACCCTTCTTGCAGGAAGGAAAGCACAGAGCCGATCGAACATCTTCGGGGGTCTTCTCGACGAGAAGAACACCACTCGACGAACAGGTTCCACTTCAACGCGTAGAGGTGCCTCGTAGAGGGGGCTCTGGCGGAAGTGATGGTGTCTACCACAGCCTGTGGTAGGCCACCTAGAACCTCCGCGTTCCCGTCCAGGGACCAGACATGGAGTTTCCAGAGGTCCGGACGCGGGTGCCACAGGGTGCCCCGTCTCTGAGTCAGGAGGTCCTTCCTCAGAGGAATGGGCCAAGGAGGTGCTGTCGCGAGGAGCACTAGTTCCGGGAACCAGGTCCGGTTGGGCCAGTATGGCGCAACTAGCAAGACCTGCTCCTCGTCCTCCCTGACCTTGCACAGTGTCTGCGCAAGAAGGCTCACTGGGGGAAAAGCATATTTGCGTAGGCCCCGGGGCCAGCTGTGTGCCAGCGCATCCGAGCCGAGGGTCCCCCCGGTCAGGGAATAGAACAACTGGCAGTGAGACGTGTCCGGGGCGGCAAACAGGTCTACCTGTGCGGTCCCGAAGCGACTCCAGATCAGCTGGACCACCTGGGGATGGAGTCTCCACTCTCCTGGGAGCACTTGCTGTCGTGAGAGCTCGTCGGCTGCACGATTGAGCAGGCCCGGGATATGAATGGCACGAAGCGACCTCAGATGCTTCTGACTCCAGAGGAGGAGATGGCGGGCGAGTTGTGACATGCGGCGGGAGCGTAGACCACCCTGTTTGTTGATGTACGCAACGGCCGCAGTGTTGTCCGTACGGACCAGAACGTGCTTGCCTCGTAGCGGCCCTTTGAGGCGGCCCAGCGCAAGACGAACTGCTAACAACTCGAGGCAATTGATATGCCATTGCAGTTGAGGCCCCGTCCACAGACCCGAAACTGCAAGCCCGTTGTACGTGGCCCCCCAGCCGGTGGATGAGGCATCCGTGGAGACCACAGCATGCCTGGACACTTGTTCTAGGGGAACTCCTGCCCGTAGGAACGAAGGGTCCAACCACGGACTGAAGGTTTGGCGACACTTCGGTGTTACTGAGACACGGAATGAGCCGCTCTGCCACGCCCATCTCGGGACTCGGTCGTGTAGCCAGTGTTGAAGCGGCCTCATATGAAGCAATCCGAGCGGCGTCACTGCGGCTGCGGATGCCATATGCCCCAGGAGCCTCTGAAAATGTTTCAGTGGTACCGCTGTCCTGCATTTGAACGAATTCAAGCAGTTCAACACCGACTGGACGCGCTGCTCTGTGAGTCGCGCTGTCAGATTGACCGAGTCCAACTCCATACCGAGAAAAGAGATCCTCTGCACGGGGCAGAGTTTGCTCTTTTCCCAGTTGACCTGAAGTCCCAACAGGCTGAGGTGACTGAGCACCATGTCCCTGTGTTCGCACAACTGTGCCTTCGACTGAGCCAGAATCAGCCAGTCGTCGAGGTAGTTGAGAATGCGAACACCACGCTCTCTCATGGGAGCAATGGCCGCCTCCGCGACCTTCGTGAAGACGCGGGGCGACAGGGACAGCCCGAAGGGTAGGACTCTGTACTGATATGCCCGTCCCTCGAACGCAAAGCGTAGGAACGGTCTGTGTCGGGGGAGAATCGAGACATGAAAGTACGCGTCCTTCAGGTCGATCGCTGCAAACCAATCTTGGGGACGGATGCACCTGAAGATGCGTTTCTGCGTTAGCATTCTGAACGGCAGCCTGTGAAGGGACCGATTCAAGAACCGCAGGTCCAAGATTGGCCGTAACCCGCCGCCTTTCTTGGGTACAATGAAGTACGGGCTGTAGAAGCCTGTCTTCATATCGGCTGGAGGGACCGGCTCTATCGCGTCCTTCGCCAGTAGGACTGCGATCTCCGCCCGTAGCACGGGGGCGTCCTCCTTCGACACGGAGGTGAAGTGAACGCCCCTGAACTTGGGGGGCCGCCGAGCGAACTGAATCGCATAGCCGAGTCTGATAGTACGGATGAGCCAGCGGGACGGGCTGGGGAGCGCTAACCAGGCTCCCAGCGACCGAACCAGCGGGACCAACGGCACCACAGACGTACCCGCAGCGGGGCAGCGCAGCGGAGTGCAGGGACCCGACTCGGACGGCATCGCGGCCCGAAGTGGGGTCTGAGTGCGCAATGCAACACTTACCTGCTTCCGCTGAGGGGGTGCACGAGTGTGCGGAGGCCTCTTGTGTGCGTCCTGGACACAGCCAGCACCCCCTGCTGGCGATAAGAGAGGCACCGGAGGGTGACAAGGCATGGGAGCGTCGTACACCGCCAAGCGCGCTCTCTTGGCACCCAGAGATTTTAGAAACAGCTCTTTTTTTGATGTTTTGGGGAACAGAAACCAAACAAGAACATAAAATTCTCTCCCGGCCCTCCAGCGGGAGAAGGAGCGGTGCTGTCACCACCTCCTGAAGAGCTGTCTCCTCCATCTCTGGGTGGCCCGTCTCAGGGTCTCTTACGACGACGCTTGCCACCTGGCTTGGCAGCGGCCTGAGCGGGCTGGACGGCCTTCCCGCGGCCGGCTCCACGCCGTTGCCCTGGTGGAGGCTGCTGCTGGGCTGGGGCGGGAGCAGGGGCGGCGGCGGGCGGCCGCCCTCGGCGACGAGCAGGCGGAGGAGCTGCGGCCGGCGGCTGTGCAGCAGCTGACCGCCGGGGCAGGATGTGTTTGATGGCCTCCGTCTGCTTCTGGACAGTCGAGAACTGCTGGGCAAAGCTCTCGACCGCGTCGCCGAACAGCCCAACCTGGGAAATGGGGGAGTCCAGGAACCGATACTTATCAGTCTCCCTCATATCGGCCAGGTTGAGCCAGAGATGTCGCTCCTGGACCACAAGAGTGGACATCGCCTGACCAATGGAACGGGCGGTGACTTTCGTCGCCCGAAGGGCGAGGTCCGTCGCCGTCCGGAGCTCCCGGAGGAGCTCTGGGTCAGGTCTACCCTCGTGCATGTCCATGAGTGCCTGGGCCTGGTGCACCTGGAGCAACGCCATGGCATGCAAGGCGGACGCAGCCTGTCCACAAGCCTTGTAAGCCTTCCCAGTTAGACTGGAGGAGAACTTACAGGCCTTGGATGGGTGGCGTGGGTCTCCGCGCCAGGTGGAAGCGGACGCCGGACACAGTTGCATCGCGACCGCCCGTTCCACCGGCGGGATCCCCACGTACCCCTTGGCTGGCCCGCCGTCGAGAGTAGTGAGGAGGGAGGAGCTACTCGGCCGGTTTCTGGCAGAAAAAGGTGCCGTCCACGACCTCGTGAGCTCCTCATGCACTTCCGGGAAGAAGGGCACCGGGGCGGGACGCTGAGAACCAGCGCGAGCCGCCCCGAGAAACCAATCATCCAGCCTAGAAGGCTCGGGACACGGTGGAGGGTTCCACACGAGCCCGACCTTTTCGGCGGCCCGGGAAAGCATAGCCGTCAGCTCGGGGTCCGTCTCGGACAACGCCACTCTCCCAGAGGGAGGCAACGCAGCCGGGTCTTCATCCCCCGAGGACTGAAACTCCCCCTCCGATGCAGCGATCGACATCCTATCCTCTGCTGGAGCTCCAAAGGTCACCGTTGGACCACCTCGAGAGGGGCCAGCGACTTCCTCCGAAAGCTCAACCGGCTGCGGCACTACAGAGGGTTTAGGGGCCCACGGAGGCTGGCTCGGCGGGTGTGCCCTAAACGTGATCCTCAGGTCACCCTGGCTATTCGCCGAAGTAGGTCTATCCTGCTGGGCAGGGATAGCACTAGATCGGGGCATAGGTAAGGGGACTCCACCCTCCCGAAGGTAGGCGAGTCTCGACCTTAGCGCCGAGATAGTCATGTTCCCGCAATGGGAACACGAACTATCCACAAACGCTGCCTCGGCATGTTGAATACCCAGACATGTCAGGCAGCGATTGTGACCGTCAGCTGGTGACAGGGAACGACCGCATCCAGAAACGCACGGGTGGAATGACATCTTGAAAAAGACGCAATTTCACACCCGTGTTGCTCTTTTAGAAGAAGCTCTTAACGTGCCGAAGCACCCAGGAACAACCGCGGCAAACACAGGGGATAGTGCAGCCTGTGTTTGCACTCACCGTGGAACGCCCCCACCGAACCAACCGGGATGCTGTAAAAACAGCAGTTTGTTTCACCGATTTCGGTGAGCTCGCGGTTGTCACTGCACGTGCCTTCTCCCCAGCACAAAAGCCTCTTCTCTTGCTCTCTCTCTCTCTCTCTGCTGACGCAGGAACAGTCTTCCATGAAGCTTGTTTGGCTCCGAAGTGAATGACAAATGTGCGCTGCATCCGCTTCCGCTTTATACCCGCGATGCGGGGCGGAGCGCGAGATGCAAATCTCGCACGCCAATGGCCATTGGCCCGTTCTCTATACACTCGAAGCTGATAGGGGCTCCCAGAAGTGATCCCAATTCGTCGGTGACGTCCAACGTACGTCGAACGTGACCGACTGAAGGGGAACATACGTTTCCTGTAGTTCTTGACCAGGTTTGCACACACTGCAGCAGGGATTTTGGCCCACTCCTCCATACAGACCTTCTCCAGATCCTTCAGGTTTCGGGGCTGTCGCTGGGCAATACGGACTTTCAGCTCCCTCCAAAGATTTTCTATTGGGTTCAGGCCTGGAGACTGGCTAGGCCACTCCAGGACCTTGAGATGCTTCTTGCGGAGCCACTCCTTAGTTGCCCTGGCTGTGTGTTTCGGGTCGTTGTCATGCTGGAAGACCCAGCCACGACCCATCTTCAATGCTCTTACTGAGGGAAGGAGATTGTTGGCCAAGATCTCGCGATACATGGCCCCATCCATCCTCCCCTCAATACGGTGCAGTCGTCCTGTCCCCTTTGCAGAAAAGCATCCCCAAAGAATGATGTTTCCACCTCCATGCTTCACGGTTGGGATGGTGTTCTTGGGGTTGTACTCATCCTTCTTCTTCCTCCAAACACGGCGAGTGGAGTTTAGACCAAAAAGCTCTATTTCTGTCTCATCAGACCACATGACCTTCTCCCATTCCTCCTCTGGATCATCCAGATGGTCATTGGCAAACTTCAGACGGCCTGGACATGCGCTGGCTTGAGCAGGGGGACCTTGCGTGCGCTGCAGGATTTTAATCCATGACGGCGTAGTGTGTTACTAATGGTTTTCTTTGAGACTGTGGTCCCAGCTCTCTTCAGGTCATTGATCAGGTCCTGCCGTGTAGTTCTGGGCTGATCCCTCACCTTCCTCATGATCATTGATGCCCCACGAGGTGAGATCTTGCATGGTGCCCCAGACCAAGGGAGATTGACCGTCATCTTGAACTTCTTCCATTTTCTAATAATTGCGCCAACAGTTGTTGCCTTCTCACCAAGCTGCTTGCCTATTGTCCTGTAGCCCATCCCAGCCTTGTGCAGGTCTACAGTTTTATCCCTGATGTCCTTACACAGCTCTCTATTCTTGGCTATTGTGGAGAGGTTGGAGTCTGTTTGATTGAGTGTGTGGACAGGTGTCTTTTATACAGGTAACAAGTTCAAACAGGTGCAGTTAATACAGGTAATAAGTGGAGAACAGGAGGGCTTCTTTAAGAAAAACTAACAGGTCTGTGAGAGCCGGAATTCTTACTGGTTTGTAGGTGATCAAATACTTATGTCATGCAATAAAATGCAAATTATTTAAAAATCATACAATGTGATTTCTGGATTTTTGTTTTAGATTCCGTCACTCACAGTTGAAGTGTACCTATGATAAAAATTACAGACCTCTACATGCTTTAAGTAGGAAAACCTGCAAAATCGGCAGTGTATCAAGTACTTGTTCTCCCCACTGTATACGTCTGTCTATACGTCTGTCTGTCTATATTTCTGTATCTATACATCTATCTGTCTGTCTGTCTGTCTATACTTCTGTCTATCTATCTGTCTGTCTGTCTATCTATACCTCTGTCTATCTATCTGTCTATCTATCTCTGTCTATCTACGGTTAAATATACAGTGGGGAGAACAATTATTTGATACACTGCCGATTTTGCAGGTTTGCCCACTTACAAAGCATGTAGAAGTCTGTAAGTTTTATCATAGGTACTGTAGCAAATTAGCTCAGAAGGGAAATATTAATAATTATTCATAACTCATTGATTATTCATTATGATTAATTATGAATATTTGAATCAGTTAAATTGATTAACTTGATGTAGCTACATTTAACATTATAATCAATCAGTTCATCCTGTGAACGTTCAGTATTGATTATTAATTAATTCTAAGAAAAGGATATTTTTCATGGCCACAGAAAAATAATTCTTCCTTTGTATTTACATAAGCGCTTAGAGCGCATAACAAGATCGATCATTTAAGTGACAATTTGTTTGCAGACAGGGAGTCAGAACCAACATATATTGTGCACAAACTTTAATAACTAAATCGTGTACAAGATTAAACAGACATGAAACATACATACACAAAACATACATGGCAAGAGGCAAAGTTAAAATGGTTAGAAGAATCGGGTCAGTACAGATGGATGAAGTTATGCAAAGACTCTAAAACCTGGGAGAACCATCCCTGATAAGCTCCTTTGTCGGAGCAAAGGAGTTTACAGCTTACTAACTACACAGCGACTTGTATTTCTTAGTACATTACTTGCGTTTGCCCGGGAAGGCGTCCAGATATACGGTCGCAGGAGAAAGTCTTGATGGTTCCGTCCGATGGTTTTGCAGTTGCGATCGTTTCCTTCTGTGTTGAGCGAAGGAACGACTGTGAACTTGCATGGTTGTTTTGACTCCATCGAGGTTGAGGAAGTTGCACACGGCGTGAGGAGTTTGGGCCTGCTGGCGGCATCGGGTTTCCTGTCCCACACACGCAGGTTCTGTGTGTGTAGGCCCACCATGCTTGGTGGCCTGCCGGGCAGAAGCCCACAGGCACAGCGTGTGTCGTAAGTGCGAGGGAGAAGAGAAGAGAGGGAAAATCTGTGTGAAAAAGAGTCTGCAAGAAGTCCCACCCTTTATGATCGAGTTAACCAATGGGATTGTTGGGATTTCCCAGTGGGAAATTCCTCTGTGGGAGATTTATGGCTCTTTATTTCAAGCAGGATTCAATGGGTCTGTGCCCATTTATACTCCAATTAATGCAACAAACACATACTGCCTCTTACAAGGAAGTGACATACATGAAAGTGTAAGATAGATAGACAGATAGATAGACGTATAGATACAGAAGTATAGACAGACACAGATAGACAGACAGAAGTATAGACAGATGTATAGATAGACAGATAGACAGAAGTAAAGACAGATAGACAGAAGTAAAGACAGACAGACAGAAATAGTCAGACAGACAGATACACAGACATATAGACAGAAAGAAGTATAGATAGACAGATAGACAGAAGTAAAGACAGACACAGATAGACAGACAGACAGAAATACAGTCAGACAGACAGATACACAGACGTATAGACAGACAGAAGTATAGACAGACAGTCAGTGTAGTGTCGTGTCGTGTCGTGTCTGGACTGAATCACGATGAGTCAATTCGGCTCTAAGCTTCAGAAAGCTTTTAGCTTTTTGACTTTTGCATATAAATGAATGTCCTGGGTGTATATATATGTGTGTGTATATATATGTGTGTGTGTATATACAGTGGGGAGAACAAGTATTTGATACACTGCCAATTTTGCAGGTTTTCCTACTTACAAAGCATGTAGAGGTCTGTAATTTGTATCATAGGTACACTTCAACTGTGAGAGACGGAATCTACAGAAAAAAAATAAGAAAATCACATTGTATGATTTTTAAATAATTAATTTGCATTTTATTGCATGACATAAGTATTTGATCACCTACCAACCAGTAAGAATTCTGGCTCTCACAGACCTGTCAGTTTTTCTTTAAGAAGCCCTTCTGTTCTCCACTCATTACCTGTATTAACTGCACCTGTTTGAACTCGTTACCTGTATAAAAGACACCTGTCCACACACTCAATCAAACAGACTCCAACCTCTCCACAATGGCCAAGACTAGAGAGCTGTGTAAGGACATCAGGGATAAAATTGTAGACCTGCACAAGGCTGGGATGGGCTACAGGACAATAGGCAAGCAGCTTGGTGAGAAGACAACAACTGTTGGCGCTATTATTAGAAAATGGAAGAAGTTCAAGATGACGGTCAATCTCCCTCGGTCTGGGGCAGCATGCAAAAATCTCACCTCGTGGGGCATCAATGATCATGAGGAAGGTGAGGGATCAGCCCAGAACTACACAGCAGGACCTGGTCAATGACCTGAAGAGAGCTGGGACCACAGTCTCAAAGAAAACCATTAGTAACACACTATGCCATCATGGATTAAAATCCTGCAGCGCACGCAAGGTCCCCATGCTCAAGCCAGCGCATGTCCAGGCCCGTCTGAAGTTTGCCAATGACCATCTGGATGATCCAGAGGAGGAATGGGAGAAGGTCATGTGGTCTGAGGAGACAGAAATAGAGCTTTTTGGTCTAAACTCCACTCGCCGTGTTTGGAGGAAGAAGAAGGATGAGTACAACCCCAAGAACACTATCCCAACCGTGAAGCATGGAGGTGGAAACATCATTCTCTGGGGATGCTTTTCTGCAAAGGGGACAGGACGACTGCACCGTATTGAGGGGAGGATGGATGGGACCATGTATCGCGAGATCTTGGCCAACAACCTCCTTCCCTCAGTAAGAGCATTGAAGATGGGTCGTGGCTGGGTCTTCCAGCATGACAACGACCCGAAACACACAGCCAGGGCAACTAAGGAGTGGCTCCGTAAGAAGCATCTCAACGTCCTGGAGTGGCCTAGCCAGTCTCCAGACCTGAACCCAATAGAAAATCTTTGGAGGGAGCTGAAAGTCCATATTGCCCAGCGACAGCCCCGAAACCTGAAGGATCTGGAGAAGGTCTGTATGGAGGAGTGGGCCAAAATCCCTGCTGCAGTGTGTGCAAACCTGGTCAAGAACTACAGGAAACGTATGATCTCTGTAATTGCAAACAAAGGTTTCTGTACCAAATATTAAGTTCTGCTTTTCTGATGTATCAAATACTTATGTCATGCAATAAAATGCAAATTAATTACTTAAAAATCATATAATGTGATTTTCTGGATTTTTGTTTTAGATTCCGTCACTCACAGTTGAAATGTACCTATGATAAAAATTACAGACCTCTACATGCTTTAAGTAGGAAAACCTGCAAAATCTGCAGTGTATCAAGTACTTGTTCTCCCCACTGTATACGTCTGTCTATACGTCTGTCTATACGTCTGTCTATACGTCTGTCTGTCTATATTTCTGTATCTATACATCTATCTGTCTGTCTGTCTGTCTATACTTCTGTCTATCTATCTGTCTGTCTGTCTATCTATACCTCTGTCTATCTATCTGTCTATCTATCTCTGTCTATCTACGGTTAAATATACAGTGGGGAGAACAATTATTTGATACACTGCCGATTTTGCAGGTTTGCCCACTTACAAAGCATGTAGAAGTCTGTAAGTTTTATCATAGGTACTGTAGCAAATTAGCTCAGAAGGGAAATATTAATAATTATTCATAACTCATTGATTATTCATTATGATTAATTATGAATATTTGAATCAGTTAAATTGATTAACTTGATGTAGCTACATTTAACATTATAATCAATCAGTTCATCCTGTGAACGTTCAGTATTGATTATTAATTAATTCTAAGAAAAGGATATTTTTCATGGCCACAGAAAAATAATTCTTCCTTTGTATTTACATAAGCGCTTAGAGCGCATAACAAGATCGATCATTTAAGTGACAATTTGTTTGCAGACAGGGAGTCAGAACCAACATATATTGTGCACAAACTTTAATAACTAAATCGTGTACAAGATTAAACAGACATGAAACATACATACACAAAACATACATGGCAAGAGGCAAAGTTAAAATGGTTAGAAGAATCGGGTCAGTACAGATGGATGAAGTTATGCAAAGACTCTAAAACCTGGGAGAACCATCCCTGATAAGCTCCTTTGTCGGAGCAAAGGAGTTTACAGTTTACTAACTACACAGCGACTTGTATTTCTTAGTACATTACTTGCGTTTGCCCGGGAAGGCGTCCAGATATACGGTCGCAGGAGAAAGTCTTGATGGTTCCGTCCGATGGTTTTGCAGTTGCGATCGTTTCCTTCTGTGTTGAGCGAAGGAACGACTGTGAACTTGCATGGTTGTTTTGACTCCATCGAGGTTGAGGAAGTTGCACACGGCGTGAGGAGTTTGGGCCTGCTGGCGGCATCAGGTTTCCTGTCCCACACACGCAGGTTCTGTGTGTGTAGGCCCACCATGCTTGGTGGCCTGCCGGGCAGAAGCCCACAGGCACAGCGTGTGTCGTAAGTGCGAGGGAGAAGAGAAGAGAGGGAAAATCTGTGTGAAAAAGAGTCTGCAAGAAGTCCCACCCTTTATGATCGAGTTAACCAATGGGATTGTTGGGATTTCCCAGTGGGAAATTCCTCTGTGGGAGATTTATGGCTCTTTATTTCAAGCAGGATTCAATGGGTCTGTGCCCATTTATACTCCAATTAATGCAACAAACACATACTGCCTCTTACAAGGAAGTGACATACATGAAAGTGTAAGATAGATAGACAGATAGATAGACGTATAGATACAGAAGTATAGACACACACAGATAGACAGACAGAAGTATAGACAGATGTATAGATAGACAGATAGACAGAAGTAAAGACAGATAGACAGAAGTAAAGACAGACAGAAATAGTCAGACAGACAGAAATAGTCAGACAGACAGATACACAGACATATAGACAGACAGAAGTATAGATTGACAGATAGACAGAAGTAAAGACAGACACAGATAGACAGACAGACAGAAATACAGTCAGACAGACAGATACACAGACGTATAGACAGACAGAAGTATAGACAGACAGTCAGTGTAGTGTCGTGTCGTGTCGTGTCTGGACTGAATCACGATGAGTCAATTCGGCTCTAAGCTTCAGAAAGCTTTTAGCTTTTTGACTTTTGCATATAAATTAATGTCCTGGGTGTATATATATGTGTGTGTATATATATGTGTGTGTGTATATACAGTGGGGAGAACAAGTATTTGATACACTGCCAATTTTGCAGGTTTTCCTACTTACAAAGCATGTAGAGGTCTGTAATTTGTATCATAGGTACACTTCAACTGTGAGAGACGGAATCTACAGAAAAAAAATAAGAAAATCACATTGTATGATTTTTAAATAATTAATTTGCATTTTATTGCATGACATAAGTATTTGATCACCTACCAACCAGTAAGAATTCTGGCTCTCACAGACCTGTCAGTTTTTCTTTAAGAAGACCTTCTGTTCTCCACTCATTACCTGTATTAACTGCACCTGTTTGAACTCGTTACCTGTATAAAAGACACCTGTCCACACACTCAATCAAACAGACTCCAACCTCTCCACAATGGCCAAGACTAGAGAGCTGTGTAAGGACATCAGGGATAAAATTGTAGACCTGCACAAGGCTGGGATGGGCTACAGGACAATAGGCAAGCAGCTTGGTGAGAAGGCAACAACTGTTGGCGCTATTATTAGAAAATGGAAGAAGTTCAAGATGACGGTCAATCTCCCTCGGTCTGGGGCAGCATGCAAAAATCTCACCTCGTGGGGCATCAATGATCATGAGGAAGGTGAGGGATCAGCCCAGAACTACACAGCAGGACCTGGTCAATGACCTGAAGAGAGCTGGGACCACAGTCTCAAAGAAAACCATTAGTAACACACTATGCCATCATGGATTAAAATCCTGCAGCGCACGCAAGGTCCCCATGCTCAAGCCAGCGCATGTCCAGGCCCGTCTGAAGTTTGCCAATGACCGTCTGGATGATCCAGAGGAGGAATGGGAGAAGGTCATGTGGTCTGAGGAGACAAAAATAGAGCTTTTTGGTCTAAACTCCACTCGCCGTGTTTGGAGGAAGAAGAAGGATGAGTACAACCCCAAGAACACCATCCCAACCGTGAAGCATGGAGGTGGAAACATCATTCTCTGGGGATGCTTTTCTGCAAAGGGGACAGGACGACTGCACCGTATTGAGGGGAGGATGGATGGGGCCATGTATCGCGAGATCTTGGCCAACAACCTCCTTCCCTCAGTAAGAGCATTGAAGATGGGTCGTGGCTGGGTCTTCCAGCATGACAACGACCCGAAACACACAGCCAGGGCAACTAAGGAGTGGCTCCGTAAGAAGCATCTCAACGTCCTGGAGTGGCCTAGCCAGTCTCCAGACCTGAACCCAATAGAAAATCTTTGGAGGGAGCTGAAAGTCCATATTGCCCAGCGACAGCCCCGAAACCTGAAGGATCTGGAGAAGGTCTGTATGGAGGAGTGGGCCAAAATCCCTGCTGCAGTGTGTGCAAACCTGGTCAAGAACTACAGGAAACGTATGATCTCTGTAATTGCAAACAAAGGTTTCTGTACCAAATATTAAGTTCTGCTTTTCTGATGTATCAAATACTTATGTCATGCAATAAAATGCAAATTAATTACTTAAAAATCATATAATGTGATTTTCTGGATTTTTGTTTTAGATTCCGTCTCACAGTTGAAGAGTACCTATGATAAACATTACAGACTTCTACATGCTTTGTAAGCGGGCAAACCTGCAAAATCGGCAGTGTATCAAATACTTGTTCTCCCCACTGTATATGTGTGTGTATATATATGTGTGTGTATATATATGTGTGTGTATATATATAGTGTATATATTGTACAAATACCCAGGTTAGATATTTAGGTGATTTAGAAATTTATAATTTGATCATAACACGTTACGATTGATAATGAATAATTAAATATAAATACATATAATTCCCTTTTTGAGCTAATTTAATTTATTAACATATGTACCCGATTCTTTACGACAGACAGATAGACAGACAGACAGAAGTATAGACAGACGTATAGATAGACAGAGAGATAGATCGATAGACAGACAGATAGATAGGCAGGCAGGCAGACAGACAGACAGACAGACAGGCAGACAGATGTATAGATAGGCAGGCAGGCAGACAGATGTATAGATAGGCAGGCAGGCAGGCAGGCAGGCAGACAGATGTATAGATAGGCAGGCAGGCAGGCAGGCAGGCAGACAGATGTGTAGATAGGCAGGCAGGCAGGCAGGCAGACATGTATAGGCAGGCAGGCAGGCAGGCAGACAGATGTATAGGCAGGCAGGCAGGCAGACAGATGTATAGGCAGGCAGGCAGGCAGACAGATGTATAGGCAGGCAGGCAGGCAGGCAGACAGATGTATAGGCAGGCAGGCAGGCAGGCAGACAGATGTATAGGCAGGCAGGCAGACAGATGTATGTGCAGGCAGGCAGGCAGACAGATGTATAGGCAGGCAGGCAGGCAGGCAGACAGATGTATAGGCAGGCAGGCAGGCAGGCAGATGTATAGATAGGCAGGCAGGCAGGCAGGCAGGCAGACAGATGTATAGATAGGCAGGCAGGCAGGCAGGCAGACAGACAGATGTATAGATAGGCAGGCAGGCAGGCAGACAGATGTATAGGCAGGCAGGCAGGCAGACAGATGTATAGGCAGGCAGGCAGACAGACAGATGTATAGATAGGCAGGCAGGCAGGCAGACAGACAGATAGATAAACAGACAGACAGAAGTATTGATAGACAGATAGATAGATAGACAGACAGACAGACAGACAGATAGATAGACAGAACTATAGATAGACAGACAGACAGACAGGCTCACCAAGGACAAGTAAATCCAAAACTTGACTTAAGTTCAGTCTGAAAGACAGTTCATAAGAATAACACAGAATGACATATAGTGACATAGACTCCCAGTTGCCTTATAGACACCATAGACTCGTTTATCTGCAGCCGGACAACAGAATAAACCATGTATTAATATAATTTCAATGTGTATGTATGGATAACCCTTTAATGATGATGTGTGCAAAAAAATTGAGCTATTCTAAAATTAACTTAGTAAACTTGCCTGTCATTTGTTTCTGAGCTTTCACGTCATCATCGTGTTAAGATGGCAGTACCAAGAAATAAGTGTGTGGTTACATGACCAAACTACCCAACAATGTTAGACCTGCCCAGAACTCATGTAGACATCTTAAATTTGCATTATAAATTTGCTTCATAATAATAGTTGCTTTTTAATACCACACTAAAATATGTGAGGAAAAGTTGTGGTCACAATTGTGACTGGTGGGATTAAATGGGTTAATATTAACAGGTATTTGTATCTAATGTATATACATTCAAAACACTTCAGACTGCCTTATGTAATTTCAGAGGCTCTTCCAGTTTTTCAGCTTGTGTTTTTGAACAGCTGCCTGTATTAGTGTTTTCACAGTGTCTCTTGCACAGTAATACACCGCAGTGTCTTCAGTCTTCAGCTGATTCATGTGCAGATAGAAATTAGAGCTGTCCTTAGATGCTGTGAACCTGCCCTGCACTGACTGAGCTGAGCTCTTAGAAGAATCTGAATAATAATAAATAATCCATTCAAGTCCTTTTCCAGGTGCCTGACGGATCCAATGCATGCTAGTGCCACTAACAGAAAACCCACTGCAGGCACAGGTCAGTTTGTGGGAACCACCTGGAGCCACAACCACTGACTGTTCAGACTGTGTGAGCACAACCTGAGAGTCAATATCTGTGGATAAACCAAAAAATGTACAAATAATCAGGATTATGTATTTAGTTACACTAAGAAAAGTTTATTTTATCCAGGGAATGTACTTACCAGACACTGCGGCCAGCAACAGCAAAAGATACAACGTGAACATGATTTACATCAAGGCAGAACTAGTGAGTCCTCCACTCAACAGTGTAGTTGTTTAAATATGAAACTGACATCGGTTAATTTGCATTAAAACCCTGAATTAGCAAAAACTAGATCTTGAGGCCACTGAGGTTCATTTCATGTACATTTCATGCCACATCTTGATATGGATATAATATTGTCCTTCTGTGACATGAGTAAATGTGATTATTTTAAAAAGCAGGCAGGAGCATGCAACCTCATCTGAGTTTCATTAAACACAGATGTTACGTTGTGTTATGTTCATGTGAAAATAAATAAAGCACTGTAGTGAAGTTGTAGAGTTTCAGTGTGCTATTTGAATGATCAGCCCTTTTCCACCATTGGGCTGTTGTTCTCACGTCTCAAATAGTGGATCAGGCACCTCTGAGATCAAAGGCGATATTGTGTGATTTACACTCACGCACTTTGTTGTTAATACATTGGATATAATTTAAATTGAAAATGTTGCTTTTATATGAAACAATTGATGAACAAGACACCTAAAGTACTGACTCAGACTCAGTCAGTGTCTGACACCAACAGACTGAAAAATGAACAGTTCAACATTAACATTTACAACAGTACACATGAATAAGTCTGATTGTCAACAGGTTTTCAAGAGCCCTTCTTACATTCTGTGAGAGCAAACATGAAGATAAAACCCAGTTTAGACACAATATCCATTGCCATGTTATGAAAAGAGGAAAGTCATAAACAAGTTTTGTGTCTGTAGATGAATAGAGTGGGGGCTTTTAAAAGGGACAAGAAGTAGGTTTGCATAGACTGCCCTCTAAAGGTACATTTACATTTACATACCATGTCTGCCCTTCAATGTAGGCATTGTTCGTTATATTTTTTTATTTACTAGCTCAGACTTGTAGTATAATTACGTAGCAGAGTTAAGTGGATACATTTTTAGTTGATCCAAATCCTTATCCAATCCCAGAATCTGAAAATTTTACACATTCCCCAAAACGCACAATTTAAGGCAAAAATAGAGGTTTATTACTCATAATTAAGTGGTTTGGGTGTGAACACTGATCACTTATTGCATGAGTATTTTTACATGCATTAAAGTTGACATTTATTAATGAGGGATGGACTGTTTTTTTCAGTTTGCTATGTGAATTATTTTTGAATTGTGTGGCACTTTCTCCAAACAGTTTCTCCAAAGCGCATAAGTTTATGAATGGCACAGCAGCCTCTTGTGTTACTGTGTTTTTCGGGCACAGTAATAAACGCCAGTGTCCTCAGCCTGCAGATTTGTCATGTGCAGATACACCTGCATTTTACTGTTGTCTCTGGAGATGGTGAATCGTCCTTCAATTGTTTTAGAGTAATATTTGCTACTACCGCTTGGAGCAGAAATATGTGAGATCCACTCGAGCCCTTTTCCTTCAGCCTGTCTTATCCATGAAATAACTGCATCACCAACTTCAATCCCAGAGAAAGTACAGGTCAGTTTATGATTGTTCCCAGGTTTGATGACGACTGACTCCGACTCAGTCAGTGTCTGTCCTTTGCACACTGTTAAAATAAAAGAAATGAGAATTTATGCGATGCTTGAGTTTTAGCAATAAACTGAAAAATTGACATGACTCAACAGCAAAGAGATGAAAATGAATAAAATATATATGCACTGAAATGCTTAAAAATCAATCTTACTTACTGTCCATAGAGATTAATATGCTTATGAAACAAGTAATTCTGAGGACCATTTTTGCAGCAGTTTTTGTTAAAAATCTCAATGACAAAACACTGAAGAGGAGATAAATATGAGGAGTTTATAAGGCATAATGTACATTTGAATTTGCATAGCCCATCCTCCAGCAGATTTTATATCTATAAAAGGAAGGTCAGACCAAAAGAAAAAAAAAAAAATCAAGCCTATATCTGGTTCATCTTGCTCATTGTAAATGATATTTGCCAGTACAGTGCATTAACTCACTTGAAAGTTTTATTTTTATAGAGATAAAAAGATAAGTGTTTTTCTTACTGTGAAAATGTATAATGCATTTTAACACTAGAACCGCTCCCAGTCATTGACTTTTACTAAAATTGTGTTATTTACAATCCCCTGTTGTTAAAAGTTGTTTAGATAAAACCAGATAAATAAACGGGGATTAATAAATAAACGTACATTTATACGCGCCAGCGGGTCAAATTTACCCCTATATAATTCCTTTATTTTCGCGCTATATTTGAGCAACATATAGGCTTACTGTAGACAGTAACACAACGCACGATCAAATGAAGATGTTTTAGCCTATTTATAAATGTTCAAACTTTGGATTAATTATACATTTTTGTTTTGCAATTTTTATCTTGTATTGTTTGCTACTGTGTTGCTATTTATTCAGGTCTGCCCGTTTCCTGAAAAAAGAATATTTCCGATCTATGATGTAATAAATAAAATAATTTATTTTATTTTAAAGTTTATTGGTGTTGTTCTCTTATTCAAATTATAAATTATATAACTAAACAAAGTAATAATTAATTAGGTGAAACTGTGCTTGAATTTGTGGTTGCACATGTTATACATCCTATGTCATCCTTTGTCATACATGCAGTGCAGTGAATTATTGTTGCTCTTTATTGTCTATTTAGGGTATTTTAGTAATTTAAATATCATGGGTTATCTTAATATGTGATTAATGACATTTTATTATAATATTACACCACCCAAATATGTATTTATTTCCTTCTAATTCTCGTTGTCATTGCAGGCTGGTTTAGCCTATATTCACCAAAAAGTGATTATTGTAGCCTGCTTAAAATAGCATAAAACAACAGGACAAAAACATAGCTGATGACAAAAAATAATAATTTCATGACTCTATACATTACTTTGTGAAGACAGTGGAATAATACAGTGACATAATACGTTTTTTAGCCGTATCAAAACAGTAATCATCTGCATGGGTAAATTTTACCCGCTGGCGGTTTTAGGTATACAGCGACCCCTGGCGGTTCTAGTGTTAAAATAAATTTGGAATGATTGAATATGGTTGAGTCTGTCAAACAATATAGCCTATTATTTTCAGATTCATTTAGCATATGCATGATGACTGTACAGTACACTCAATGCAGGTTATGTATCTCACTCAATGATCATTCCTCCCAGCGGACCTTCCTTCATTACCAGCCCAGACCTCATTTATTTGGGAAGTTGTTTATACAGAAGCATTAAAATATTTTAAACAACATTTCTAAACAAGTAATGTGTTGAACTGTGGGGACATGTGCAGCAGTAATTGCTTCAGTGATCTCATGTATGAATAATTTTTGTTCAGCCCTGCAGTCTTTTGTGTAACTGTGAGTCTCTGGCACAGTAATAAACAGCTGTGTCTTCAGTCTTCAGGCTTTTCACCTCTAAATACAGCATGTTTTTACTGGTGTCTGTGGTGATGGAGAACTGGCCCTGTAGAGACTGAGCGTAATATGCACTTGAGCCAGTGTCTATATATCCAATCCACTCCAGTCCTCTCCCTGGTTTCTGACGGATCCAGTGCATCCAGTAGCTGCTCACTGAGAATCCAGACACACTGCAGGACAGAGACACTGATTCTCCTGGTCTTCTCACCACAGAATCTGAGGAAGTCAAAGACTGACCACTAACACCTGAAAAACATGGAAAATTATAGGTGATTTAGAGTAATGAAATGACAAAAAATAATCTGGAGAAGTGAAATCATTCTCACTTGAAATAATCATCAACAGAACTCCGTAGAGTAACATTTCCATTATCACCCCAAATCTGTCAAATGAAGAGAATAATAAGAAGCTGCGATGCAGCAGATCATAAACACTGACTGAGGATTCAGTTTATAACACAGTCCTTTGAGAGTCTGAGTGGCACTGATCCTCCCAACTAAATCATTTGCAAATATAGAGGCTTGCAGGTGTAAGGACCACCCACTGGCCCAATGGTATACTGTCAAAGATACTAATTTTAACTCTATTCTAAATCTGATTTTAAAATGTAGACATTATTTTAAATGTAGTTCAGTTTCATTTGGATATTTGATTATTCTAGTATTCCCTTAGTCTTCAATTATTCATTAGGGACCCAATGTCGCACAGATTCTCAAAACAGCTTGTTCATCGATCTCATGGGCACAAAATCATCAGTCTGATCATAGTTGTCACGTCTGTTGTGAGTTTAAGGGTATACATTTACACGACAACGATGTACTAAAAACGGAAAATTTTTCCTTTGCATTTTTCGTGCACAGATGATAATGTTGTCAAAACGATCCCCATTCCCACGGATCTGCCAAAACAACTAAAAACGTTGTATTCTGCTGCCAGGCCAGTAGTTGGCGATGTCACTTTGTAAAGAAACACTACGCGCCTATAGACTGAACGCGTAATATACATTTGCATGACGTCACCGTTTTCACAAATGTGCGTTTTTGTAGTACAGGGAGATGATAACTGTATCGTTCTGTTTCTCAAGTTGTTTCCTTATAGCTTAGAAATGTGTTCCTGAGTTTGTTTTTGATTAAAAAACACTGCTTGCAAATATATCCAGGTCTTCTTTTTCTGTCTTTGTTTTAACCCAGCATGACAATAGTCAGAGGATACAGGTTTAACAAACACCTTTGGCTGCCAACTGCTTGCTCACAACAAAAAGTGTAGTTTCCTTAGTCATGTTCATACAACCTGCCAAGTCATTGATAGACAGAAATCAAAAGGTCTACTGCTCCATTCATTTATGAGGCTTCAGTTCGACTTATTCTGCACATTAATTTGCATTAACACCAGATTCAACTTAATCAACTGGAAATAACAATTTCAGAAGAACACAGAATAAATCATATATAACATTTTATTTGCCAGGTACTGTAAGAATGTATCATGCTAATTACATAATTAAACAACAATAAGAAGCAAATAATGACAGATACGTTACATCAATTGCTCAAAGATAGATCTAAGATTGAGCGATGCATAGATACGTGAGCAGAGGTTAGGCAAATGGTTTTCCTTGGCCTTGCTTTGTGTTCTCTCCAGGTTCGTAATTTTTTTTCAACATTGTGTCTGTTGCTGTGAGAGTTCCTGAGCATGGTCTAATAAGGAGATCAGACTGGCCTTATGCAGGCATATATTGTTTAGTTACAATAAGATCATGTTAAAAAAAAAAAAAAATCTAAGTGCATGAACAACAGCAACAGTTTCTCAAGGATGAAAGTTATAAGTCTGGCTGTAACAGCTGGACTGGTGGCAATTCAATGATTCATTTAAATACTCTCCTCCCATACATTTTGCGTCTGAAAGGGAAACTCCTACAAATGCATATGCAATAAGGTCAGCCTCAAAATAACCCTGTCCACACCTTTTCAGAGCTAATTTTTCACTGCGTGTCTTTAGTAAATCATGACAGTAATTTTTTAATGCCAAAAGAGGGTTTCATTTCTGCACTGTTCATCAAGAAATAAACAAAAAATATAAAATAATACATTTTTATTGAATAGAAATACAAACCCGATTCCAAAAAAGTTGGGACACTGTACAAATTGTGAATAAAAAAGGAATGCAATAATTTACAAATCTCATAAACTTATATTTTATTCACAATAGAATATAGATAACATATCAAATGTTGAAAGTGAGACATTTTGAAATGTCATGCCAAATATTGGCTTATTTTGGATTTCATGAGAGCTACACATTCCAAAAAAGTTGGGACAGGTAGCAATAAGAGGCCGGAAAAGTTAAATGTACATATAAGGAACAGCTGGAGGACCAATTTGCAACTTATTAGGTCAATTGGCAACATGATTGGGTATAAAAAGAGCCTCTCAGAGTGGCAGTGTCTCTCAGAAGTCAAGATGGGCAGAGGATCACCAATTCCCCCAATGCTGCGGCGAAAAATACTGGAGCAATATCAGAAAGGAGTTTCTCAGAGAAAAATTGCAAAGAGTTTGAAGTTATCATCATCTACAGTGCATAATATCATCCAAAGATTCAGAGAATCTGGAACAATCTCTGTGCGTAAGGGTCAAGGCC
Organism: Coreius guichenoti; assembly: GCA_039654105.1. Classification (NCBI taxonomy): domain Eukaryota; kingdom Metazoa; phylum Chordata; class Actinopteri; order Cypriniformes; family Gobionidae; genus Coreius; species Coreius guichenoti. The sequence goes on along the minus strand of JBAPCB010000127.1, from coordinate 144,132 downwards.
GGAAAACCATACTGGATGCCCGTGATCTTCGGGCCCTTAGATGGCACTGCATCACATACAGGAATGCTACTGTAATGGAAATCACAACATGGGCTCAGGAATACTTCCAGAAAACATTGTCGGTGAACACAATCCACTGTACCATTCGTGTGGCATGGGCAGCTTACACATCTGGAAAGGCACCATCAATGCTGAAAGGTATATCCAAGTTCTAGAACAACATATGCTCCCATCCAGACGTCGTCTTTTTCAGGGAAGACCTTGCATTTTCCAACATGACAATGCCAGACCACATACTGCATCAATTACAACATCATGGCTGCATAGAAGAAGGATCCGGGTACTGAAATGGCCAGCCTGCACTCCAGATCTTTCACCCATAGAAAACATTTGGCGCATCATAAAGAGGAAGATGCGACAAAGAAGACCTAAGACAGTTGAGCAACTAGAAGCCTGTATTAGACAAGAACGGGACAACATTCCTATTCCTAAACTTGAGCAACTTGTCTCCTCAGTCCCCAGACGTTTGCAGACTGTTATAAAAAGAAGAGGGGATGCCACACAGTGGGAAACATGGCCTTGTCCCAACTTTTTTGAGATGTGTTGATGCCATGAAATTTAAAATCAACTTATTTTTCCCTTAAAATGATACATTTTCTCAGATTAAACATTTGATATGTCATCTATGTTGTATTCTGAATAAAATATTGAAATTTGAAACTTCCACATCATTGCATTCTGCTTTTATTCACAATTTGTACAGTGTCCCAACTTTTTTGGAATCGGGTTTGTATTAAACTGGTTTTGTGTGGAAAGAGGGTAATGCAAACACATTTATGGAGAACACAGACAATTATACAGTGTCATTATCATGAAGGTTATAATGAAGCTGTATTTGGTGCATTTCATTGATGTGATGTTTTGTACCTCTCGTTCATATGTAACACACACAATACAACACAACGATGGTCACTATACAGAGGATTTTTTTAGCCTAAATCTCATAAATAGGTATAAGTGTTATTTTTATTGGCAGTTTATCATTATTTAAGACATGCATGTACCTATGAAAATATTTTTCTATAGTATAGTGTTTTTAACTTACACAATTTTTCTGTAATTGCTCAGATGATATTTGCGATTTGTGAGAAGTAATTAATGTAAAAAAACAAAACAAAAAAAAAACTGAATTTAAGTTGTAAAGCTCCGGTGGATTATATTTAAATAAATACAGACAAATGTTTGTTGCATTCAGATTTTTGTACAGTACTGTAGTTGTATTTGTCCCTGTGACTGTCTTGCACAATAATATACAGCAGTGTCTTCATTCTTCATATTATTCATCTGCAGATACATCTGTTTCTTGCTGTTGTCTCTGGAGATGGTGAATCGTCCCTGAACAGACTGAGAGTAGTGTATATAACTACTGCCAGATGAGATGTATGCCAGAAACTCCAGACCTCCTCCTGCAGCCTGTCTGATCCAAGCCAAGTCCTGGTCACCACTAAATCCAGAGGCTGTACAGGTAAGTCTGTGAGATCCTCCAGGTTTAATGACCACTGACTCAGACTCAGTCAGTGTCTGACACCAACAGACTGAAAAATGAACAATTCAACATTAACATTTACAACAGTACACATGAATAAGTCTGATTGTCAACAGGTTTTCAAGAGCCCTTCTTACATTCTGTGAGAGCAAGCATGAAGATAAAACCCAGTTTAGACACAATATCCATTGCCATGTTATGAAAAGAGGAAAGTCATAAACAAGTTTTGTGTCTGTAGATGAATAGAGTGGGGGCTTTTAAAAGGGACAAGAAATAGGTTTGCATAGACTGCCCTCTAAAGGTACATTTACATACTGTGCCCTTATTAACCTCTGTAACCATGTTTGCCTTTCAATGTATTTTTATTCTTATTTACTAGTTCAGAGACATGGTAGTTAATTTTGAATTTTTACCTAAATCTTTATAGCTTTTCCTAAAGCTTCTTTGCTACTATCATAATTGTTGCATGATTTCTGCCTGAAAACCTGTTCAAAAGATCAGCATTTAAAGATATTCAATAGTGTGAATGTAACATTTAACTTTCCAGTTATAATAATAATAATAATAATAATAATATATTTTTTTTAAAAATCCCACATTGGAATGCCATAGAACTTGGCTGCATCTAAATTTGTGAATGTTTTTTTGTTTTGTAGGTATTTTTTGTTTTTTGTTTGTTGCATGAATTCGGTATGCTTATAATGTTTGTCGTTCAATTAGAAAGACCTCCATAAAGAAGTTTGCTTCATAAACAGCTGTGTCTTCAGTCTTGAGGCTTTTCACCTCTAAATACAGCATGTTTTTACTGGTGTCTGTGGTGATGGAGAGCTGGCCCAGTAGAGACTGAGCGTAATATGCACTTGAGCCAGTGTCTATATATCCAATCCACTCCAGTCCTCTCCCTGGTTTCTGACGGATCCAGTGCATCCAGTAGCTGCTCACTGAGAATCCAGACACACTGCAGGACAAAGACACTGATTCTCCTGGTCTTTTCACCACAGAATCTAAAGAGGCATTTGGAATAATAAATGCATTTAACAGATTTTTAAAATACTTCCTCTAATGTGTCTTGAGTAAGAAAAAGAAGACAAACTACTTTGAAGTAATTTGAACAAAAAACCTTAAATATATATACAGTTATGGTCACAAGTTTACATAGGCCTATACCTTGCACAATCTGAAAAAATAAATAAAATAAGAGGGATCATCATTTTTATTATTATTATTTAGCTATGCCCTGGTGAAGCTATTTTACATAACAGATGTTCCCTTTCAGTCAGTACACTACGAGTTACGTCAGTTACTGACGAAATGGGGGTTTCGCTTAGAAGCCAGTCGCCTTTGTGCTCTACAAAACGAGCCAATGGCATGAAGATGCCATGGGTCTGCGGAATTTGCATAACGCAACCCCGCCCCACCGCGTGGGTATAAAGGGCGTTGCGTGGCAATCTCGCATTATGTTTCTGCTTCAGAGCCGAGTGTTACTGCCTGAGCGTTTTCTCTCTTCAAGACGAGTGTCTCTCCAGAGTGTTGGTGTTACGGCGCGTTCTAGCGAGTTCCGCATTCCTGTCTGATCTGTGCAGTGATCTAGCACAGCGTGTGTGTTCTCCCTAGGCGCTTCAGCATTTCTGCAGAGCAAAAACTCCTCTCTAAAAGAGCTGCACGCGGCACGTCTTTTTCAAGATGTCTCGCCCGTGCTCCGTTCCTGGGTGCGGTCAGCTGGTTCCTCCGTTTGACGGGCATGATCGCTGGTTGGCGTGCTTGGGCCTCGTGCACGCCGAGCGCGCATTCATGGATGAGTCATATTCCCACTGCGGGAACATGGCCATCGCAGTGTTGCGGTCAAGACTCCGTGATCTCCGTGCTGGAGGGAGAGTCCCCTCTGCCACACCCCAATCTATTCCCTCCACGAGTGGGAATACTTTGGCTGGTGGTCAGGGTGACTTGAGGGTGACGGTGTGAGCCAACCCGACGAATCCTCCTCGGCCACACCCCCTTCTAGCACACTGCAACCTGTGGTGTTGCCAGATGAGGGCATAGGTGTTTCCGGTCCTGGGCCCTGCGTTTCATTTGGCGCACCGGCGGAGGATGCTATGTCGATCGCCGCATCACAAGGTGGGCTGGATTCCTCCGGAGATGACGATTCGGCTGTGTTGCCTCCTTCGGGAGTCCCAGCATTGCCCGAGTCTGATCCAGAGCTCACAGCCATGCTTTCCCGGGCGGCCAAGGCTCTTGGGCTTGTGTGGAACCCTCCGCCATGTCCCGACCGCTCTCGGCTAGATGATTGGTATCTGGGGGCGGCCCGTGCCGAAGGCGCCCGTCAGCCCCCAGTGCCCTTCTTCCCGGAAATGCATGAAGAGGTGTCAAAGTCGTGGAAGTCTCCCTTGACTTTTCGCGATCATTCGGCAGCCACTTCCGCCTTCACTGCCCTCGATGGCGGCGCGGTGAAAGGGCACACTGGGGTTCCCCCTGTTGAGCACTCTGTTGCGATGCAACTGTGTCCGCAGAGCGTTGCGACATGGCGTGGTGACCCAAAGCACCCGTCCAAGGCCTGTAGGTTTACGTCTACTTTGGTGGTGAAGACCTACAGATCTGCGGGCCAGGCCGCGTCCGCCCTGCATGCGATGGCCACCCTTCAGGTTTACCAGGCCAAGGTGCTCAGAGACATCCACGAGGGCAATGCTGACCCCGCGTTAATGCAGGAGCTGCGGGCGGCCACCGACCTCGCTCTACGAGCGACGAAGGTGACCGCTCGCTCTCTCGGTCAGGTGATGTCCACTTCTGTGGTCCAGGAGCGCCACTTATGGCTCAACCTGGCTGATATGAGAGAATCTGAGCGAACCCGTTTCCTCAATTCTCCCATTTCCCAGGATGGGCTATTCGGCGGGGCGGTCCAGGACTTCGCCCAACAGTTCTCGACCGCTCAGAAACAGACTGAGGCGATCAAGCATATTCTGCCCTGGCGGCCTGCTGCTGCCTCTACCCAGCCGCCGGCTCAGAAGCCTCAGTCTGCTCCCCACTGAGGCCGCCCTCCTGCGGCTCCCGCCCCTCCCGCTCAGCCCCAGCAGCAGCCTTCACCCGGGCCGAGGCGTGGAGGACACCGCAGGAAGGCAGCCCCGCCCGTCCCAGCCCCCCAGCCTGCTAAACGGCAGTCTAAGCGGCGGTCCTGAGACGGGCGGCTCGGAGGTGAACTCGGTTCTTTCCCAGGAGATGGTAGCAGGGCCACTCCTTCCCCCGGTGGAGGGCCGGGGGAGAATCATGGTTAAAGAAAGAACTGACATTTTCACCTCCGAGCCTCAAGAGGGCACGGCTGGCAGTGTGCGACGCCAAGCAGCCTCGCCACTCTCGGCCCCCTCTGTCGCCAGCCCCCTGGCAGACGAGACCCCCGTGGAACGCTGGTCCTTCCCTGGTCTCCTCTGTCAGGGCGCGGAACTTGACCCCGCCCACGCCTCCCATGTCTGGGCCGGTCATTCCGCCTCGCTGCCCCATCGGGGGTTTCTGGGAGCCTGGCTAGCGCTTCCCAATCTGTCCAGCTGGCTCGCTCGCACCATCAGGTTCGGCTATGCGATTCAGTTCGCACGGTCTCCTCCCCGCTTTCGGGGAGTCCGCTATACCATGGTGGGTGGCAATGCCCCTGTCATGCGTGCGGAGGTCGCCACCCTACTGGCGAAGGGTGCGGTCGAGATCGCCCCTCCAGCCGAGATGGAGTCCGGCTTCTACAGCCCTTACTTCATTGTACCCAAGAAAACCGGTGGGTTACGGCCAATCCTGGACCTGCGCATTTTGAACCGAACCCTTCACAGGCTTCCATTCAGGATGTTGACAGCCAAACGCGTTTTTGAATGCGTTCGTCCATTGGATTGGTTTGCAGCGATCGACCTGAAGGACGCGTACTTTCATGTCTCCATTCTTCCTCGACACAGACCGTTTCTACGGTTTGCCTTCGAGGGGCAGGCATATCAGTACACGGTTCTCCCATTCAGGCTAGCCCTGTCCCCTCGCGTCTTTACAAAGGTCATCGAGGCAGCCCTTGTGCCGCTCAGGCAACACGGGGTTCGCATCCTGAACTATCTCGACGACTGGCTGATTCTAGGCCACTCTCGGGATCAGGTTTGCGAACACAGGGACCTGGTGCTTCAGCACCTCGCCCGTCTGGGCCTTCAGGTCAATTGGGAAAATAGCAAACTCTCCCCAGTGCAGAGGATCTCTTTTCTCGGTATGGAAATCGACTCGGTCGCCATGTACGCGCAGCTTACGAGCGAGCGCGCGCAGTCACTGCTGACTTGTCTTTGCCAGTTCGAGGGCAAGAGTGCGGTTCCACTGAAATATTTTCAGAGGCTCCTGGGGCATATGGCATCCGCAGCCGTGGTAACGCCGCTCGGTTTGCTTCATATGAGACCGCTTCAGCACTGGCTTCGCAATCGAGTCCCGAGATGGGCATGGCAACACGGCACGCTCCGGGTCCCAGTTTTCTACGGGCAGGTGTTCCCCTAGAACGAGTTTCCAGGCATGTTGTTGTATCAACAGATGCCTCTGCCACGGGCTGGGGTGCCATGTGCAATGGACATGCTGCTGCGGGCTCCTGGAGAGGACCCCAGCGCCTATGGCATGTCAATTGCCTCAAGTTGCTGGCCGTACGTCTTGCCCTGCACCGCTTCCGAGCCATGCTCAAGGACAAGCACGTACTGGTCCGTTCAGACAGCACGGCGACAGTAGCGGACATCAACCGACAAGGTGGTCTACGCTCCCGCTGGATGTCGCAACTCGCCCGCCATCTCCTCCTATGGAGTCAGAAGCATCTGAGGTCGCTTTGTGCCGTTCAGATCCCGGGAGAACTGAATCGTGCAGCCGACGAGCTGTCACGGTTTCAGCCGCTTCCGGGGAAATGGAGACTCCATCCCCAGACAGTTCAGCTGATTTGGGAACAGTTCGGCGACGCACAGATAGATCTGTTTGCCTCCCACGACTCTTCCCATTGCCGCTGGTATTACTCCCTGACCGAGGGGACCCTCGGCACGGATGCACTAGCGCACAGCTGGCCGCGGGGCCCACACAAGTATGCGTTTCCCCCAGTGAGCATTCTCGCACAGGTTCTGTGCAAGATCAGGGAGGACAGGGAGCAGGTCCTTTTGGTCGGCCTATATTGGCCCGGCTGGACCTGGTTCTCAGAACTCATACTCCTTGCGACAGCCCCTCCCTGGTCAATCCCTCTGAGGAAGGACCTCCTTACTCAGAGATGGGGCACCGTATGGCACCCACGTCCCGACCTTTGGAACCTACACGTGTGGGACCTGGACGGGACGCGGTAGGTTTGAGTACCCTGCCACCTCAGGTGGCGGCTACCATCACTTCCGCTAGGGCCTTGTCCACGAGACAGGCCTATGCATTGAAGTGGAACCTCTTCGTCACCTGGTGCTCTTCTCGCAAAGAAGACCCCACAAAATGCTCAATCGGGTCCGTGCTTTCCTTCCTCCAAGAAGGGTTGGAGCGAAGGCTGTCTCCCTCCACCCTGAAGGTCTATGTGGCCGTGATTTCGGCTCACCATGACCTGGTGGACTGAAAAAATGGTAGGTCAGCACGACCTGGTCAGCAGGTTCCTCAAATACCCTCTTGGGATCTTGCAGTGGTTTTATCTGCCCTGCAGAAAGCTCCCTTTGAGCCTCTGCAGTCTGTGGAGCTGAAGTTCCTTTCAATGAAAGTGGCGCTCTTGATTGCTCTGGCTTCCATCAAGAGGGTAGGGGACATGCAGGCATTTTCGGTTGACGAAGCGTGCCTGGAATTCGGGCCGGCTAATTCTCACGTGATCCTGAGACCCCGGCCTGGATACGTGCCCAAGGTTCCCACCACTCCCTTCAGGGATCAGGTGGTGAACCTGCAAGCGCTGCCTGTGGAGGAGGCAGACCCAGCCTTGGCACTGCTCTGTCCAGTACGCGCCCTTCGCGCTTACGTAGACCGGACGCAGTGTTTCAGGACCTCAGACCAGCTCTTTGTCTGTTACGGAGGGCAGCAGAAAGGGAAGGCTCTCTCCAAGCAGAGGTTGTCTCACTGGATAGTGGACGCCATTGTCCTGGCATATCAGGTTCAGGGCATGCCATGCCCCCTTGGGGTTAGAGCACACTCCACTAGGAGTGTTGCTTCCTCTTGGGCTTTAGCGCATGGCGCCTCGCTGACAGACATTTGTAGAGCTGCAGGCTGGGCGACACCCAACACATTCGCAAGATTTTATAATCTCCGAGTGGAGCCTGTGTCCTCTTGTGTACTCGCCCCAAGTGGCCAGTAACTAGACAGGCACAGGTGTCTTCGCTTGCTGCGCCATTCCACTCCACGGACTGAATGCGTGCGCATTTTCTCTCAGGTGAGCTTCCCAGTAAGCCCTGAGCTCCTCCAGCACTGCTGATGTCGACACCAGAGTGCATGTCCGCTTGGTCAGCCCTCGTGTTTGGCTAGGTGCCTCCGTGTGCATGGTTCCCCCGTTGGGCAACCCCCACGTGTATTTCCACGGTAAGTCTCTCTGAGCACGTGTCTTCCCTTGGCAAGACACCTTGCCACACCTGGGGTTAAAAAATTTTCCACCTGCGGCTGGATACCCCAGAGTGCTCCATATGCAGTTCCTACGGGGGTCATATGTGTATTCTTAAATCCTCCCTTCGGGCAGGTGTTGTGTTGCATTTCTCCACGTGGGATATGCTTCCCAGTGTACCTTGGTATCGGCTTTGAACCTAGCCCCTCGTTCGTGCTAAGACTCACGGCAGGGAGCTCTGGTCAGCGCAGGACGCTGGAAGACAGCCGTCGTGGCGAGATTGTATTGGGACCCCCATTTCTTCAGTAACTGACGTAACTCGTAGTGTACTTACTGAAAGGGAACGTCTCGGTTACGTATGTAACCCTCGTTCCCTGAAGGAAGGGAACGGAGACGTTACGTCCCCATGCCACTTCCGCTGTACCGCTGGAACGGCCGGACGCTCATGCCTCGGCTCTTCAGCAGGTAACATAATGCGAGATTGCCACGCAACGCCCTTTATACCCACGCGGTGGGGCGGGGTAGCGTTATGCAAATTCCGCAGACCCATGGCATCTTCATGCCATTGGCTCGTTTTGTAGAGCTCAAAGGCGATTGGCTTCTAAGTGAAACCCCCATTTCGTCAGTAACTGACGTAACGTCTCTGTTCCCTTCCTTCATGGAACGAGGGTTACATACGTAACCAAGATGTTTTTATAGTCCAAAAGACAAAATAATAATTGGATTTACACAAAGATTACCCAGTTCAAAATTTGAACTTTTTTATTCTTAATAATCAAAGAAAGTGAAGGACATCCAGGAAATGACACCGTATTAAGAACAAACTCAAGCATGTAAACTTTTGAAGGGGTTAATTGTTATAAATTCAGTTGTTATTTTGTCTTGTGGATTATATTTGTTAGGTGAAACAGCTTCACCAGGGCAGTAAATAAAATTTTTATTTGTTTAATTATTAGCATTTTGTGGTTTCTGTAGGCTATACATGCATATACATCTCAACTTGGAATACAACAAAGATTGCCATATGCTGTTACAGTATTTTATTTATTTCCATTATTTTTCCTGGCCTGGAAATCAATTTTAATATTCTCTGATATTTATTTCCATTATCGTGCATCAATGTATCAATGGTTGTGAGACAGTTGTTATTTGCTCATGTGATAGTCAGTGTCCGTTCTGAGAAGAGATCACAAATGAGGTGATCGGAAGCCTCAGAAAACTGCTCCGAAAAAAATCCTGTGAGAGTTATGACAGAGGGCTGGAGAACAAGAAATCCCATAAAGAACGATAGAAAGTGCTGAGCTAGCGTGTCTGTGAGGGAGAGTTGAGAGGGTGTGTGCAATGAGGCATGCTAGAGAAATATGCCACACTATATGGTGCATCTAACTAACTTAAGAACCAGCCATGCTGGTTGTGATTCCATATGTATCTGGCTTGTAGGCTGTATTTGCAGCTCATCAGGATGTATTTAAAGGTTGCTGGAGTTACAGGTGCACTTGGTGCATCATGGTGCATGTTAAGTTTCATTTTTTAATTATTTTAAAATTCATATCTTCAGCTTTTTTTTTTTAAATAAGCTCCATCTTGACAGCATGTATTAGAAGTAATGAAGTTTTGTGGTAGAAGGCAAGGCAAGTTTATTTATATAGCACATTTCATACACAATGGTAATTCAAAGTGCTTTACATGAAAAGGAAACAAATATATAAGAATAAAAATGGAATGCATAAGAAATAAAAATAACAATAAAAGCAGAGAATATACCCATATCTGGATGGAAGAGTCAAAGAGTTTCAGTCAGAATATTTGTCAGGTAGCTGTGCGTTTTAACAGTACCCCTGCAGACAAATCTTCCTGGAACCTCCAGGGCTAACTCAACACTTTGTTGTCCATCAGAGCAGATCTAAACGGTGCTTTGAGTGAACCCTTGGTATTTCTAAGTGACGTGATCCTGATGATCTTAGTGATCTGTTAGCTTTATATTCTATGAGCATATGAGCAATGTATTGAGGTCCTACGCCATTGAGTGATTTATATACAAGTAACAGTACTTTAAAGTCAATTCTAAATGCAACTGGAAGCCAGTGCAAGGTTAGAAAGGTTATTAGAAAAAAAATCCAGTCCATTATTAATATAAGAGAATGTAGACTAGACTGAACAGATATACTTCATACTGAGACATACTATGGGAAACAGACTAGTCAGTATAGATTTACTGAGTTGAGCAAGTATGATTTGAAATAAGGAATAATTTTAATATTAATAGGTTTTTGTTTTTAATGTATGTACATTCAAAACACTTCAGACCGCCTTATGTCACGTCAGAGGCTCTTCCACTTTTTCAGCTTGTGTTTTTGAACAGCTGCCTGTATTAGTGTTTTCACAGTGTCTCTTGCACAGTAATACACCGCAGTGTCTTCAGTCTTCAGCTGATTCATGTGCAGATAGAAATTAGAGCTGTCCTTAGATGCTGTGAACCTGCCCTGCACTGACTGAGCTGAGCTCTTAGAAGAATCTGAATAATAATAAATAATCCATTCAAGTCCTTTTCCAGGTGCCTGACGGATCCAATGCATGCTAGTGCCACTAACAGAAAACCCACTGCAGGCACAGGTCAGTTTGTGGGAACCACCTGGAGCCACAACCACTGACTGTTCAGACTGTGTGAGCACAACCTGAGAGTCAATACCTACAGAGACAAAAATATACAGTATATATGCTTTACACAGAATCACAATACTGATCAAATGGGAACCGATTTTATATTTTAACTCCTTAAAACTGCCTAAATAAATAAAACCTTCATAATTTTAAAATATAAAAACACTCACTGTGTGCAGTTGCCAACAGCAGAAAGAGCTTCAGAGAGAACATTGTTTCTCCTCTTCAGATTGAACACTCATTTACTAGTTGTTTAAATAGGAAATATGGCAGTTGAGTTTGCATTGATAAATTTACTCATGTATGTGAACTAACAGAGTAGAGAGTAGGTGTGTTTAAACAAAACTGGTTCATCACAATCGCCAGTTATTCATTTAATGAGAAAGGTTGCCCCCTTCTGGTGTCTGAATTATTTTAATCTTTAACTTTATTACTTGCCATTTAACAGATGATTTTAATGAAAAGAAACTTAAAGATAACTTTACAAAGGCTAAAACATCACCTGACCTATTCAGTGTTCAAAACATTTATTTATTTATTTATTTGACATACAAACTTTGGTATTTTGTTATACGATATTATATACTACAAAAAAACAAAAAACAAAAACAACTTCTGAAAGGTATAATATTATGTAAACAAATAAACATTTGTATTGAAAATGTCTCAATTGAAGTGACAGGTTCTTGAAGGTGTTTGAAGGTGAAGTGAAGTGAAGTGAAGGTGTATCGCGAGCACAATAATACACAGCTGTGTCTTCACTGTTGAAGTTTTTTCCTGTTAAAATAACTGCGTTGCTGGAGGATTCAGCTCAGAAACTGATCTTATTTTTCAGTGAATCTGTGACACCATTGCTACTGGAACTATGGAACCAGCCAATCCACTCCATCGGTTTTCCACTTGAATGCCGTATCCAGTTTGTGTAGCCACCGCCTGAGGCTGAATATCCAGTGATCTTACAGGCGATGGTGAACGTTTCCCCCTGGTTTTACTACCATGACAGGAGACTGATTCAGCTCAATACAGAAGAGACCTACAATTATTAAAGCATTTTTAGTAATACAAATTGAACAAATTGAACTAGATTTTCCCTGTTCATTAGTTTTTTGTGTTGAGCTGAGGATACTCACAAGGTGCAGTTGCCAAAACCAGCAGTATTGAAATGCAGTACATGATTCTGGTTGTATTTTCACTATGGCTCAGTAAAACACTAAGAGCCTTTATGATGTCTGTGTGCTCCTGTTTACATGAGAGATGGGCGGAGATTTGCATTCACGTAAAAATGTATTCGTCTGTAGTTCGTATGATAATTATTAACAATGATGCAAATTTAGTTGCCTGACATTGTATTCTTGATGTATAAAATAAAGTCTCAAAGAAAAGCAAGACACACATGTGTTTTTTCATATTTATGGTGTAAATAACTTGGTACTACAGACACATTTAATCCAAATAAAACATCTAACACACATATTAGCTTTTAAAAATGTATTGAATGTAGGAACAGAGGAAGTGAGTTATGGATAAACATGAACATTTAAAGAGAGGTTTTGTGAGTCATGTAAAACAAAGGATCACGAGGATAGGTATCAACAAGACAGTAAGCCGTAAAACATATTTATGTATTGTATATACTGTATCTATTGTATGTATTTGCAAGATCAGTGTATCAAGTACACTGTAAAATGTGAATATTTACTTGTTAAAGAATTATTTGTATACCTGATCTTAACCATAAAACCACCTGTTTGTATAGTCATGTATTTAGTCATGTTGAATAATATTTTGACTTGAATAAACCAGTTAAGCTGCTGTGTATTTTGTTTTTGTACAGAGCTGAGTCTTGTTCAGTCAGTGTGTCTCTTGCACAGTAATACACAGCTGTGTCTTCAGTCTGAAAATTCTTTCCCTGTAGAAACACTGTGTTTTTGGACGTGTCCTGGGTGAAACTGATCTTGTTTTTTATGGAGTCTTTAATATTATTGCTACCACCACTGCAAAGATATCCCAGCCATTCCAGTGCTTTTCCAGTGGGTTGACGTATCCAGTGAATGCAATAGCTTGATACTGAAATCCTGCAGGAGATGGAAAATGATTCTTGAGGTTTCACAACCAAAGATGGAGGTTGAGTGAGCTCAACACAGTAAACACCACCTGAAAAAATAAATAAATGTGTTATTAATTATGTCTCAAAACATGCATATTTACAGTTCAGCTTATTTGATTGCTTTAGCGTTTAAATAAACCATCAGTGAAGCTCACAGGATGCAGCCGCTGCCAGCAGGAGTAGAGCTGAGGAGAGGATCATGATTTAAGATGACATGAATTTTTCCTTCTGACCTGCAGGCACACTTCACTTTAGTACATAAAGCAGATGGAGAATTTGCATAAAGTCATCCAGTTGTCTTAGATGTAAAACATCAATGCTTTTACCATTTAATCTTTACTTATTTGATGTCTGGAACAATTGCTAGATGTCTGATTAATGTATTCTGAAAATAAAGATAAACCTTCTATGTTCTGGTAAGAAGACCTGTAGCCTATAAATATTCGAATTGGTTGTTCAAGACATAAACCATGCATGTTTTTATTTAGTAGCATAAATTAAATTTAGTAATACAACAGTTCAATAAACAAGCTAATACCGAGTAGCTTACAATTTAGAAACAATATTGCCAGTTACTTTGTATGTTTTTGCTCTGTCAACACCATAGCAGAACCGGTGTTCCTCTCAAACCAGCTGTTTTGTTCCTGAATTATTCAGTTTTTGAATGAATCAGTCACTCACTCACTCATGAAGACAGTCACTTGTCTCCACCTACTGGCGTCACAATATAACCTGCAGAAATGGTCAGAAAAATCTGCTACACTAATGCACAGACTCAGTGATGATGGTCAGCACTTTCAGTTTTCCAAAATCTGCAATATACAGGAATGAGGAAGTGTTTTTTTTTTTTTTTTAAATGATTGCTTTGACCCTGAACTCATTCACTCTGTTATAGCACAAATATACACAGACAGTAGCTGACCTCTGAAGTCATATCTAGACACTGTGAACCGTCCCTGGACTGACTGTGAATAGAAGATCTGAAAACTGGATACATGGATGAATGCAATCCCCTCCAGTCCTTTTCCAGAGATTTCTCTCACAACAGCTGCAGCACAGCGGCTGATCGAAAATTCAGAGGATGTGCAGACCAGCCGAAAAGATTCACTAGGGCTTTTTACCACAGCTTGAGACTGAGTGAAGGTCTGACAATGAATATCTCTGGAGCAGAAACAAAATGAAGACACTGAAACATTTCCAGAATCTAAAGCAGACAATAGTAAATTAAATGTAATCCCACTAATTAAAAAAATGGCATTATTCACTGACCATGTAAAAAATAATATTAGCAAGAGTGAATGAATTAATATTGTCATTGTCAATTGATTTTCCTCTACAGTAATTGGATCTGTGTTGTCAGCAAATACAGCCATATTACAATAGCAGCTTAAGAAAAAAAAACAAAAAACAAACAGGAACTCCTCCTTCCACTACATGTGCAAATTTGCCCATAGACATAAAAATGAGACACCATAAAAATGTACTAAAGTGAGTGGTGCAATCTCGAGCATATAAGAAATGGGTCATACAAATACCTTTAGTTAAAAATTAGCAAATCCTAATTTTGACAGGAAAAACGTTGCTATTTAAATTGATAAGATTCATCTTTTTAAAAGATGATGATTATTAAACATTTATGTATAGATGCGAGATGGTTTTAACTTGAGAACATTTTTGTACAGATCTGTGTCTTGTTTAGTCACAGTGTGTATCTTGCAGTGTCTTTAGTCTGAAAATTCTTGCTAGAAACACTGTTTTTGGATGTGGGTGAAACTGATCTTGTATTTTACTGAGTCTGTATCAGTGCTACCATCCATGCAAAGATATCCCAGCCATTCCAAGGGTTAAGTGAGCTCAACACAGTAAACGCCACCTGAAAGCAACAATGAAAGAATGTTAATTACGTCTCAAAACTTAAGTTACTGACAGTTACTCACTACTTCAGACTTGTGTGCCCTCCAGAAGATTGCGTTCTGGAAGTGAACAGTGCTTTGAGGTGACATCCCAAAGAGGCACAAAATCATTACCTCACAGACCTTTACCTAGACTGTTCCATGCTGGTGGAATGACTAACTCAACCCGAGCTACTGAGTTCTCTTTCATAGGTTCACTCAACGCTGCGTAGCTATGACGCAATGGGGAACGCCCTCTGGGTGTGCCAATTGTCTGAAGCCCTTATAGAATCACGGCAATTCATTGGCTGATGGCGTGGGCGCCACCCCGACGCTCTTACGTCTTACGTTTTCACCACAGCGTCCGACTCCGAGGATTTCAGGCCTGCTTTCATCGACGACGCTTTCCCGCCTAGCGGCCAGGAAGTGCGGCCCTCTGCGGCCTACGCCGAGCTTGTCGACGTGCTTTCACGTGCTACAGAAAAGCACGCTATCGATTGGCCAGACGAACCCCGCGAGTCACAGTCGTCTAAACTCGATGAGAGGTTTTTAAGTGGTCCTAATTCTAGGCCAGCTCGGAGAAAGCTGCCCTTTTTCAGCGATCTGCATAGCGAAATCTCCAGATCCTTTCTCCGCCCGCTTGACTAACGCGGCAGCCACTAACTTCACCAACCTCGTTGGTTCTGTGGAGCAGGGCTATTCCGCCATCCCTGCGGTCGAAGACATGCTGGCCACACACCTCTCTCCTTCCTCGGCTCCTTCGTGGAAGTCTCGTCCTCTCCTGCCCACTAAACCATGTAGGACTACTTCCGCCCGGGGAGCTCGCGGGGAGCTCACGGTCGCCCATTTCCTCGCCAGCGACCTCATAGGCGCCTTGTTCCGAAGCGGTCCAGCAAACCCTCCGCTCTGGCTCCTTCGAGACGCTCCTGACCCTCAGGTCAGAAAAAGGAGAGCTCCCCCCTACATTCGAGGTTGGGTCAGACCGTGCAAGCGTTTCTGCCTGCCTCTCACCAGCTCTCCTTATCCAGCCCTGTCACTTTCGCCGCCCAGCGTGTTTCGAAGTGCAGAGCTGGTTCGACCTCCACCCCCTCCGGCGCTGAAGGAAGGAGACGCGTCATGCTTTCTCCCCTCACGTCCGATTGGCTTGCTATCTGCCGCTCGCTTAGACGGAGACATGTTCGGCTTTCTCCAGGAGCCGGTAGGACCTACTTTTCCCACTCAGACCGTGACATCTTCCACTCCGCATCAGGACGCCAAACGCTTTCCTTTTGCGGTTGACCACGCCTCCCCTCAAGGATCAGCTCAACACCCTAACACAGGTATGTCCACTGCACCTCAGCACTCCGCCTCCTCTGTCACATTTCTTTCACGAGTGGAAACGTCTGCCAGGGGTATCACCTTGGATCCTCCGCACAGTTCACTCCGGTTACATGCTTCAGTTCTGTTGCAACCCCCCCCGCTTCGTCGGGGTCATTCCAACTGTAGTAAACAGCGCCTGAGAGGCTTCTGTACTACAACAGGAACTTGCTTCTCTCCTCCTCAAAGGGGCGATAGAAGAGGTCCCTTCAGCGGAGATGGAACGCGGCTTCCTTCTTAGGGGTTCATTTGGATTCCATTCTGACGCAGGCCTGTCTGACTCCTGCCCGGATTTCCAGTCTCTTTTCATGTTTGGCCCGCTTCAGGCTTGGCCATCATGTCTCTGTGGGTACCTGTTGCAGGCTCCAGGGTCTCATGGCCGCAGCTTTCCTGGTGCTTCCCCTGGGGCTGCTTCATATGAGGCCCTTCCTTTGGTGGATGACGCTCTTAGGCACCCGATCAACAGGATCGGCTCTTCGCCTACTGAAGGTGTCACGCGGTTGTTCCCGCACCCTGTCAGTATGGCGGAACCCTTTCTTTCTCCAGAGAGGGGTCAACATAGGTGCTATTTTCCGTCGCCAAATGATCACGACGGACGCCTCTTTGACCGGCTGGGACGCGGTGTTCGAGGGCAGGCCAGCATGCAGAGTCTGGGAGGGGGAGGTTCTCTCTTGGCACATAAACTGCCTAGAGCTGAGAGCTGTCTTCCTGGCACCGTCTCCTCCTGTGGGCCCAGGACAAACTCCTGTCCCTGAGAGCAGTCCATGTACCCGGGATCTTGAACCTCGCAGCAGATTTTCTGTCGAGGCAAAAGCTCAGATCGGGGAAATGGATGTTGAACCCTCAAACAGTAACCCAGATTTGGGAAGTGTTTGGCAGAGCGGAGGTGGACCTCTTTGCTTCGAAAGAGTCGTCCCAGTGCCAGCTCTGGTTCTCTCTGAGCTCCCCAGCGCCATTGGGGATAGATGCGTTCGCTTATCCGTGGCCAAGACTAAAGCTCTATGCATTCCCGCCCATCAAATTGATTCCGGCAGTTCTGTGCAGGGTGAGGGTGAGCGGAGTCAGTCTCCTGCTCGTAGCCCCATTCTGGCTGTCCCAGGCCTGGTTCTCGGAGATGGTTCTTCTTCTGGACTCCCCCCCTGGGAGATTCCAGTCAGAGAGGACCTGTTGTCTCAGCTTCAGGGCAGGATTTGGCATCCTCATCCCGAGATTTGGAAGCTGTGGCCCATCAGAGGCCATTAACTCTGAGCGCTGGTCTTCCTGCTGATGTTCAGGAGACCATTGCAAGTACGAGAGCCCCCTCCACTAGGAGGCTATATTCCTCCAAGTGGAAGGTTTTCGAGCCATGGTGCTCAATCCATGCGGTGGACCCAGTTAGCTGCCTGGTGGGTTCAGTGCTGGAGTTCCTGCAGGAGAAGTTTGCTGCTGGAGCAGCAGCAACCACCCTGAGGGTTTACGTCGCTGCCATTGCTGCTCGTAGGGAGTCGGATGAAGTTCCTCTGGGCAAACACAGGTTAGTCTCATCTTTTATGCAAGGGGTTAGGCTCCTGAGACCAGCACGCTCCCCTGGTATCCCCTCTTGGGCTGGCCGCATCAAAACAGAGAATTTCCTATTGGGTTTCAGAGGCTATTTTGCTGGCATATGAGGTGCATGGTCTACCTTCACCTCTCAGCATTCGGGCACATTCTACCAGAAGCGTGGCTTCCTCTCAAGCACTTTTTAGAGGGGCCCTTCTGGAGGACATTTGTGTAGCGGCAGGTTGGTCCTCCCCGCACACTTTTGTCAGATTCTATAGTTTGGATCTCGACATGGCTCCGGGTTCGCATGTTCTATCTGCTTGATCCGGCCATGCAAGTTATCTGGTATTCTTTGAAATAGATATGGCAGCACTTAGCTTCCCATGTGTGGTATATCGTTCCCCATTGCGTCATAGCTACGCAGCGTTGAGTGAACCTATGAAAGAGAACGTCTCAGGTTACTGGTGTAACCTATGTTCTCTGAATAGGGAATGAGACTGCCAAGCTCCTCACGCTGCCGACAGGCCACCCTTTTCGGCAGAGAAATCTGAGGAGCAGATGGTGCGCGCGCCAGTATAATACGACGACGTAAGAGTGTCGGGGTGGCATCCGCGCCATCAGCCAATGAATTGGCGTGATTCTATAAGGGCTTCAGACAATCGGCACACCCAGAGGGCGTTCCCCATTGCGTCATAGCTATGCAGTGTCTCGTTCCCTATTCAGAGAACATAGGTTAAACCAGTAACCTGAGACGTTTTTAGTCATTTTAAAGAAACGGCTGAAGACGCATCTTTTTTTTTTCGTCAAAACTTGACCCATTACTACTAACATTAACTATTCTATATATCTATTTAAAAATAATAATAATAATAATAATAATAATGTAATAAAATAAAAAATAAATATCACCTGGCTACATGTACTGTGTTAACTGGGACTCACAGCACTTACATATTGTTGCCCATTGCTGGCTCGGTTACTTCTATTGTTCTCATCATTTGTAAGTTGCTTTGGATAAAACCGTCTGCTAAATGATTAAATGTAAATGTAAGTTATGAAGCCCATTTTATTGCTTTAGAATTTAAATAAACCATCAACAAAGCAGGTACTCCTCTTTTCTATAGAGAGCAAATATAGAATTTGCATACAGCTATTAGGTTGTCCAAGATGTTGTGATAAGATAAGATCATTTATTTAGTATATATAAACTCAGCAAAAAAAGAAACGTCCTCTGACTTTCAACTGTTTTTACTTTCAGTAAACTTAATGTGTGTAAATATTTGTATGAACACTAAAAGAGTCAACACCATAAGACATAAACTAAAAATGTTTCACAGACATGTGACTAACAGAAATAGAATAATGTGTCCCTGAATGAAGGGAGGCTCAAAATCAAAAGTACCAGTCAGTATCTGGTGTGGCCACCAGCTGCTTGAAGTACTGCAGTGCATCTCCTCCTCATGGACTGGACCAAATTTGTCAGTTCTTGCTGTGAGATGTTACCCCACTCTTCCACCAAGGCACTTGCAAGTTCCTGGACATTTCTGGGGGGAATGGCCCTAGCCCTCACCCTGCGATCCAACAGGTCCCAGACGTGCTCAATGGGATTGAGATCCGGGCTCTTCGCTGGCCATGGCAGAACACTGATATTGCTGTCATGCAGAAACTCACGCACAGAACGAGCAGTATGGCTGGTGGCATTGTCCTGCTGGAGGATCATGTCCGGATGAGCATGCATAAAGGGTACCACATGAGGGAGGAGGATGTCTTCCCTGTACCGCAAGGCATTGAGATTGCCTGCAATGACAACAAGCTCAGTCCGATGGTGATGTGATATACCGCCCCAGACCATGACGGATCCCTCACCTCCAAATCGATCCCGCTCCAGGGTACAGGCCTCGGTGTAACGCTCATTCCTTCGACGATAAACACGAATCCGTCCATCACCCCTGGTGAGACAAAACCGTGTCTCATCAGTGAAGAGCACTTTTTGCCACTCCTGCCTGGTCCAGCGAAGGTGGGTTTGTGCCCATAGGCGGCGTTGTTGCTGGTGATGTCTGGTAAGGACCTGCCTTACAACAGGCCTACAAGCCCTCAGTCCAGCCTCTCTCAGCCTATTGCGGACAGCCTGAGCACTGATGGAGGGATTGTGTGTTCCTGGTGTGACTCGGGCAGTTGTTGTGGCCATCCTGTACCTGTCACGCAGGTGTGATATTCGGATGTACCGATCCTGTGCAGGTGTTGTTACACGTGGTCTTCCACTGCAAGGATGATCAGCTGTCCTTCCTGTCTCCCTGTAGCACTGTCTTAGGCGTCTCACAGTGCGGACATGGCAATTTATTGCCCTAGCCACATCAGCAGTCCTCATGCCTCCCTGCAGCATGCCTAATGCACGTTCACGCAGATGAGCAGGGACCCTGGGCATCTTTCTTTGGGTGTTTTTCACAGTCGGTAGACAAGTCTCTTTAGTGTCCTGCGTTTTTAGAACTGTGACCTTAAATGCCTACTCTCTGTAAGCTGTTAAGGTCTTAACGACCATTCCACAGGTGCATGTTAATTAATTGATTATGGTTAATTGAACATGCATGGAAAACATTGTTTAAACCCTTTACAATGAAGATCTGTAAAGTTATTTGGATTTTTACAACATTATTGTTGAAATACACAGTCCTGAAAAAGGGACGTTTCTTTTTTTGCTGAGTTTATATATATATATATATATATATATATATATACAGTGGGGAGAACAAGTATTTGATACACTGCCGATTTTGCAGGTTTGCCCACTTACAAAGCATGTAGAAGTCTGTAATTTTTATCATAGGTACTCTTCAACTGTGAGTGACGGAATCTAAAACAAAAATCCAGAAAATCACATTGTATGATTTTTAAGTAATTTGCATTTTATTGCATGACATAAGTATTTGATACATCAGAAAAGCAGGACTTAATATTTGGTACAGAAACCTTTGTTTGCAATTACAGAGATCATACGTTTCCTGTAGTTCTTGACCAGGTTTGCACACACTGCAGCAGGGATTTTGGCCCACTCCTCCATACAGACCTTCTCCAGATCCTTCAGGTTTCGGGGCTGTCGCTGGGCAATACGGACTTTCAGCTCCCTCCAAAGATTTTCTATTGGATTCAGGTCTGGAGACTGGCTAGGCCACTCCAGGACCTTGAGATGCTTCTTATGGAGCCACTCCTTAGTTGCCCTGGCTGTGTGTTTCGGGTCGTTGTCATGCTGGAAGACCCAGCCACGACCCATCTTCAATGCTCTTATTGAGGGAAGGAGGTTGTTGGCCAAGATCTCGTGATATATGGCCCCATCCATCCTCCCCTCAATACGGTGCAGTCGTCCTGTCCCCTTTGCAGAAAAGCATCCCCAAAGAATGATGAACTTCTTCCATTTTCTAATAATTGCGCCAACAGTTGTTGCCTTCTCACCAAGCTGCTTGCCTATTGTCCTGTAGCCCATCCCAGCCTTGTGCAGGTCTACAATTTTATCCCTGATGTCCTTACACAGCTCTCTGGTCTTGGCCATTGTGGAGAGGTTGGAGTCTGTTTGATTGAGTGTGTGGACAGGTGTCTTTTATACAGGTAACGAGTTCAAACAGGTGCAGTTAATACAGGTAATGAGTGGAGAACAGGAGGGCTTCTTAAAGAAAAACTAACAGGTCTGTGAGAGCCGGAATTCTTACTGGTTTGTAGGTGATCAAATACTTATGTCATGCAATAAAATGCAAATTAATTATTTAAAAATCATACAATGTGATTTTCTGGATTTTTGTTTTAGATTCCGTCTCTCACAGTTGAAGAGTACCTATGATAAAAATTACAGACTTCTACATGCTTTGTAAGTGGGCAAACCTGCAAAATCGGCAGTGTATCAAATACTTGTTCTCCCCACTGTATGTCCTTTCTGCATTAAAGGACAACGTATGTGACCAAATAAACAGATGAAGAAAACACACCGAAAAACACAATCTTTTTAATTGTTTAAAACAGATATTTTAACTTTTCTGTTGCGTTTAAGTTCCAGATTCCAGTATAGTGAAAGGTGTAAAGATTCATCAAACATTTGAGGGAGAACTGCAAAATCCTCAAGTTCCTCAAGAATTTCACATGGTTCACACAAAGTTGCATGTCCAAGATTCTGTATTTTGTATCTATTGAGAATTGTGTTTTATTTTCATTCAAAACACTGAACTATTTGCCATATATTTGCCTCTAATTCCTTTCCATGCGCAGTAGAACTTCAGGGCTCTTGCTGACACACAGGCACAGCTGTTAACCTGTGCTGCCATTCAAAGGCAAACTGGGGTTCTATATAGAACCTCTATTTAGGGCGATTATTTCTTTTTTTCTAGCGATAAAGTCTGTTTACGAGCTGTTTAATTCATAAAATTTTATTAAAATTAAAAATGAATTAAAACAAAATGAATGCATTAAAATGAAATACATAAAATGATCCCATGATGGGAAGCCCTAAAAGGTTGTTATTTGTGAAGCGCCTGAAATAACCCTTTAAGGAGAGTGTATATGATACCAGATGATTTCCAGTGATCAAAAGAATAAAGAATTTTTGTTTATTGGGTTTGTAAAACACAGAGAATCTACACATGCAGTTCTCACTGATGACTAAATACTAATTTATTGCTTGATTGATTAAACAGTCCAAAATGTCTAATGCAAAGACAATTAATATACCACTTAATTAATGATGCAACAGTCACATAGCACCTGAAAAACGTCATATTATAAAATGCAAATAAATGATAAATGAAATATTCAAGAAACTTGTCATATTAATGCAAGAATTATTGCACAGGACAATTTGTGGCACTGTGTATTTCGTGCACAATAATATACATCTGTGTCCTTCTCAGTCTGAAAGTTCTGACCTCGTAAGAAAACTGTGTTGTTGGAAGTTTCAGCTGTGAAGCTGATCTTATTCTTCATTGTGTTGCTGGTGCCTGTATCACCAGAACTACAGAACCAGCCTATCCATTCCATTGCTTTTCCAGTTAACTGTCGTATCCAGTTAGTACAGCCACCTTCTGATGCTGAATATCTGGTAATCTTGTGACAATGTGCAAAATGATTGCAGCTGATGGAAAATGATGGAAAATTATTCCTCAGATTTTACCACCATTAGAGCAGGCTGATTCAACTCAATGCAATTACCACCTGAGAAATATGGCAAGATGGTTTGACTTTTATTCATTCACAGGATATGAATTCTTGATATCAACAATTACATTTTCACTAGTTAAAATGCTAATTCTTGATATCCACAATTGAATTTTCACTAGTTAAATGTCACCATAGGCTGCCATTCAAATTCAATTGTTGATCTCAAGAATTGATTTCTTACTAGTTGAAATTCCAATTTCACATATCAGAAATACATTTCTTACTAGTAAAAACCTTTATTTTTGATAATACGTGGTTACTAGTGCAAATGTCTATTCTTGATATCAACAATTAAACTGTTACTAGTAAAAATGTTCATTTTTGATATCAATAATTCAATTGCCACTAGTAAGACTGTAATAATAAATCAGTTCAGATTCAGTTGTTTACTGATAATGTAAAGTTCAGTTATGAAATTATCTTAATTTTAGGGTGGAGAGAGTCACGGGTCCCATCTGAGAGATACAGACAGATAGAATCATGTACTTTATATTATTGGTGATGATTTTATCTACATGCGCTCAGTGAGTATCAGCATCAACACTATATATAACACAATGCTGTTATATTAATGTGTTTTGTAGCTGCTAGTCATTTAAATTACAATCAGCCCAGGTTAATTTTGAGAGGTTTTTAGTGACAATGTGCATAACTCATTTCAGTCAATGAAAATGTTTTTAAATGGATGTTCCCTATGGCAAGCCATTTTGACTTTTATTTATTCACAGGATATGAATTATTGATATCAACAATTACATTTTTACTAGTTAAAATGCTAATTCTTGATACAATTCAATTTTCACTAATGCTAATGCAACAATTCAATTTTCACTGGTAAAAACTCTAATTCTTGATATTAATATATTTTCAGATATCTAAAATGGCTTTCTTACAGAATAGACATATGACCCGTGAACGGGATGCATATGGAACACTCTGAAGTACCCAGCCCGCAGGGTGGAATGTTTCAACCTCAGGGGTGGCAAGGTGGTCTTGCCAAGGGAAAGACACATGCTCAAAGGGACTTACTGTGGAAATACACATGTGGGGGGTTTCCCATCGGGGGAACCGTGCACATGGAGGCACCTAGCCTGACACGAGGACTGCCGCTGGCATGCACTCTGGTATTGACATCAACTGTGCTGGAGGAGCCCAGGGCTTCACTGAGAAACTCACCTGAGTAAAATAACGCACGTATCCAGTCCGTGGAGTGGAATGGCGAAGCAAGCGATGACACCGAGCAGGTCCTACTTACTGGCTACTGGAAGCGAGTACAAGGGAGGACACTGGCTCCACTCGGAGATTGTAGAATCTCGCAAATGTGTTAGGTGTCGCCCAGCCTGAAGCTCTACAAATGTCTGTTAGCGAGGCGCAATGCGCTAGAGCCCAGGAGGAAGCCACACTCCTGGTGGAGTGTGCCTTCACCCCTAGGGGGCATGGCAGGCCTTGAACCTGGTATGCCAAGACAATAGCATCCACTATCCAGTGAGACAACCTCTGCTTGGAGAGAGCCTCTCCCTTCTGCTGCTCTCCGTAAAAGACAAATCCCAAGAAGGCATCTGTAGACGGCAGGGAGGATTTAACCTCCTCACCCCTCTAAGGAACCTGATGACCAAGTCCTACCGTCTTAGACTCCACAAGGTTGTGGTGCACAGAGATCGCAGCCACATAAACCTTCAGGGTGGAAGGAGACAGCCTTCGTTCCAACCCTTCTTGGAGGAAGGAGAGCACAGACCCGATCGGGCATTTTCTGGGATCTTCTTGGCGAGAAGAACACCAGGTGACGAAGAGGTTCCACTTCAGAGCGTAGACATGTCTCGTGGACAAGGCTCTAGCTGAAGTGATGGTAGCCACCACCTGAGGTGGTAGGGTACTCAAACCTTCCGTATCCCGTCCAGAACCCACATGTGCAGGTTCCACAGATCGGGACGCAGGTGCCAGAGGGTGCCCCGTCTCTGAGAAAGGAGGTCCTGGGCCAATGCGGCGCAACCAAAAGGACCTGCTCCTCATCCTCCCTGATCTTGCACAGATCCTGTGTGAGAAGGCTCACTGGGGGAAACGCATACTTGCGTAGGCTTGGAGAGAGGGGAATTGTTTGGGGAGGCAAACAGATCTACCTGTGCGTCGCTGAACTGTTTCCAAATCAGCTGAACCATCTGGGGATGGAGTCTCCATTCCCCGGGACATGAGCGTTGTCGTGAGAGCTCGTTGGCTGCACGATTCATGATTGTGTTGCGACATATGGCTGGAGGGTAGACCACCCTGACGGTTGATGTACGATACTGTCGCCGTGTTGTTTGATCGGACTAGTGCTTGCCCCTGAGCAACGTCCAAAAAATGGTGCAGAGCTAAGCGTACTGCCAGCAACTCGAGGCAATTGACATGCCAAAGGCGCTGGGGTCCTGTCCAGGAGCCCGCGGCAGCATGTCCATTGCACATGGCACCCCAACCCGTGGCTGAGGCATCTGTTGGCACAACAATATGCCTTGATACTCGTTCTAAGGGCACTCCCGCCCATAGAAAGGAGAGGTTCGACCACGGGGTGAAGGTCTGGGAGGTCATTGAGTCTCGATCGGAGCATTACGATGGTCATGTTCCCGCAGAGGGAACGTGACTCATCCACGAATGCTGCCTCAGCGTGATTTAAGCCCAAACACGCCAGGCATGTGATCTCGCTGGAACACGCCGTCCCACCAATATCGCTGAAGAGTCACTCGTCTCGTATAGAACTCGTCAAAAGGCTTGCAGTGGAGACAAGTGAAGGAAACACTCGGCTCCGCAGCAGAAACATAATGCAAGATTGCATGCGCAGCTCCTTTTACACCCACAAGGTGGGGCAGAGTTGCGCTATGCAAAGTCCACAGACCCATGGCATTGTCTTGCCATTGGCTCGTTTTGTAGAACTCAAAGGTAATAGGCTTCTAAGTGAAACCCCCGTTTCGTCAGTCACTGACATAATGCAGAGTTACGTAACACGGACTGAAAATGTTTCATTTGCGTTTTACATGTGACACACACAAAGTCACGAACATATTTTATGATGAAGCTACTCTAAGGCTGCTGCTGTATGAAGAATTATTTGTGTTTCTTCAGACTTTCAAAATTGAACAGTTTCTTTATCAAGAACACAAAAGTTTAGTGAGTGATGCTCAAAACAGTCAAATGTGTGACAAGAGCACCACCTCTTGGAAATACAACAGTATCTGGATCATAAGTGAAGTCAACAGGAAAGGAAGTGGTTTTTGTATTGCTTTGACCCTGAACTCATTCACAGTGACTCTCTAGCACAGTAATACACAGCAGTGTCTTCAGTCTTGAGGCTGTTCATCTGTAGGTACAGTTTACTGCTGGAGTCATCTCTGGACACTGTGAACCTTCCCTGGACTGACTGAGAATAATAGATCTGAGAACTGGATGTGCCTATAGTTGCAACCCATTCCAGTCCTTTACCGTGACCCTGTCTCACTACAGCTGGCCAGGAGCCGCCGAATGTAAATCCAGAGGCGGTACAGACCAGCCGAAAAGATTCACCGGGCCTTTTTACCTCAGCCTGAGACCGAGTGAAGGTCTGACAATGAATATCTGTGGAAGAGAGAGAGAAAAAAAACTGGAAAGTCAGAAAGATTCAAAAATTATTTATACATATATTATTGTTATTATTTAGAAATTAACAAACCATATAAAAATAGTAATATCAGGATCGAACTGATTATTGTTGTCATTGCTGATTGATTCTCCTCTACAGGAAGCACATACAGTCAGTGAACACAGACACACTGAAATATACATCACAGTTTTGCATGAACTCCTCCTCCAGTCTGTCATTGCTTGTTTGCACCTATGTGTATGAAGCAGAAATTTGTAAAAACAAATAAATAATTAAGATCATAATGCATAATGAAAGAGCGTAATGGTACTAGATAAAGTAAGCAAAAACAGATTTGTTGCATAAATGTTTCAGAACATGTTTAATAAATGTTATGTCTATTTGATATTTTTAAAGCATTTTTGGATGGGAGAAAAGTGTGGATGGATGGATGGATGGATGGATGGATGGATGGACAGATGGATGGACAGACGAATGGACAGACGGATGGATGGATGGACGGATGGATGGATGATAGTATGTATATCTGACAAATGTGTTCAGGTTTTTGTACAGAGCTGTGTCTTGTTCAGTCAGTGTGTCTCTTGCACAGTAATACACAGCTGTGTCTTCAGTCTGAAAATTCTTTCCCTGTAGAAACACTGTGTTTTTGGACGTGTCCTGGGTGAAACTGATCTTGTTTTTTACTGTGTCTGTAGTACCAGTGTTATAAATAAATATGTTTTTTATTTGTTTCTGGATTTATTTATTATTATTTTAAATATCTGTAAATTATCAGCTTTGATCAATGCAATAGGTGTGGATTTTACAAAGAAAAATCTATACATAAAAAGAAAGCAAAGAAAACAAAAGTTTAGTGAGTGATGCTCAAAACAGTCAAATAAGCGCCACCTATTGGAAATACAACAGTATCTGGATCATAAGTGAAGTCAACAGGAAAGGAAGTGGTTTTTGTATTGCTTTGACCCTGAACTCATTCACAGTGACTCTCTAGCACAGTAATACACAGCAGTGTCTTCAGTCTTGAGGCTGTTCATCTGTAGGTACAGTTTACTGCTGGAGTCATCTCTGGACACTGTGAACCTTCCCTGGACTGACTGGGAATAGTAGATAGGAGAACTGGATGTGCCTATAGTTGCAACCCATTCCAGTCCTTTACCGTGACCCTGTCTCACCACAGCTGCCCAGTGGCTGCTGAATGAATATCCAGAGGCGGTACAGACCAGCCGAAAAGATTCACCGGGCCTTTTTACCTCAGCCTGAGACTGAGTGAAGGTCTGACAATGGATTTCTGTGGAAGAGAGAGGAAAAAACTGAAAAGTCAGCAAAACGTAAACTTTCTAAATTTGTATATGCATTCATAAATTATTATTTAGGAATGAATTACAGACCATGTAAAAATAGGAATAACAGGACTGAACTGATTATTGTTGTCATTGCTGATTGATTCTTCGTATACAGAAACCACATAGAGTCAGTGAACACAGACACACTACAATGCAACTTATGGGAAATATACGTCACACTTTTGCATGAGCTCCTCCCCCAGTCTGTCATTGCTTGTTATCTTTGTGTATGAAAAACAGACATTTGTAAAAATATAAGATACAAAAAAAGTAACTGTGGAATGAAAATTATAATGGGCCCGATAAATGCAAAATAAAAAACATCTTTGACATGTTGCCTAAATGTATTTTTATATTTTAAAGCATTATAAGATGGGTGTCCTGGGTGAAACTGATCTTGTTTTTTATGGAATCTTTAATATTATTGCTACCATCACTGCAACGATATCCCAGCCATTCCAGTGCTTTTCCAGTGGTTTGACATATCCAGTGAATGCAATAGCTTGATTCTGAAATCCTGCAGGAGATGGAAAATGATTCTTGAGGTTTCACAACCATAGATGGAGGTTGAGTGAGCTCAACACAGTAAACACCACCTGAAAACAACAATGGAAGAATGTGTTGTTATTAATTATCCTGCTAGAAATTTTACATTCCCAGAACGTTCTCAGAACATCCCCGCTGGTGTCAAGGACATTGCCTAGTAACGTTCCCAGAATGCTCCGAGATGGTCACGACGTGGAGTTCTTTTAAGGGTTGGGGGACGTTATTTGGCGGACCTTCAGGGAACATTCAGGATGTTTTGGGAATAGGGACCATTACTACCGGACGTTCCCTCTAGGTCTCTACACTACATTCCCATAACGTTTGCAGGACCAACCTAGAATGTTATTTTTTGGTCCTATTTAGGTCCTTCCATCACATTTACTGAATGTTTTCAGAATATGTTTGTGTGAATCTATGTACACTGGGCTGTTTTGCAAATGAGGCTCAGTAAAACACAGGATTTGCACATAAGTTGCTTCTCAAAGATGGATCAATACCAACTCTTCCAGATCCAACTTCATATCCAGAACATGTAAGTACCTCACTTTATAATGTGTGTGTTTGCAAATCGCCCTTCTGAATAAATTATCTGCATTAATTATCAAACATGTACTAACATGTAGTTAAGGCACTGTTATTCATGCATGAATCCTTATGACACCTGTCGTAGTTAAGGATAGCTCTTCATAGTTCATATCTTCACTAATCATGAGTTCATGTTGAAGTAACTATTAATTCAGGTTTTAGTACATGATTATTCATGCCCTGTTATTGAAAGTGTTACCAAGATCCGTATGCAATAGAAGAGAACACATGCACACACGCAACAGAAGGACGCAGCTGTTTCGTTTTTGTGAACAGAATGGAGCATCAAAACATAAATGAAATTCCCTTATAAGATTCTGCCAGAGAAACTTCTCAGAGTCAGATAATGAGGGGTTTCACCTAAAGTCATCTATGTGAGGGTGAAATTTAAAAGAAAAGGACCACATGTGCTGCTCTGTGTTAAACATCTTTTTTTTTTTTTTTTTAACTGCTTGTGTCTGGGTCTCACTGCTTTGATGTTCATTAAAGGTAAGTGAGATAAGCACATGTTTCTTTCTGGAACAACATGTTAGTCTATACTCAAATTTACTCAATTAAGTTTTCCTCTATTTTTTTAAAGCAAGAAGATAAATGAGGGAGAAAGCGTGGAAGCTCAGAAGTACAGCCGGTGTACATGTAGGACCAACACAGCGGCCGTGATTGTGACAATCGTTGCTCTAACCATGTTCTTAGTCTTTATGGGTGTTGGAACCTTCCATCATTTTTCTGGGCTTCCCTCAGCAGTCTCTCATAATTTTGCCACTTCTTTTTCCTCTGAACTTCGATCTCACGGCAATTCGTACATATTTTACGAGGTGGCTAATTTGTACGAATTTGTATGACCTCACTCGTACAAATTTTTGTTAAATCGTATTTATCTGATGAGTTGCCCAATTCGTATGAATTCGTATGAATGACCTCCCCCTAACCCCGCCCCTAAACCTACCCGTCACTGGGGTTTAGACAAATCATACAAATTTGTATGAATTAGCCACCGAATTGGTCATGAGATAGCGTTAGAAATTCTTATGATGGTAGGTCAGAAAGCAGTGGAACAGGTCAAAGTGGATACAGCTCATATCAACCTAAAGGCAACATAAATAGATCCCCTCAGAGAACCTCATAGTGGAGGGAGATTGAGAGGCTGAAGGCAGAAATACAAGTGAGGTGCAATTAATCATCTCCAGTTTTATTGAAACGTCACAATCAATTTAATTTGATTAGCAGTATTTCAATTAAAAAAAATAAAACATATGAGCTTTTCTAAAATTATTTTACAGTCATCAGGGTCACATAATTTGATTCTGATATCATTTGCCGAGAAGACTTAAAATAACCATTTCTTGATTGTACTGTCTTCCATTTATGTTTGAGTAGATACTACTTTAACAAAATGTGTTTTAGTAGTTTCCCATATGCTTTATTATAGTTGTAGAGTTTAAACAAATCTTATGAAACTATACATGCAAATTCACTTATTTTCTTAGAGGCAATAACCAAACACAGGTGTTTCCTGAGGAACGCATCAGTAAATGAGACTTTTTCTATACACTCTCTTGTCTCCATATATCTCTGTTGTTTTATTAATAGTAATCATTATTATTATTTAAAATGATACATGTCTTTATAAAAATTTACCTTGCTAAGAGATGGATATGAACACACATTTCTTTTCTTTTTTTCTTTTTTACTTTTTACTGAATTAAGCCTTTGCTTGTATTCTGGTCTTTATTCTATGCTGATATCTAAGGCCTTTCAGATTCATTATACTTATCCTGGAATATACACTGAATGCCTTAAATGTGGTCACTGTATGGGCATGTGAATATTTTCTTGTCAACATAAGTCATTTTGTGTTCAGTAAGTAGAAAAGCTGATCTCAGACACAGAAATACAACACATACTTTAGTAGTTTACAGATAGAAACATCAAGCGTGCACTATTAGCATTACTGCATAATATGAAGTTAATGGTTAGTCAAGCTTTCATAGTCATGAGCTTCATGAGAATGGATCAATAAATAAACAATTCAGTGACGATAGTATCAGTAATTATATCTATTCTGGACTGCCTGAAGATTACTTATTGGTCACTATTCATATAATCGATAAAAGGAGACTTCACTATCATGAATGTACATGACGATAACCATGCCCAACACGTCTGTATATGCCAAAGGTTTCTCATTGAAATCAATGGAGTACTGCGCGTCGAAAAACGGCGCTAAAGGGGTACCCTATGCGTTAAAAAGTGACGCCGAAGGGAACTGACCAAGCGTCAATATGTGACGAATAGGAGTGAGACCGTGTTGCAACGGACAGACTTGAATGAGAATGTTCAAAATTTCCCAAAAAATTTTTTTTTTTTAAATGTTCACTAGTTCTTCTTGTTTTGTGCATTTTATTTATTTTAAACATGGATTCCAAAATGCCTTTGTGCTGTGTAATGTAAGAGCATAGTGTACTTCACTGTAAATTTAACCATAATATAAGCTATAATAATACTGTGACAGTGAGGGTATATGTTCTCATTGGGCTGTATTTTGTGGATTTTTTATTCTCTGCTGCCACCTGTTGAACTCTAGTAACAAGAGATGAAACACTCAAAGTGGTTTTTGTTCAGCCGTGCAAGAACTTTGTGTCACTGTGTTTGTTTTGCACAGTAATATGTGGCTGAGTCTTTTGCTGTCAGGCCAGACAGTTTCAGATATACCATATTCTTTGAATTATCTCTAGTGATTTCAGTTCGTCTATTGAAGGATTCTGCGTAGTCATGGCCGCTGTCACCACTATAAACACGTCCAATCCAAACAAGTGGTTTTTCAGCTTGTTGTCTGATCCAGTGCATGCTACAACAGCCAAAGCTGAACCCAGATCCTCTACAAGACAGAGTCAGAGTTTCTCCAGGCTTTTTCTAAACGTCTCGGTTAAGTATGTAACCCTTGTTCCCTGAGGAGGGAATGGAGATGTTACGTCAGTGACTGACGAATGGGGGTTTTGCTTAGAAGCCTATCATCTTCGAGTTCTAGAAAATGAGCCAATGGCAAAGAAATGCCATGGGTCTGCGGAATTTGCATAGCGTAACTCCACCCCACCTCGTGGGTATATAAGGAAGGACGCTGGCAATCTCGCATTATGTTACCTGCTGAGGACCCGAGACTGAACTCCCGGCCGTTCCAGCGGTACAGCGGAAGTGGCAGAGGGATGTATCGTCTCCATTCCCTCCTCAGGGAAAGAGGGTTACATACGAAACCGAGACGTTCCCTTTCGTTCAGTCACTCTGAGTTACCTCAGTGACTGACGAATGGGGGTCCAATCTAATCACGCCACTCGGCTGTCTTCCAGTGCCCTGCGCAAGTGTGAGCTCCCTGTTGTGAGACTAGCACAGACGAAGGACTCCACTTAACACAGGAATACCAAGGTACACTGGGAAGCATATCCCACGTGGAGAAATGCAACACAATGCCTGCCCGAAGGGAGGACTTAAGAATACATACACTCACCTAAAGGATTATTAGGAACACCATACTAATACTGTGTTTGACCCCCTTTCGCCTTCAGAACTGCCTTAATTCTATGTGGCATTGATTCAACAAGGTGCTGAAAGCATTCTTTAGAAATGTTGGCCCATATTGATAGGATAGCATCTTGCAGTTGATGGAGATTTGTGGGATGCACATCCAGGGCACGAAGCTCCCGTTCCACCACATCCCAAAGATGCTCTATTGGGTTGAGATCTGGTGACTGTGGGGGCCATTTTAGTACAGTGAACTCATTGTCATGTTCAAGAAACCAATTTGAAATGATTCGAGCTTTGTGACATGGTGCATTATCCTGCTGGAAGTAGCCATCAGAGGATGGGTACATGGTGGTCATAAAGGGATGGACATGGTCAGAAACAATGCTCAGGTAGGCCGTGGGATTTAAACGATGCCCAATTGGCACTAAGGGGCCTAAAGTGTGCCAAGAAAACATCCCCCACACCATTACACCACCACCACCAGCCTGCACAGTGGTAACAAGGCATGATGGATCCATGTTCTCATTCTGTTTACGCCAAATTCTGACTCTACCATCTGAATGTCTCAACAGAAATCGAGACTCATCAGACCAGGCAACACTTTTCCAGTCTTCAACTGTCCAATTTTGGTGAGCTCGTGCAAATTGTAGCCTCTTTTTCCTATTTGTAGTGGAGATGAGTGGTACCCGGTGGGGTCTTCTGCTGTTGTAGCCCATCCGCCTCAAGGTTGTGCGTGTTGTGGCTTCACAAATGCTTTGCTGCATACCTCGGTTGTAACGAGTGGTTATTTCAGTCAAAGTTGCTCTTCTATCAGCTTGAATCAGTCGGCCCATTCTCCTCTGACCTCTAGCATCAACAAGGCATTTTCGCCCACAGGACTGCCGCATACTGGATGTTTTTCCCTTTTCACACCATTCTTTGTAAACTCTAGAAATGGTTGTGCGTGAAAATCCCAGTAACTGAGCAGATTGTGAAATACTCAGACCGGCCCGTCTGGCACCAACAACCATGCCACGCTCAAAATTGCTTAAATCACCTTTCTTTCCCATTCTGACATTCAGTTTGGAGTTCAGGAGATTGTCTTGACCAGGACCACACCCCTAAATGCATTGAAGCAACTGCCATGTGATTGGTTGATTAGATAATTGCATTAATGAGAAATTGAACAGGTCTTCCTAATAATCCTTTAGGTGAGTGTATATGACCCACGTATGGGCTGCATATGGAGCACTCTGGGGTATCCAGCCGAAGGTGGAATATTTCAATCCCAGGGGTGGCAAGGGGCTTGCCAAGAGAAAGACATCTGCTCAGAGAGGCTTACAGTGGAATACACATGTGGGGGTTGCCCAGCGGGGGAACCATGTACATGGAGGCACCTAGCCTAACACGAGGGCTGACCAACCGGGCATGCACTCTGGTGTCGGCATCAACAGTGCTGGAGGAACTCAAGGCTTCAGGGGAAACTCACCTGAGGAAATATCGCACATATCCAGTCCGTGGAGTGGAATGGCGAGCATGCGAAGACACAGAGCCGGTCCTGGTTACTGGCTACTGGAAGCGAGTACACGGGAGGACACTGTCTCCACTCGGAGATTATAAAATCTGGCGAATGTGTTGAGTGTCGCCCAGCCTACAGCTCTGCAAATGTCTGTTAGCGAGGCGCCATGTGTTAGAGCCCAGGAGGAGGCCACACTCCTGGTGGAGTGTGCCCTCACCCCTAGGGGGCATGGACGACCCCTGCGTCTTCACACCCACCACGGTATAGCGGACTCCCCGGAAGCGTGGAGGAGACCGTGCGAACTGAATCGCATAGCCGAGCCTGATGGTTCTCGCGAGCCAGCGGGACAGGTTGGGAAGCTCTAGCCAGGCTCCCAAGAACTGAACCAGCGGGGTCATGTGAACCACAGACATACCCCGGGTGGGGCAGCGAAGCGGAGTGACCGGCCCAGACGTGGGAGGCGGAGCGTTCCACTGGGGTCTGCTCTGAAAG
The DNA here is from genome assembly GCA_039654105.1 of Coreius guichenoti. Taxonomy (NCBI): domain Eukaryota; kingdom Metazoa; phylum Chordata; class Actinopteri; order Cypriniformes; family Gobionidae; genus Coreius; species Coreius guichenoti. The sequence continues at coordinate 109,743 of JBAPCB010000127.1, read as the reverse complement.
GTTTGATCGATTGTTTGATCGATTGCTCCTGGCTGTTTGATCGATTGCTCCTGTCTGCCTCCTGTTTGTCCTTCTGACTGCTGTGCTCGCGTGTGCTCTGCTTGCTTTTGAATCTTTATTTGATATCATTCCCTGTTGTTTAAACTGCTAAATATAATTTACCCATCACCATATATTGTCTAATATTGCCTACCATATTAAATCTGACACCGCTAGCTTTTAATCTAAATCACTATCACGCGTTAGCATTTCGCTAGCCTGTTAGCTTGCCATCTCTGCACTCGGGTCTCTTGTTTTCTGAGTTCATTAAACAACTGTGGTGAGTTGGATTAGTAAATAGACTCCATCAAACAACTGTGGTAAATTGGATTAATCAACAAATACGGTAAGCCATGTCTTCTTCTCCTGTCATTGTCACTTGCACTGCATGTTTCATGTTTAGTATATCTTTCTCCGTTGGCGAACAGGGCTTCACATGTGATAAATGTAAGGAGATAATCAGGCTGACGGAGAAGATTTCAGAATTAGAGACACGCATCCAGACTTTATTTGAGAGTAGTGAGAATGTAACAGCTTTAGACACTGCTTTGGATGCGAATAGCTTAGTGAACTCTGTACATTGTTCGGTTCCGGCTGTAGAGCCCGTGCAGCAGGGCAACTGGGTGACGGTGAGACGGCATAGTCGCGGATCAAAAAACCACTCTTCCGTTCCGATTAGAACATCAAACAGGTTCTCCCCACTCAGTGATGCACCCACTGAGAATCCTGTTGAAAGTGCCCTAGTTATTGGCGATTCTATTACACGGAACGTGAAAATAGAGACACCAGCCACCATAGTCACATGTTTACCGGGAGCCAGAGCACCTGACATCAAAGCAAATTTAAAAGTGCTGGCTAATGCTAATCGTAAATTCTCTAAGATTATTATTCACGTCGGCACAAATGATGTTCGACTTCGCCAGTCGGAGATCACCAAAATTAACATTAAAGAGGTGTGTAAACTCACAAGTACGATGGCAGATGACGTTTTTTGCTCTGGTCCCCTCCCCGTTAAAAGGAGTGATGAGATACTTAGCAGACTATCATCACTCAATGGCTGGTTGTCTAAGTGGTGTCCGCAAAATAACATAGGGTTCATAGACAATTGGAAAAGCTTTTGGGGCAGACCTGACCTGTTGAAAAAAGATGGTATTCATCCTTCCTGGGATGGTGCCGCTCTTCTCTCTAGTAATTTGGCACATAGTCTTAGAGCTAAACCTTGACTAACTGGGGCCCAGGTCAAGAAGCAGACGGACTGGCTTACCCGACCGCCTGCTAGCTGTCTCACGTCACAGAAGTCAGATAAATCCCAGCACATAGAGACTCTTTCACCTAGATATTATCACATAGAGACTGTGTCTGTTCCACGAATTAGTAAATACAAAAAACCATCAAAACCATTCAACGGTAAAAAAAAAAATTTAATTGATGTCCAACAAATAAACAACAGATATAATACAGATGATCAAATGATAAAGCTCGGGTTGCTGAATATTCGATCCCTTTCCTCAAAAGCGCTTATTGTTAATGATATGATTACAGATCATAACCTAGATGTGCTGTGTTTGACAGAAACCTGGCTAAAACCTGACGATTACATTACTTTAAATGAGTCCACCCCCCAAGATTATTGTTATAAACACGAGCCGCGTCTGAAAGGTAAAGGGGGAGGTGTTGCTGTAATTTATAATAATATCTTCGGTATTACTCACAAGTCTAGTTTCAAATATAATTCCTTTGAAGTTTTGGTGCTTTATGTAACGTTATGTAGTGAAATCGATAAATCCCGTTTGACATTTGTGCTGGCTACTGTATATAGGCCACCAGGGCACCATACAGACTTTACCAGAGAATTTGCTGATTTTCTATCAGAGTTAGTACTGGCTGCAGATAAAGTCCTAATTGTTGGTGATTTTAATATCCATGTAGACAATGAAAAAGACGCACTGGGATTGGCATTTAGAGACATTCTAAACTCTATTGGAGTAAGGCAACACGTGTCAGGACCCACTCATCGCCGTAATCATACGTTAGACCTAATACTGTCACATGGAATAAATGTTGATACCATTGAAATTCTGCAGCAGAGCGATGACATCTCAGATCATTACCTAGTATCATGTACACTTAATTTAGCAAAGGCTGCAAAGCCGTCCCCTCGCTTTAAATATGGCAGGACTATCACTGCTGCGACTAAAGATTTCTTTGTAAATAATCTTCCTCATCAGTTTCATCTCCTCAGCATCCCAGATAGCCTAGAGGAACTCGATGTTGCAACAGAAACTATTGACTCTCTCTTTTCCAGCACTTTTGACACAGTTGCTCCCCGGCGCTTAAAGAAGATTAAAGAAAATAGTCCAACGCCGTGGTGCAACGAGCACACCCGGGCCCTTAAAACAGCAGCCAGAAAAATGGAGCGCAGCTGGAAGAAAACAAAACTAGAAGTTTTTCGCATTTCGTGGAAAGAGAGCATGATTGCATACAGAAAGGCCCTAAAAACTGCTAGATCTGCTTATTTCTCGACTCTCTTAGAAGAAAACAAACACAACCCTAGGTATTTATTCGATACAGTGGCTAAATTAACCAAAGATAAAGCTTCACCTTCTGATGTTTGTAAACAGCACAGCAGTAATGACTTTATGAACTTCTTTACCTGTAAGATTGATAATATTAGGAAAAAAATTATAACCATGCAGCCGTCTACTACAGTATCACATCAGACAGTGCATTGTAGTGTCACTGAGGAAAAATTACATTCATTCACTGCTATAGGAGAAGAAGAATTGGCTAAACTCGTTAAATCATCAAAATCAACAACATGTATGCTCGACCCCATACCAACTAAACTACTAAAAGAGATGCTTCCAGAGGTCATAGATCCTCTCCTTAATATCATTAATTCATCCTTGACATTAGGATATGTACCGAAAACTTTTAAGTTGGCTATTATTAAACCACTTATTAAAAAAACGCAACTTGATCCTACAAAATTAGTCAATTACAGGCCAATCTCAAATCTACCCTTTCTGTCAAAAATACTAGAAAAGGCAGTGTCCTCACAATTATGCTCCTTTTTAGAAAGAAATGGTATCTGTGAGGATTTCCAGGCAGGATTTAGACCGTATCATAGTACTGAGACTGCTCTCATCAGAGTAACAAATGATTTACTCTTATCATCCGATCGTGGTTGTACTGTATGTCATGCAATAAAATGCTAATTAATTACTTAAAAATCATACAATGTGATTTTCTGGATTTTTGTTTTAGATTCCGTCTCTCACAGTTGAAGTGTACCTATGATAAAAATTATAGACTTCTACATGCTTTGTAAGTGGGCAAACCTGCAAAATCGGCAGTGTATCAAATACTTGTTCTCCCCACTGTATATATATATATCCAAAAGGTAACTGTGGAATGATGAAAAGTAAAATGGGCCTGAAAAAAGTAAGCAAAATTTGTATTTATGAAATTTATGGATGGATGGATGGATGGATGATAGTATGTGTATCTGATAAATGTGTTCAGGTTTTCGCTGTGTCTTGTTCAGTCAGTGTGTCTCTTGCACAGTAATACACAGCTGTGTCTTCAGTCGGAAAATTCTTTCCCTGTAGAAACACTGTGTTTTTGGACGTGTCCTGGGTGAAACTGATCTTGTTTTTTACTGAGTCTGTAGTACCAGAAAAGAAGCATGAAAGATATCCCAGCCATTCCAGTGCTTTTCCAGTGGGTTGACGTATCCAGTGAATGTAATAGCTTGATTCTGAAATCCTGCAGGAGATGGAAAATGATTGAGATTTCACAACCATAGATGGAGGTTGAGTGAGCTCAACACAGTAAACACCACCTGAAAACAACAATAGAAGAATGTGTTGATATTAATTACCCAGCTAGAAATTTTACATTCCCAGAACATTCTCAAAACGTCCCCACTGTGTCAAAGATGTCGCCTAGTAGCGTTCCCAGAACAGGCGGTCACAATGTGGACTTTTAAGGGTTCATTCAGGGAACATTCAGGACGTTCTGGGAATGTTTAGGGGACCATTACTATAGTACGTTCCCTCTACACTACATTCCCATAACGTTTGCAGGACCCTGAGGGGACCAACCTAGAATGTTATTTTTTGGTCCTATTTAGGTCCTTCCATCACATTTACTGAATGTTTTCAGAATATGTTTGTGTGAATTTATGTACACTGGGCTGTTTTGCAAATGAGGCTCAGTAAAACGCAGGATTTGCACAAAAGTTGCTTCTCAAAGATGGATCAATACCAACTCTTCCTGATCCAACTTCATATCCAGAACATGTAAGTACCTCACTTTATAATGTGTGTGTTTGCAAATCGCCTTTATGAATAAATTATCTGCATTAATTATCAAACATGTACTAACATGTAGTTAAGACATTGTTTCATGCATGAATCCTTATGACCACTTTCGTAGTTAAGGATAGCTCTTCATTGATTGATAGTTCATATCTTCACTAATCATGAGTTCATGTTGAAGTAACTATAAAATTCAGGTTTTAGTAGGCTACATGATTATTCATGTCCTGTTATTGTAAAGTGTTACCAAGATCTGTATGCAATAGAAGAGAACACATGCACACACGCAACAGAAGGACGCAGATGTTTCGTTTTTGTGAACAGAATGGAGCATCAAAACAAAAATGAAATTCCCTTATAAGATTCTGCCAGAGAAACTTCTCAGAGTCAGATAATGAGGGGTTTCACCTAAAGTCATCTATGTGAGGGTGAAATTTAAAAGAAAAGGACCACATGTGCTGCTGTGTATTAAACATCTTTTTTTTAACTGCTTGTGTCTGGGTCTCACTGCTTTGATGTTCATTAAAGGTAAGTGAGATAAGCACATGTTTCTTTCTGGAACAACATGTTAGTCTATACTCAAATTTACTCTATTATATCCTCTATTTTTTTAAAGCAAGAAAATAAATGAGGGAGACAGCGTGGAAGCTCAGAAGTACAGCCAGTGTACATGTAGGACCAACACAGCGGCCGTGATTGTGACAATCGTTGCTCTAACCATGTTCTTAGTCTTCATGGGTGTTGGAACCTTCCATCATTTTTCTGGGCTTCCCTCAGCAGTCTCTCATAATTAGGCCACTTCTTTTTCTTCTGAACTATCTTTTGACAACATTGAATGGCAAAAATCAAAACCCAGAAATTCTTATGATGGTAGGTCAGAAAGCAGTGGAACAGGTCAAAGTGGATACAGCTCATATCAACCTAAAGGCAACATAAATAGATCCCCTCAGAGAACCTCATAGTGGAGGGAGATTGAGAGGCTGAAGGCAGAAATACAAGTGAGGTGCAATTAATCATCTCCAGTTTTATTGAAACGTCACAATCAATTTAATTTGATTAGCAGTATTTCAATTAAAAAAAAATAAAACATATGAGCTTTTCTAAAATTATTTTACAGTCATCAGGGTCACATAATTTGATTCTGATATCATTTGCCGAGAAGACTTAAAATAACCATTTCTTGATTGTACTGTCTTCCATTTATGTTTGAGTAGATACTACTTTAACAAAATGTGTTTTAGTAGTTTCCCATATGCTTTATTATAGTTGTAGAGTTTAAACAAATCTTATGAAACTATACATGCAAATTCACTTATTTTCTTAGAGGCAATAACCAAACACAGGTGTTTCCTGAGGAACGCATCAGTAAATGTGACTTTTTCTATACACTCTCTTGTCTCCATATATCTCTGTTGTTTCAATAATAGTAATCATTATTATTATTTAAAATGATACATGTCTTTATTAGTCTCGTACCTTGCTAAGAGATAGATATGAACACACATTTCTTTTCTTTTTTGCTTTTTACTGAATTAAGCCTTTGCTTGTATTCTGGTCTTTATTCTATGCTGATATCTAAGGCCTTTCAGATTCATTATACTTATCCTGGAATATACACTGAATGCCTTAAATGTGGTCACTGTATGGGCATGTGAATATTTTCTTGTCAACATAAGTCATTTTGTGTTCAGTAAGTAGAAAAGCTGATCTCAGACACAGAAATACAACACATACTTTAGTAGTTTACAGATAGAAACATAATATGAAGTTAATGGTTAGTCAAGCTTTCATAGTCATGAGCTTCATGAGAATGGATCAATAAATAAACAATTCAGTGACGATAGTATCAGTAATTATATCTATTCTGGACTGCCTGAAGATTATTGGTCACTATTTATATAATCGATAAAAGGAGACTTCACTATCATGAATGTGTTAGAAGTAGAAAGAGAGATCTAGAGAATCCTCAGATTGTATTTACCATGATTTGACTACATGTGTGTACGGTGCACCCTCTTGTGAAATGTGCCAAGAATTCACTTGTAAAACAATTATCATGAGGAATTATCAATATTATCTATTTTAACTTTTACTAACAAATTTCAAAGGTTAGAACATAGACCGTCATTTTTTTGAACATTGAATATAATCTGGAACTGAAATTATTTGTGTGGTGAGTGTCGATGTTGTTTTTGAACAAGGCAGTAATTGCTCTGTGTCACTGTGACTCTCTGGCGCAGTAATACACAGCTGTGTCCTCAGTCTGCATATTCTGTCCTTGTAGAGTCACTGTGCTGCTGGAAGAGTCTCTGGTAACTTGAAATCTACTCTTCAGTTTATCACTGTAATATGTGTTACCATCACCACATATCACTCCGACCCACTCCAGAGCTTTTCCTGCAGCCTGTCGTATGAAGCCAGTGCAGTAGCTGCTGTCAGTCACTGAATATCCAGAGACCTTACAGGACAGGGTCAAAACCTGACCAGGCCTTAAGACCATAGAATCAGTCTGGGTCAGTTCAACACACTGGACACCTGGGGAAATAAATATGGCCTGACATGTAAGAGACATGGAAACATTTTGTGTAACCATATACAAGTAATTTTTATTTTAAGGGTTTCTAGAAACTAAGAAGACTTACGAGAGACAGCTGCTAGCAGCAGAAACAGCCAGAGAGATGAGGAGACCATGGTTTGAGAAGTGAGAGAGCAAGCTGCTTCTTTTTATCTTAACACTCAAATAAATATGAGGAAGAGGAATATTTGCATACAGTTCTGCATACGCAACCCACAAAATAAGTATCTACATATTTTTTATATATGATTTTGTATTATGGGCCCCACGTGAGCCCCCCGCAGACCGAGCGGCACCACCCACCGCGACGAGTGAGCCAGAGCCCATGGACGAGAGGACAGAGCTTACCATCGCCCCGGAAGTGGAGCCCCAGCATGGATCTGACCAGAGGTGTGAGCCCGTGACACCAGCAGTCGAGGGAAGGGAAGCAGAGGACTGGCTGATAGATTTCGATGGGGACTTGTCAACTCCCACCCTATCCCACCCGGTATCTGAATCATCTTTATTGTCCAAAGAGAACTGTAACTCATCAGTCTGTTCAGTATTACCACTGTGTTTGATTGCTTCACCACCACCACAGAGCTCAGCCAGTCCTCCAGCCCCAGCGCTACTGGATGAGTGCAGCCCTGTGAGTGCGCCGTCTCTGCGGATGCCCTGCCAGGACGTCGAGCCGCAGGTCATGCAACCACCAGCAGCGCCTGTTGATGAGTCACTATACAAAATCCCTTCTACATTTGTGGGATATTTATATTTGTATTAAGAACGCTACAATGTAAATGGACAAACTTGAATGAGAATGTTCAAAAGTTCAGAATGTTTTATTTTTTTTTTGAAAATGTATACTAGTTTTGCAAATGACTTTGACATTTTCAATAAGTGTAATGTGCAATCCAATTTGCATACATTCATCATACCAGTTGTTGTCATGACACTTTCATGCATTTTATTTTATTACTTAATTACTTTTTATTTTATTAATTTTTTTATATTATTATTTTGCTTCTGGCTACTGCCTTAAATCAAAGATTTAAAAGTTATTTGCTTCATATCTAACATATAATCGTAAAGAACTTGAAGCAAATATCAGATTGAAGTGCTGCAAAAGCACAATTTCTTTGAAGCAAATATTTGCTGACAAATAATGCATTTACTCAAATTTATCATTAGGCTTGTATTTTAATAGGATTTTTGCTAAATTCATGTCTATAATATCATTATGACTTTGAAAACCTAATGTGTTCCTGAGAAAATCTGTTGCGGAAAACCATCAGAAACACTCTTAATTTGTAATGTGTTGATGATGATGATGTTTTTGTACAGGGAGGCTGTTGGTGTCTGTCACTGTGTATGTTTGGCACAATAATACACAGCTGTGTCTTGAGCTTGCATATTCTTTCCTTGCAGTGTTATTGTGTTACTGGATGTGTCTCTGGTGATGCTGAACTTGCTTTTCAGGGAATCCTTGTAGGCTAAGCCTCCATCACTCCAGATCAATCCAATCCATTCCAGAGCTTTTCCTGCAGGCTGACGAATCCAGGCTGTATGATGGCTAGTAACTGAATAGGAGACTTTACAGTCGATAGTTAGAGTGGCATCAGGACGGACAGTCAGAGACGCAGGCTGAGTGAGCTCATATGAATGAACACCTGTATCAAATGAAATAATAGCAGTTAGTAAAATAGCATGAAGTTTAAAGACGGTTAACAAGCTTTTTAGCAGAAAAGTAGACTAAACTTACAGGATATTACTGCCAGAAGCGACACTAAAGATGAAGAGATCATGGTGTGTTTGAATGATCTGAAGTGATTCTTTCCTCCCTCTAGTGATCAGATGAATGTATAAACTGACTCATGCCTGCTGTTTAAATATGCAAGTGATGATTTACATAAACATACAGAGTTACCAATCAACTTTACAAGCTCAAGCAACAAGAATATATTGGGATTACAGGAAGAGGCATCATATTGTCCTGAACTTTAAATAAACAAGTTTTTAATTTGATCATTTTCGTCATTATTTATGGTTGAAGTCCATTAGCAGAAAATGTAAACAGTTTATTGTGACTGTAAGTGATTCAGACTGTAAAATGTAGATCAAAATGTAAAATGTAGGAATTATTCTTTGACTGAATAATTCCAGTATCACATTGTATCATGTAATGCTTAAATTTAAAGAGGACAAAATCTGATTTGAAAGAATGGAGCTTTGGATATTATTTGTAGATATTAGGCATTTTAAACATTACCAACACTGAGAGTTGTTTTTTTTTTTTTTTTTTTTTTTTTTTTTTTTGCTTTTTTGTTCAACTCAACAACAACAACAAAAAAGTGACAAAAAAATAATTTGATTATATATAATTATATATATATAATTTATTGCCCTGATTAGCTTTTATGCCATCAAAGTTTATACATTAAAGTTTGTCTTGTTCTTTTTTTTTCTTTAGACTAGAGATTTTATTATTTATAGCACACATTATTGCATTATTGCATGAAATCCATCTGGGAAATTAACATGGGGCCATTATGGAATCCGCGGACAATCCTATATGGGGCCCATTTTTCATACCCATATGGGCTCCACATACAAATGTTGTCTGGATCAGATCTGCTGAATTGGGCATTAGAAAGGCAGACAGTGCCCTCTATTGTAGTATCAGCAGTATTCTCATTAAAGATTAATAACTTTACTGTGACTGCACACACACAAATATGTATGTCATAACCAGTTCCTGAAAAGTTACAACATAAAGGAAATTTTTAGAAATGTCTTTCATTTGGCTTCTAATAAACTAAACTCAGCAAAAAAAGAAACGTCCCTTTTTCAGGACTGTGTATTTCAACAATAATGTTGTAAAAATCCAAATAACTTTACAGATCTTCATTGTAAAGGGTTTAAACAATGTTTTCCATGCATGTTCAATTAACCATAATCAATTAATTAACATGCACCTGTGGAATGGTCGTTAAGACCTTAACAGCTTACAGAGAGTAGGCATTTAAGGTCACAGTTCTAAAAACGCAGGACACTAAAGAGACTTGTCTACCGACTGTGAAAAACACCCAAAGAGAGATGCCCAGGGTCCCTGCTCATCTGCGTGAACATGCATTAGGCATGCTGCAGGGAGGCATGAGGACTGCTGATGTGGCTAGGGCAATAAATTGCCATGTCCGCACTGTGAGACGCCTAAGACAGCGCTACAGGGAGACAGGAAGGACAGCTGATCATCCTTGCAGTGGAAGACCACGTGTAACAACACCTGCACAGGATCGGTACATCCGAATATCACACCTGCGTGACAGGTACAGGATGGCCACAACAACTGCCCGAGTCACACCAGGAACACACAATCCCTCCATCAGTGCTCAGACTGTCCGCAATAGGCTGAGAGAGGCTGGACTGAGGGCTTGTAGGCCTGTTGTAAGGCAGGTCCTTACCAGACATCACCAGCAACAACGCCGCCTATGGGCACAAACCCACCTTCGCTGGACCAGACAGGAGTGGCAAAAAGTGCTCTTCACTGATGAGTCACGGTTTTGTCTCACCAGGGGTGATGGACGGATTCGTGTTTATCGTCGAAGGAATGAGCGTTACACCGAGGCCTGTACCCTGGAGCGGGATCGATTTGGAGGTGGGGGATCCGTCATGGTCTGGGGCGGTATATCACATCACCATCGGACTGAGCTTGTTGTCATTGCAGGCAATCTCAATGCCTTGCGGTACAGGGAAGACATCCTCCTCCCTCATGTGGCACCCTTTATGCATGCTCATCCGGACATGATCCTCCAGCAGGACAATGCCACCAGCCATACTGCTCGTTCTGTGCGTGAGTTTCTGCATGACAGCAATGTCAGTGTTCTGCCATGGCCAGCGAAGAGCCCGGATCTCAATCCCATTGAGCACGTCTGGGACCTGTTGGATCGCAGGGTGAGGGCTAGGGCCATTCCCCCCAGAAATGTCCAGGAACTTGCAAGTGCCTTGGTGGAAGAGTGGGGTAACATCTCACAGCAAGAACTGACAAATTTGGTCCAGTCCATGAGGAGGAGATGCACTGCAGTACTTCAAGCAGCTGGTGGCCACACCAGATACTGACTGGTACTTTTGATTTTGAGCCTCCCTTCATTCAGGGACACATTATTCTATTTCTGTTAGTCACATGTCTGTGAAACATTTTTAGTTTATGTCTTATGGTGTTGACTCTTTTAGTGTTCATACAAATATTTACACACATTAAGTTTACTAAAAGTAAAAACAGTTGAAAGTCAGAGGACGTTTCTTTTTTTGCTGAGCTTAGTTGCATTTAAGTCAAACTATTTTTAATCTAATTGAACTTTGACTTTGTCTTAGGTTACACTAACAAAGAAAGGTCTGCAGCTCATTTCTCAAATGTTTGTTTGACTGAAAAACACTGAGGTTAAAAACTTGTGCAATATAAAAAATAAATAAATTAGATTTTTTGCATTCCTACAGTAGGGGGACTTTCTCTTGCTCTTTTCATTCAAGATGTTTTTGAACAAGGCAGTAATTGCTCTGTGTCACTGTGACTCTCTGGCGCAGTAATACACAGCTGTGTCCTCAGTCTGCATATTCTGTCCTTGTAGAGTCACTGTGCTGCTGGAAGAGTCTCTGCTAACTTGAAATCTACTCTTCAGTTTATTACTGTAATATGTGTTACCATCACCACATATCTCTCCGACCCATTCCAGAGCTTTTCCTGCAGCCTGCCGTATCCAATGAGTGCAGTGGCTGCTGTCAGTCACTGAATATCCAGAGACCTTACAGGACAGGGTCAAAACCTGACCAGGCCTTAAGACCATAGAATCAGTCTGGGTCAGTTCAACACACTGGACACCTGGGGAAATAAATATGGCCTGACATGTTAGAGACATGGAAACATTTTGTATAACCATATATAAGTGATTTTTATTATGAATTATTTCTATGAAAAGTATGAAGACTTACGAGAGACAGCTGCTAGCAGCAGAAACAACCAGAGAGATGAGGAGACCATGGTTTGAGAAGTGCGAGAGCAAGCTGCTTCTTTTCCCCTTAATACTCAAACAAAGAGGAGGAGAAAGAATATTTGCATACAGTTCTGTCAATATGTTCAAATGTACTATATTTTATTCATTTAAAAAGTTACAGTGAACATAGATCCAACTGTCATCAGACAGATGACCTCTGTATCTGTTAAAAGCAATTTATTTATTCTCTGGAAATTATTTCATGTTTTTGGAAGAGAAATAAAGATAATAATTAACTATATGTTGATTCAAATTATACGAAAATATGGTGTTCTTCAAATTTGATTTAATTTTTTCATGTATTTCCTCGATCCAGACGGACTAGTTTGCATTAGTGGTGGGGGAGAGCAGTGACTCTTTCTGCAGGGTAAATCGTTATGTCAGTAGGTGTTTATGAGTAAATCATTAAGTCATTCATTCAACCTATTTGTTCAAAAACACTGATTCATTCAGGAAGTAAACACCACTATTGTGTGTTTAAAAGTGCTCAGAGACACGATGGATAATTCTGTTGTGTCTTTGTTTGGAAATATCTTAATTGATGGAGTGAAAATAGGCAAAGTAAATGGCAATACTGTGTCTAAAATGTAAGTTACTCAATATTAACTTAATGTTTATAAAAAGCAATATCACAATTGTGCCTTTATTCTCAATAGGCCAAATGTGCTAAACAGCCCTCTTGCTTGTGTAGCCTAATATTGTTTCATGAACATGTTTGTTTTTGATGACCGAGGGAAGCTTACAAGTGTCACTGTGATTCTGATTCAGTAAAATGCAGTCATGAGTCTCTGCAGGTGAAATAATGGCCTAGACCAGAACATATGTATCACCTGTAGAAATTACAGTAACTTACTGGCAGCAGTTTGCCAGTAACTTACTGTAAAGTAAACTTACAGTAAAAATACTGTATTACTATTTACAGTACCATTTAACTTGCTGTAATTTTTTTTACAGTATAGTATATTTTTTACTGTAAAACATACAGTAATTTTATTAATTTACTGTAATTCATTGTCCACTTTTTCTATTTACTGTAAAACTGTACAAATTGCCAATTACTGTATTTCAACAGGTTCCCGTAAATAACAATAAAAAGAAGCAATGACAACTGTTTAACTTTTTTTTAATTTTGTTTTTAATCATTAAATTGTAAAACTTTCAGTTTTCTGAAAGCCTGCAGCAACTTTTAAACATAAAATTTTAAAACAATTCATGAACAGATTCAGTCATAAAAACTTACAAATTCAAAAGGTCTCAATTCCAATCTATTTACAAAAGTCCTTTCCACTACAGAGTAGACCAAAGGGTTGTACAGTAAAAAAAAAAGAAAAAAGTCTACAAATAATAATAAAACAGAACAAGAAGACAAAGATCAATAATAACAGAAAAAAACCCAGAAAACAACATTGAAGAAGAAAAAAGTTTTTGCTCTTAGTTATGGAAGCTTGTTTCCGACACAGAGTAAAAAATAAAAAAGGTAATCGCTTTTTATCTCACAATTCAGACTTTTTTTCCCTCGCAATTCTGACTTTATAACTCGCAATTGCGAAGAAAAAAAGTCTGAATTGTGAGATAAAAAGTCGCTATTATCTTTTACATTTTTTATTCCGTGGTGGAAACAAGCTTCCATACTTTGTAGCTTAATAGTTTTGCCAGCTGAAATCCAGAAACTCCTTAATGAAGGAGGAACCATGAGGGTTCAGGCCAGAGTTCTTCCTTTGCACCATCTTCCTACTTCTTTTGCTGACCTGGAACTTTGAGGAGCACTTGCTGTTGTCGGGGTTAATCCTCATAGTGAACCTTTACATAAAATAAAGAATTCGTAAGATCATTTGATGTGTAAAAAACGTTTTAAACATTGGTTAAGACAAAAATGAAAATTGTGTCATTTACTCACACTTATGTTGTTTCAAACCCATAAGACGGTTATGGGTTCATTTTCAGAACACAAATTAATTAATATTCTCTCTCTTCATTTTTGTCTATCCAGTCAACCAAAGTTTTTTAACATCAAGTGCATAAAGACATTGTTAAAGTAATCCATATGATTTGAATCCATATGCACTTTTTGAACTGGGATATTTTGGTTGAGTGGACTTTCAGTGGATGGACAAAAATTATGAGAGATTAAAATATCTTAATTTGTTATTAACAAAAGTCATATGTGTTTGGAACAACATGAGGGTGAGTTAATAACAGAAGTTTAATTTTTGGATGAACTGTATTAAGATATGAAAACTTAGCAAAATATCTTAAAGGGTCATGAAACACTAAACTACATTTTCTAACATTTTAACAGAGGTGTTTGTGTTACACATCAGAGAAGACAAAGCACACTATTTTTGTCTTCCAGGTTTAAAATCTACATTGTGTCAATGTCACAATTTGTAGACTTTAAACCCGGAAGAAGAAAATAATTATTAATGAGACTGCGTGTTCTTATCCTATGAGAAGACACTTCACTTAATTACTTACACTTAATTAATCACAACACCACATGTTGATTTCATATGACAGACGTTTCAAACACTGAGATCACAGAGTAAGAGAGAGATGCATCCATGGATCAAAGGTGAGTCTTTGTTTTAGCTTTTGAGTTTCTACATTGCATTGATTCACATCCATATACCATGAGTCTTCGACACAAACGCGATTCATTCACTTAGTGAGTGTAACCGGTATGATATAACTAATCAAACAGCTTATAACAGCACAAAATAAGCCTTAAAGTTATTAAAGATGCAAGAGTGTGTTCATATACATTTTATAATAAAATAATAATGCAAGTACTATTGTTGTCAAAAGTACCAACTTAGGTACCAAGTCGGTACTGAAATTTAAAAAATGTGACGATACCAGCATTTCCCTCTAGCGTTTTGAGCGCTGTTGAATGGATTCTTAAACACCTCTGATTCGCCATTGTTTTCACACGCTCAACATATGTCTGTGATTGGCTACAAAGATCAATGCTTCAAAAACACATTTGTTTGATGCTCTTCACAGAGCGCTTACACAGATGCACACGGGAGTGTTTGAAAGCAGGCATCTATCAGCGGATCCCTAATATGTCCGCTGATAGACGTCTATTTACAATCACAGACATATATGTTGAGCGCGTGAACACAATGGCGAATCAGAGGTGTTTAAGAATCCGTTCAACAGCGCTCATAATGCTAGAGGGAAATGCTGGTATCATCACATTTTTAAAATTTCAGTACCAACTTGGTATCGAAGTCGGTACTTTTGACAACACTAGTAAGTACACAAATCTACAAAATACATAACATTGTTCTACTGGTTTTTGGATATTTTAATTTATAAATCATACATATTGTGCCTTTAAAAGGGATAGCCCACCCAAATATGAAAGTTCTTTCATCACTTCAAAATATTATAAATAAACATCTTCAAAATATCTTCTTTTGTGTTTCGCTGAAGAAGTAAGTGATGCCAGAACTTTCATTTGGGTGGACTATCCCTTTAATGTTTACCTAATATTATAGCATACTGCAAGATGTACTTACCTCTGAATGAACTCCAAAGTAGTGGCTGCTTCCACTTGGTACTCGATGTTAAGCACATAATAGCAATCAAAGAGAACAGCAAATGAAGAGGACATATCTGGTAGGTCAGTCTCAGGAAAGAGTACTCTGCCTTCAATTGCCAGCATCCATTTTTTTGCTGTGAAGAACTGAATCCCCTAAAATAATAATAATAATAATAATAAATTAATAAATTTAGTGTTTAACTTCTCAAAAACATTTCACATTTGATTTTGGTGTCAGTGACAGTATGTAGATGGAGCTTTTGTCATTAGTTTAAAAGGATAGTTTACCCAAAAATGACAATCATAATTTACTTAGCTTTGTTATTCAAAACTTATTTAAGGAGATGTTAAGCAGAATGTTAAACATGGAGAGCTATGAATAAAGCGACATTTTTGTTTTTAAAAACCATCCTAGAGCTGCATGATTCTGGATAAATTGAGAATCACAACTTTTTTTGTTTCAGATAGAGATCACAATTCTCCCACGATTCTGAACGATAACTATAAATAATATGTAATTTACTAGAGGTTCTGACAAAACATATTATTGCTGCAGCCCATTTAAAATGTTTAATTAATTTTAATTACTATTATTATTTATTTAATTTTTTTAATCTGTTTTAATGAATGCGCTGAAAATGATGACTTAAATAATGTTTACAGCCACCAATCGGACATTCCATTTTTTTACCATCTCGTATGTGCCATCTTAAGCCCGGAACACACCAAGCTGACACCGACGAACTAGTGGCGACGAAAGCAGACTGCGGGGTCGGCTCACGTCGGCAGCGTCTGGGTCCAAAGTTGCCCTGACACACCAAGCCCACGCTCGACACCCGACGGCCAAGTAACACGTCCATTCTGTGCCTGCGTAAGAGGAAATGCCTTTCTGTACCAGCAGGTGGCAGTAGCTGAACAGCCAATCAGAATGATCAGATGGCCCGACTGACCGACGAGCTCCAATGCCGATTCAACATGTCGAATCGGCCAAAAAAAGGCAGGCGAGGACCAACTTCAGCCGACGGTGCAGAACACACTGAGAAACCTTAGTTGGCCGACACACAAAAACTGCCCGACGGCCGACCGACGGTTTGGTGTGTTCCGGGCTTAAGATGTTCACAAAGACTGGCAAATTTGGTCGACACTAATGTACAGCCTTCAACGCTGCATCTAGAATTCAGATTGTGTTGTTCCGATCTGTTCGTTATATTTGCGGCCTTTCTGTTTGCGGTACATGTGTGACTGAAGTGCGGAGAGGCTTTGGAAAGTGCACAGGCATTCAGGAACTGCACACGCAAACCTGAAGTTCGCCATGTTTTTGTGCCCTTTGGGACAAATTAATAAAGGCAAATAATGTCTCCACAGAGATGCTGCGTCGTTAAGTGGCGTTTTTTTTTTTTCTTTCTTATTTTTTTTTTATTTTTTTTTTTTAGTTAAACCAAAAATATAAAATATGCAAAGAAAAAGCAGGAATATTTGCACAAACCTTTGCAGCTGACATGTTCTTGCATCTGTGTCTTCGTTTTCTTATAAAAGCCTTTCTGTGATTGGTCAGGTTCGCAGTCATTTTTTATACTGTATTTCGATTTACAGTAAATGAAAAATACTGTATTTTAATGGTGCCAGCGGGATATTTCCCACAATGCAACTTTAAAATACAGTAGCATACTGTATAACTGTCTTACAGTAAAATACAGTTCATTTTACAGTTAATTACTGTGAAATTTACAGAAATTGCTAATAGTATTTAAACACAAAATAGCGGCAGGACTGTATTGGAAACCAGTGACATTTAAAATGGCCCATTTTTTAATTTCCACTTAGAATAAGCTTTTATAATTGAATATTTCTATGTGATGCAATGCAGCTGATAAGTCAATATTCATCATCTGTATGTGAATGAGGAAGTGGTTTTTGTATTTCTTTGACCCTGAACTCATTCACAGTGACTCTCTAGCACAGTAATACACAGCAGTGTCTTCAGTCTTGAGGCTGTTCATCTGTAGGTACAGTTTACTGCTGGAGTCATCTCTGGACACTGTGAACCTTCCCTGGACTGACTGGGAATAGTAGATAGGAGAACTGGATGTGCTGATGTACGCAATCCACTCCAGACCTTTTCCGGGGCTCTGTCTGACCCAATGTAGATAGAGACCGCTGAATGTAAATCCAGTTCCAGTACATGTAAGTTTATGAGACTCTCCCGGTTTTTTAACCACTGTGTCAGACTGAGTGAATGTCTGACATTCAATACCTGTGGAAAAAGAAACAATATTACATTTCATTGAGATGTTATAATGTCACATTGTTGCACTCTTAATGATTATCCTATGCAGTGACTTACATGGTAAAACTGCCAGAATTACAAATACAAGAAATTTTTTAAACATGGTGTATGTTTAGTTAAAACCAGAAAGACAGACTTTGTTCCTAGAGCTCAGATGTCTGTTTAGATCACAAAGATACACTGACACATTTAAAGTGGGAAGGTGATTTGCATTTATTAAAATCAGAGAACTGATGGTATGAAAGACTGACATATGTTTGGTCCAGATTTAGATTTTTATAGTTAATGTTTGCGATCTGTATAAACAGACTATTTATTTTTCTATTATTGGAGCTAAAAGTCATTTTTGTGTATTACTTTAAATTTTAAATTCTTTATGGATTTAATGTAATTGCTTTTAATTATAATATGAAATTCAGATATAAATATTATAAAGTATGAAATTAGAAGAACAGTATGTCTACATTTCTTTAAATAATGTTTAAGTTTATAACGAAAGTTTAAAACCACTAAAAAAACTAATGTTAAAAAATAAAATATGAGATAAGATCAATTCAAGTAATTCATTACTGCCATCTATTGGTGTTTGGCCAATACTGCGACTCACACAGAAAGATAAAGTGCTTCAGTTCATTGCCTGACACAGATCTGTTCTGTTAGAACAGTGGCACCGGGTAAAAACAAGCTATCAATACAGAACTTTATTGACCAACAGGCAGAGCCATACAAATCTTTTAAACTTTGAGTCTGTCTGATTGGCAATCTTAAAGAAAGCAAAGCCAATGTGACAGATGGAAGAGATGATTGATTTTATAGACTTCCTATTGAAATACTTAATCTGTAAATCTGTTGTTCTGTAAATCTGTTATCTGGTGTTATAAAACTTTTGAAGAAAAAATGATGACTACCCTAATTTGTACAATGGTATGATGTTTTTGTACAGAGAGGCTGTTGGTGTCTGTCACTGTGATTCTCTGGCACAATAATACACAGCTGTGTCTTGAGCTTGCATATTCTTTCCTTGCAGTGTTATTGTGTTACTGGACGTGTCTCTGGTGATGCTGAACTTGCTTTTCAGGGAATCCTTGTAGGCTAAGCCTCCATCACTCCAGATCAATCCAATCCATTCCAGAGCTTTTCCTGCAGGCTGACGAATCCAGGCTGTATGTTCGCTAGTAACTGAATAGGAGACTTTACAGTCGATAGTTAGAGTGGCATCAGGACGGACAGTCAGAGACGCAGGCTGAGTGAGCTCATATGAATGAACACCTGTATCAAATGAAATAATAGCAGTTAGTAAAATAGCATGAAGTTTAAAGACAGTTAACATGATTTTTAGCAACAAAATGATGTATCACGCAGAAAAGTAGACTAAACTTACAGGATATTACTGCCAGAAGCGACACTAAAGATGAAGAGATCATGGTGTGTTTGAATGATCTGAAGCGATTCTTTCCTCCCTCTAGTGATCAGATGAATGTATAAACTGACTCATGCCTGCTGTTTAAATATGCAACTGATGATTTACATAAACATACAGAGCTACTGATCAACTCTACATGCTAAAAAACATTTATGATACGTTTCATTTATTGCTTTCATTACAGAATTTTATGACATCAAATCTTGTTTTGTCATGTACTTTAATTCTTTTTCAAGCATTGATATAACTAATATTGTAATATTGGAAAGCAACAATAGCAGCAGGTCAGTAAGTACGGTTCTGTTGGTCCCGCATCAGAGAGTCTAAAGGCCTCGCTTTTGCCTGTAATAATGAAGCAGACTTGTGAACTCAGAAAATCTTACTCAGAAAAAAAAAATCACTTGAGTTGGGATACAATTCATATGCATTTTTATATTCCTATGTTAGAGGATTTTTTTTACTTTTCATTCAAGATGTTTTAGAACAGAACTGCTTGTAGTTTTAACTGTATTCACTCTCATGCACAAGATGCTGATATTCATTACTATATTCTGCCCTTGTAGAGTCACTTTCACTTGTAGACTCCTGGAAGAGTGTCTGGTTACCTCAAACGTACTTTTGAGTTTGTCACTGTAAAATGTGTAGCCACTACCACAAATCTATATATCAAAAAATATGTGCTGTGGTAAAGGAGTCAGATATGCCTTTGCGCTGTGTAATATTAGAGTGTAGTGTATTCCACTGTAAATTTAACCGTAATATAATAGGCTATATTTGTTACACTATAATGTTCAGTTAGTTTTCATTTTCATGGACTTTCAGTTTGTTATCATTCATCACATGTGTTCCTTTGTTTGATTTTCCTGCCACTCATCAGTAACCATGGACATTCATTCATCACAGCTGTTCGTCATTTAGTTCCTCACCACCATGTATTTAGTTCCTCTCTGTTCACTCTGTTTTGATCGGTTGATGTTCGTGTATTTTGCTAGTGTTTTGCTACCCTCTGTTATGCCTGTCTACCCTTTTGTTTTAATAAACCACGTTTGTATTTGTATCCAGTCTTCAGTCTATCTTTTTCTTCTTCTTGTGATTAATGCTGTGACCGTATCAGTGATGATGGTATATCTTCTCATTGGGCTGTATTTTGTGGATTTTTTATTCTCTGCTGCCACCTGTTGAACTCTAGTAACAAGAGATGAAACACTCAAAGTGGTTTTTGTTTAGCCGTGCAAGAACTTTGTGTCACTGTGTTTGTTTTGCACAGTAATATGTGGCTGAGTCTTCTGCTGTCAGGCCAGACAGTTTCAGATATACCATATTCTTTGAATTATCTCTAGTGATTTCAGTTCGTCTATTGAAGGATTCTGCGTAGTCATGGCCGCTGCCATCACTATAAACACGTCCAATCCAAACAAGTGGTTTTCCAGCTTGTTGTCTGATCCAGTGCATGTTACAACAGCCAAAGCTGAACCCAGATCCTCTACAGGACAGAGTCAGAGTTTCTCCAGGCTTTTTCTGAACTGTGCTTTCAATGGACTCCATATTTTGACATTTTATACCTAAAAGGAAAATTGAAAAGACTGATTTCATTTGAAATATGTATTAGAACTGATAATAGAAATGTGTCTCATGAGAAAACTCACAGTATACGCTGAATGAGAGCAGCAGCAAGCAGAGTACATTCTTCATCTTGAAAGTGGTGATGTGACGCTCCAGATCCAATCAGAAGCACATAAATACTAAACAAACATACAGGATTTAATTTGCATTGGGAGGGTCACAAGATACAATCATGACTGAAGGGACAAACTATTTAAGAACAGTATGACGTGAATGTGAATATGCACCTTTCCGTTCACTGTTATATCGCCACCTTGGAATTATAAGGTTTTATCTGCATTCGGTGCGGTTTTGAGATATTGAGCTTCAAAGTTTTTGCATTCCATATAGCAAAAATGATATGACCCTAAATGTATTCTAAATGTACAATATCAGAATCCTCTCAAATTTGTAAATGGGAATTTTTGGAACAGGTCAAATTGCAGAACCTTCTAATTCTAAAAAAATCACTTTCTGCTTAGAATTGTAAGGTTCTATCTTGCAAAACATTAATTGAAGCAATAATTTGTATTATTTGTTTTAAAACAAAATTAGTGTTGTAACAATGTGTCAACATTCAACTGAACAACATTCAGTTCAGTTCAATGCTTTCTTGACATTTATTTCATATTTTAGAACAAATTCTCAAATTATTTTCTTGTTCAAGTTAAGCATAAAAGGCAGTGCGTAATATTTTGTCCAGTACAGATGTTAATTTTAGGTAGGAATATGGTGGGTAATTATTATAACACATTATTGCAGGAACTGTTAGTTTAAGTTTCTTTTGGTTTAGACAGAAAGCAGCTACTGTAATACATCTGACCAGGACTTTATTGGTAAAATGTCTTTCTCTCTACTAGAGATCAGTATGGATTGAAAAGTTTGTAGACAAGCTTTGATGTTGGCTTGAGAAAGCCAACTTAGAAACTTAGAAAGTTTGAAGTATGGTAGTTTTAACAATTTTAAGAGTGAAGGTTTTAAGATTGAAATAGTTTTAAGTTAAATTATGATTTGAAGTGAATGCAGCTTTATTACTCCTACTGATCCACAAAGCAGATACTCCTCTTTTGTACAGAGAGCAAGTAGTGAATTTGCATACAGCTCTTCAGATGTCCAAGATATTGCGGTTGGTCATTCATTTGGTAGATAATAATTGCTTTCTACAAAAGATGACAAGATCTGTGACCACATAAATAGATGAAGAAAACTGGAAAGATGCAACATTTAAGACATTTTTAAACGTCTAAGACTGTTTGTTTTAAAGTTTTGTTAAGATCTAAACTTGTCTGTCAGGTGTCTGATGAAAGTATTGGTAAAATACAATTTTTAAAAAAATATTCTTCAAAGATTATTTTTAGCTACATTCTGTAGCCTACAGGATAATTATTTTACCAATACTTTTATCACAGTCCTGAAGTTTCATAAAATAATGTTTGAATAATGTATGAAGTACATTATATATTCTTACATTACTTAATACATTAAATCAACAGTCATAGAGTATCTTAACCACAAAATATGTTATTGTGTTTGTAAAATAAATAAATAAATATGTGTTTTTAATTTGTTTCTGGATTTTTTATTTACCTTGGTCTGTATTTATTTATTTATTTCGTAAAATATCTGTAAATTATCAGCTTTGATCAATGCAATATGTGTGGATTTTACAAAAAAATCTATACATAAAAAGAAAGCAAAGAACACAAAAGTTGATTGAGTGATGCTCAAAACAGTCAAATAAGACTGTGTGACAAGAGCGCCACCTATTGGAAATACAACAGTATCTGGATCATAAGTGAAGTCAACAGGAAAGGAAGTGGTTTTTGTATTTCTTTGACCCTGAACTCATTCACAGTGACTCTCTAGCACAGTAATACACAGCAGTGTCTTCAGTCTTGAGGCTGTTCATCTGTAGGTACAGTTTACTGCTGGAGTCATCTCTGGACACTGTGAACCTTCCCTGGACTGACTGGGAATAGGAGATAGGAGAACTGGATGTGCCTATAGTTGCAACCCATTCCAGTCCTTTACCGTGACCCTGTCTCACCACAGCAACATAGTAGCTGCTGAATGTAAATCCAGAGGCGGTACAGACCAGCCGAAAAGATTCACCGGGCCTTTTTACCTCAGCCTGAGACTGAGTGAAGGTCTGACAATGAATATCTGTGGAAGAGAGAGAGAGAAAAAAAACTGAAAAGTCAGAAAGATTCAAAAATTATTTATACATATATTATTGTTATTATTTAGAAATTAACAAACCATATAAAAATAGCAATATCAGGATCGAACTGATTATTGTTGTCATTGCTGATTGATTCTCCTCTACAGGAAGCACATACAGTCAGTGAACACAGACACACTGAAATATACATCACAGTTTTGCATGAACTCCTCCTCCAGTCTGTCATTGCTTGTTTGCACCTATGTGTATGAAACAGAAATTTGAATAATAATTAGCATCATAATGCATAAATGTTTCATAAATGTTATGTCTATTTGATATTTATAAAGCATTTTTGGATGGGAGAAAAGTGTGGATGGATGGACGGATGAATGGATGGATGATAGTATGTATATCTGATAAATGTGTTCAGGTTTTTGTACAGAGCTGAGTCTTGTTCAGTCAGTGTGTATCTTGCACAGTAATACACAGCTGTGTCTTCAGTCTGAAAATTCTTTCCCTGTAGAAACACTGTGTTTTTGGACGTGTCCTGGGTGAAACTGATCTTGTTTTTTACTGAGTCTGTAGTACCAGTGCTACCATCACTGCAAAGATATCCCAGCCATTCCAGTGCTTTTCCAGTGGTTTGACGTATCCAGTTAATGCAATAGCTTGATACTGAAATCCTGCAGGAGATGGAAAATGATTCTTGAGGTTTCACAACCAAAGATGGAGGTTGAGTGAGCTCAACACAGTAAACACCACCTGAAAACAACAATGGAAGAATGTGTTGTTATTAATTATGACTCAAAACTTCAGTTGACAGTTATGAAGCTTATTTCATTCCTTTAGTTTAAATAAACCATCAGTGAAGCTCACAGGATGCAGCTGCTGCCAGCAGGAGTAGAGCTGAGGAGAGGATCATGATTTGAAGTGAATGCAGCTTTATTACTCCTACTGATCCACAAAGCAGATACTCCTCTTTTGTACAGAGAGCAAGTAGTGAATTTGCATACAGCTCTTCGGATGTCCAAGATATTGCGGTTGGTCATTCATTTGGTAGATAATAATTGCTTTCTACAAAAGATGACAAGATCTGTGACCACATAAATAGATGAAGAAAACTGGAAAGATGCAACATTTAAGAACGTCTAAGACTGTTTGTTTGTTTTAAAGTTTTGTTAAGGTCTAAACTTGTCTGTCAGGTGTCTGATGAAAGTATTGGTAAAATAAATCTAGTTAAAAATATTCTTCAAAGTTTGTTTTTAGCTACATTCTGTAGCCTACAGGATAATTATTTTACCAATACTTTCATCACAGTCCTGAAGTTTCATAAAGTAATGTTTGAATAATGTATGAAGTACATTATATATTCTTACATTACTTCATACTTTAAATCAACAGTCATAGAGTAGCTTAACCACAAAATATGTTATTGTGTTTGTAAAATAAATAACTAAATAACTATGTTTTTTATTTGTTTCTGGATTTTTTTTTTTTTTTTTACTTTGGTCTGTATTTATTTATTATTATTTTAAATATCTGTAAATTATCAGCTTTGATCAATGCAATATGTGTGGGTTTTACAAAAAAATCTATACATAAAAAGAAAGCAAAGAACACAAAAGTTTAGTGAGTGATGCTCAAAACAGTCAAATAAGACTGTGTGACAAGAGCGCCACCTATTGGAAATACAACAGTATCTGGATCATAAGTGAAGTCAACAGGAAAGGAAGTGGTTTTTGTATTGCTTTGACCCTGAACTCATTCACAGTGACTCTCTAGCACAGTAATACACAGCAGTGTCTTCAGTCTTGAGGCTGTTCATCTGTAGGTACAGTTTACTGCTGGAGTCATCTCTGGACACTGTGAACCTTCCCTGGACTGACTGGGAATAGGAGATACGAGAACTGGATGTGCCGATATATGCAACCCATTCCAGTCCTTTACCGTGACCCTGTCTCACCACAGCAACATAGTAGCTGCTGAATGTAAATCCAGAGGCGGTACAGACCAGCCGAAAAGATTCACCGGGCCTTTTTACCTCAGCCTGAGACTGAGTGAAGGTCTGACAATGGATTTCTGTGGAAGAGAGAGAGAAAAAACTGAAAAGTCAGAAAAACGTAAACGTTCTAAATTTGTATATGCATTCATAAATTATTATTTAGGAATGAATTACAGACCATGTAAAAATAGGAATAACAGGACTGAACTGATTATTGTTGTCATTGCTGATTGATTCTTCGTATACAGAAACCACATAGAGTCAGTGAACACAGACACACTACAATGCAACTTATGGGAAATATACGTCACACTTTTGCATGAGCTCCTCCCCCAGTCTGTCATTGCTTGTTATCTTTGTGTATGAAAAACAGACATTTGTAAAAATATAAGATACAAAAAAAGTAACTGTGGAACGATGAAAATTATAATGGGCCCGATAAATGCAAAATAAAAAACATCTTTGACATGTTGCCTAAATATATTTTTATATTAAAAAAGCATTATAAGATGGATGGATGTGTTTTTTGTGCAGAGCTGAGTCTTGTTCAGTCAGTGTGTATCTTGCACAGTAATACACAGCTGTGTCTTCAGTCTGAAAATTCTTTCCCTGTAGAAACACTGTGTTTTTGGACGTGTCCTGGGTGAAACTAATTTTGTTTTTTATGGAGTCTTTAATATGTGATGTGATCTACGAAAACCCATCACATGGTGAAATTTTACCTCTTACAGCTTTCATGGCTTGTCTGAAACAAAAGTTATGGTTATCTGAAGTCGGCTGATTGCTATGATTTTTAGGAACAGAATTCTGAGAAAAACAGGTTTAAATAACCGTCACCCCCTTTTTTTCCCGCATAAACATGAAAATGCACTATCCAAACTTAAATGGCTATAATTCAAGATATATACCAAAGGTTAGTCTTGTTTTAAAGAAGACACTTGTCAGATTATTGTAGAAGTGAAATAAATTATTAAAGTAAAATAGAAAAACTGTTATAAAAGTTTAAGTTTATGAAAATGTAAAATGTAAAAATATAATATATTTAAAAAATAATATTTTATATAATATTTTATAATAATATGTATTTTACAAAACATGTTTTACTCTAAAACTACAAGAAAATCAAAGCAAGAAATATGAACAAGTTGTAAGGTTGATATCTCAATGTTAGGTTGATATATCAAAAAACTTGCTTTCAGTAAGATTTTGTTTGGGCGCAGTACCAAACTTTTTCACTAGATGCCATCCATGCTTTGGTTTGAGTGATCTGAACCATATATTTCCATAATTTTCATACATTTCATGAAGTAGATATCCTATTCAGAAGTAGTATAGGCAGTTTGGCAGTATTTGATTTGAATTCAACCTCTAATAAATTTTTTTTTTTTTAAAAACAAAAAAAAACGTGCATTATAGCTCACTGCTGCATCACAAATGGCAAATCTATCATTTGTTCCTTTATATTTAAAACATTTCCAGAACTTATCATCTGGAAAAATGGACTGGATGTTATATTTTGAACTCTTGGCATGAAAACAAATTGGTTGTCTACCCATCTTTAATTTTTTTTCTGTGTTCATCGCTATTTCAAAATAAAGGTCTGAACTGAATATGAAAATGTGATCACTACACAAGGGGACTTGCTAACGTTACCCTGAAGAGGACAGCAATTTAGTAAGTAGTGAAATACTTACTTAAATTTCCCATTGTTTATGGGCAATCTGAATTTAATCACCCATTGTATGTTTAGATCGCACAGCTAGTGTACAAGAATGGCAAGCACAGCGCACCTTGCAGCATAGCTCCTCTTTAGTAACTTCTCCATCATCCGATCCTTCATCTCTGGATGTGAAATAATCCATTATATTATCGTTTAGGGCACTGACATCACCAGAATTAAGCAGATTGAGGCGAGCGAGATCATTTAAGCGAGCAGCTACTTCAGACTGTGTTGTTCTCTTGTGCTCTGCCATCTCACGATACGATAACATTAAAAAAAAAAACTTTGCGTGCCGTAGTTTACATAGGACTGGCGGGAAATGTGCTTTGATACACCTTTATTCTACATGTAATGGGGTTTACTTTGATGGGCGAACTGTCTTTGTAGTGTTAAGAGAGCGAAAACTATGGCCTATATATTATATTTTTTTTGCACCTCTTCTGGGCGTGTTCTTAAACGTTAGAGAAAGACAGTCTTTTCAGCTTGCCGCTATAAATCGCTATTTTACTGCACTAAACAAGTGAATTTTGCCAAGATATTTTTAGAGATGATAGACAAGATGTTATACAATAATAATTTAATGAAAACCCAATTTTGACAAAAAATTGACATTCAACCTATTCTTCGATCTTCCTGAAAACGTTTTAGCGCGACATCCGACTGGTTTTCCCAGATCGCATCACATATTATTGCTACCACCACTGCAACGATATCCCAGCCATTCCAGTGCTTTTCCAGTGGTTTTACGTATCCGGTGAATGCAATAGCTTGATTCTGAAATCCTGCAGGAGATGGAAAATGATTGAGATTTCACAACCATAGATGGAGGTTGAGTGAGCTCAACACAGTAAACACCACCTGAAAACAACAATAGAAGAATGTGTTGTTATTAATTACCCAGCTAGAAATTTTACATTCCTAGAACATTCTCAGAACGACTAGTAACGTTCCCAGAAAGCTCCGGGATGGTCACAATGTGGAGTTCTTTTAAGGGTTGGGGGATGTTATTTGGCGGACCTTCAGGGAACATTCAGGATGTTCTGGGAATGTTTAGGGGACCATTACTATAGGACGTTCCCTCTACATTACATTCCCATAATGTTTGCAGGAACTTTAGGGGACCAACCTAGAATGTTATTTTTTGGTTCTATTTGGGTCCTTCCATCACATTTACTGAATGTTTTCAGAATATGTTTGTGTGAATTTATGTACACTGGGCTGTTTTGCAAATGAGGCTCAGTAAAACACAGGATTTGCACAAAAGTTGCTTCTCAAAGATGGATCAATACCAACTCTTCCAGATCCAACTTCATATCCAGAACATGTAAGTACCTCACTTTATAATGTGTGTTTCTGCAAATTGCTTTTCTGAATAAATTATCTGCCTTAATTATCAAACATGTAACATGTAGTTAAGACATTGTTTCATGCATGAATCCTTATGACACCTGTCGGATAGCTCTTCATTGGTTCATAGTTCATATCTTCACTAATCATGAGTTCCCATTCAGTCGGTCACTTCCGAAGCCACGTTGGAGACCGACGAATAGGAATCTCGCTCGCGAGAGCCAATCTACTTCGAGTGTAACTAAACGAGCCAATGCACATTGGCATGCAATGATTGCACCAGGTGCTCATGCCACGCAGCGCGGGTATAAATGAGACACAGGTGCTTGCATCAAATTAGCTTTTTGCTTCGGAGCAGAGTGGTAAATGGTTCGTCCAGATATCACTCTCTTCTACACAGTGGAACTGACTGAAGTCTGCCTTTTTGAAGTGATCTCTTCAGTCGGTGTTGGTGTGACAGCGCTGCAGCGGGTCGTGTGGTTCTTTGATCATCTCTCTTTTTTGTTTGATAGAGCAAACACAGGTTTGGTGCGCTAGGTGGAGAGCGCTGAAAAACCGTTCTTATGGCTGGTAAGAGAGCGCCTTTGTGAGAGAGAGCGCGCACGTCAGGCTGCACTATTCCCTGACTGTGTCGCCGCGACCCTTCCCCCTGCGTGCTTCAGCACGAAGGAGAGCGTCCTTCTAAAAGAGCTTACACAGATAGAGCTTGCGTCTTTTTCAAGATGACATTCTATCTGTGTGTTCCCTTTCAGTCGGTCACGTTCGACGTACGTCGGAACTGACCGACGAATTGGGATCTGTTTTCAGAGACCAATCTACTTCGAGTGATTAAAAACGAGCCAATGGACATTGGCATGCGGTTCATGCATTCCACGCACCGCCCCGCAGCGCGGGTATAAATACGGAAGTGGAATACCGCATCATTGCTTTTTAACTTCGGAGCCGAACGGTTTGCTGTATCAAGCTGTTTCTACGAAGAGTGTTTAGACGAGTCTCGAGGAGGATCGCTCTCTTACCTGGGTGCTGATGTGACGGCGCGAGTCAGCGAGTGGCCGCTGCAACATACACTTGTTCCTGTGTTGGTTGGCTGGGCGTTTCCGTTCTTGAGTGCTCACACGCAGGCTTGCAATCGGACTGCTGTGAGCCGCGGCCATCTCCCTGTGTGCTTCAGCACTTCTAAAAGAGCATTTCCTTCTAAAAGAGCAACACGATTTGACCCTGCGTCTTTTTCAAGATGTCATTCAAATCGTGTGTTTCTGGATGCGGTTGTTTCCTGTCCTCATTTGACGGCCACGATCTCTCTCGCATATAAACATGTGAGATTGCGCTCGTGGGTGATCCATGTTCTCTCAGGAGAACGTGATCACGTCGGCGCGTTGTTCGTCTTACCTTTCTCATAAAGGCTTGAGCGTTCAGCGCGCCGTGTGCCGTCGAGCGCCTGCTGACAGCGAGGGTTGTCACGGCAACCCAGCATGTCACTCGGCGCTCTAGATGCGCGGTCAAGACTATGAAACCTCAAACGGGGTTGAGTCCCTTCGCCTATTCCCCGATCTAGTTTTTTTTTTCTGGTGCACCAGAAAAGAGCTACTTCGGCTAATAAGCCTTGGTGACCTGAGGATTACAGTGGGGCTTCCCCGCCGGGTACATCTCCTCGGGCCCCCACTCCTCTATCGCATCACGAGCGTGCTGAGACTTTGTTCGTGGGTGGTTCATGTTCTCTCATGAGAACATGCCACGTTGGCGCGTTGTTCATCTTGCCCCTTTCATAGGGGCTTGAGTGTTCAGCGCGCCGTGTGCCGTCGAGTCTGACGGCCACGCTCACTGTCTCACATGCCTGCTGGAAGCATACAGATGGGATTGCTGGTCCTAAAAAAAAAAGTGGCCAGCGTTTCATTTGGGGCTCTGGCAGAGGACAGATGTCAATTGCTGCATCGGAGAGAGGGCTGTTATGCGCTGGAAATGATAATGCAGAGTTTCACACTATAATAGTGTATGCACATGCTGAATCAGATTCAGAGCTGACAGCCATGCTTTCCTGGGTGGCTGAGGTATAGTGCAATGCGTAAATCGCCTTGCCTGCCCCTGTGTCTTTCCCGGATGTGCATTGGAAAAATTTAGCAGTGTGGAACTATTTGGTGTCAAAATATGGAACGCCAAAAGGGCCATAATCTGTATAAAGTTTTCCCTCTCTCACTGCCCTCTGTCCTGAATGCACGAGGGCAGTCCCGACCCAGGGGTTATGCAGGAACTGCGTGCGGTGATGGACCTCGCTCTCTGGGTGACGGAAGTCACTGCACGCTCCCTGGGTCAGGCGATGTCCACACTAGTGGTCCAGGAATGTCACCTGGGGCTAAACCTGGCAGATATGCGTGAGCCCGACAAAAGTGCGGTTCCTCAACGCCCCTGTCTGTCAGGCTGGCCTCTTCGGCGACGCCATCAAGAACTTCGCCCAGCAGTTCTTGGTGGTCCAGAAGCAAACAGAGGCGGTTTAAAAAACATCCTGCCCCGACGACCAGCTGCTGCCTCCACCCAGTCGTCGGCCGCAGCGCCTCCGCCTGCTTGTCGCCGAGGGTATCCCCCTGTGTCTGCCTCCGCCCCTGCTAAGCCAAGTAGCAGCCTCCACCCAGGCAGCAGGTGGCCGGGCGCAAGGGAGGTGCCCAACCCGTCCAGGGTCCCGTGAGTCCCCTGCAAGGGCAAGCGGCCCTGAAACGGGCAGCCCAGTGAAAAGGAATCTGCTCTCTGGGAGACGGTGTCCGCACCCCTCCCTCCCCCGGAGGAGGACCGGGGGGAGAATATTTTTCAGTTTCGGTCCTGCCGCTGACTCTCCGGAGTCCAGCGGTACCCACATTCTCAGAGCAGTTTCTTCCCTCCCTGGGCCCTAAGAGGGCCAGGTTGGCAGTGTGTGACGCCCCCGGGCCTTGCCACTCCTTTCCTCCCCTCTCCCCTTCGCCAGGGGGCAGCAGTGTGGGTACCGAGGACGCTCCCCGGGCCTCCTCACCCACACTCTGCCCCACCTTGGAGTACTCAGACAACACTCCGGGCCGCCTCCGGGCCTCCCGAGTCGGGTCTGCGTACTCCACTTCGCTGCCCCACCCCGGGTACGTCTGTGGTGCCGTTGGTCCCGCTTGTTCGGTCTCTGGGGGCCTGGCTAGGTTTCCCCAGGCCGTCTCGCTGGCTCATCCATACCATCAGACTCGGCTACGCGATTCAGTTCGCACGCCAGCCGCCCAAGTACAGGGGCATCCTCTTCACCACCGTGCGGAGCAGCGATGCCCATGTCTTGTGGCGGAGATCGATGTCCTGCTGGCGAAGGACACGATCGAGCCGGTTCCTCCTGCCGATATGAGGTCGGGGTTCTACAGCCCCTACTTCATTGTACCCAAGAAAGGTGGTGGGTTAAGACCAATCTTGGACCTGCGCATTCTGAATCGGGCCCTGCACAAGCTCCCGTTCAAAATGTTAACGCAGAAACGCATTTTCGAATGCATCCGTCCCCGAGATTGGTTCGCAGCGATCGACCTGAAGGACGCGTACTTTCATGTCTCCATTCTCCCTCGACACAGACCGTTCCTACGCTTTGCGTTCGAGGGGAGGGCATATCAGTACAAAGTCTTGCCCTTCGGGCTGTCCCTGTCGCCTCGCGTCTTCACGAAAGTCGCGGAGGCAGCCATTGTTCCGCTCAGAGAACGCGGCGTTCGGATTGTCAACTATCTCGACGACTGGCTCATATTGGCCCAGTCCAGGGATCAGTTGTGCGAACACAGGGACCTGGTGCTCCGTCACCTCAGCCTGTTGGGCCTTCGGGTCAACCGAGAGAAGAGCAAACTCTGTCCCACACAGAGGATCTCTTACCTCGGTATGGAGCTGGATTCGGTCAACCGGACAGCGCGCCTCACAGAGGAGCGAGTCCGATCAGTGTTGAACTGCTTGAATACGTTCAAAGGCAGGACAGCGGTCCCACTGAAATATTTTCAGAGGCTCCTGGGGCATATGGCATCTGCAGCCGCGGTAACACCGCTCGGATTGCTTCATATGAGACCGCTTCAACGCTGGCTTAACGACCGAGTCCCGAGATGGGCGTGGCAGAGCGGCAAGTACCGGGTCTCAGTTACTCCTTACTGTCGCCAAACCTTCAACCCCTGGGCGGACCCTTCGTTTCTACGGGCGGGAGTGCCCTTAGAACAGGTGTCCGGGCATGCTGTGGTCTTCACGGATGCCTCATCCACGGGCTGGGGGGCCACGTACAACGGGCACACAGTTTCGGGTCTGTGGACGGGGCCCCAACTGTGTTGGCACATCAATTGCCTAGAGTTATTGGCAGTACGTCTCTCGCCCTGGGTCGCCTCAAAAAGCCGCTACAGGGCAAGCACGTACTGGTCCGTACGGACAGCACTGCGGCCGTTGCGTACATCAACCGTCAGGGTGGTCTACGCTTCCGTTGCATGCTCCAACTCGCCCGCCATCTCCTCCTGTGGAGTCAGAAGCGTCTGAGGTCGCTTCGGGCCATTCACATCCCAGGTGCGCTGAACCAGACAGCCGACGAGCTCTCTCGTCAGTCGACACCTCCGGGAGAGTGGCGACTCCACCCCCGGAGTGTCCAGCTGATATGGGACCTCTTCGGAGCCGCGCAGGTAGACCTGTTTGCCTCTCCGGACTCGACCCATTGCCAGTTGTACTATTCCCTGACCGGGGGCACCCTCGGCACGGATGCACTGGCGCACAGCTGGCCCCGGGACCTATGCAAATATGCGTTTCCCCCAGTGAGCCTTCTTGCACAGACACTGTGCAAGGTCAGGGAGGACGAGGAGCAGGTCTTGTTAGTTGCGCCCTACTGGCCCAACCGGACCTGGTTCTCCGAACTCACACTCCTCGCGACAGCCCCTCCCTGGCCGATCCCCCTGAGGAAGGACCTGCTTTCTCAGGGGCGGGGCACTCTATGGCACCCGCGTCCAGACCTCTGGAAACTCCATGTCTGGTCCCTGGACGGGACGCGGAGGTTCTAGGTGGCCTACCACAAGCTGTGGTAGACACCATCACTTCTGCTAGAGCCCCCTCTACTAGGCGCCTCTACACGTTGAAGTGGAACCTGTTCGTTGAGTGGTGTTCTTCCCGCCGGGAAGACCCCCGAAGGTGTTCGGTTAATGTCGTGCTTTCTTTCCTGCAGGATGGGCTGGAGCGAAGGCTGTCTCCCTCCACCCTCAAAGTGTGCGTCGCCGCAATAGCGGCGTATCACGATGCAGTGGAAGGTAAGTCCTTAGGGAAGCACGACTTAATCGTCAGGTTCCTCAGAGGTGCGAGGAGACTGAATCCTCCTCGTCCAACCTCGATACCCTCTTGGGACCTAGCCCTGGTGCTCAGAGCACTTCAGGGTCCTCCCTTTGAGCCTTTGCAGTCTGCAGAGTTAAACATCCTGTCCATGAAGACAGTGCTCCTGACTGCATTGGCCTCAATCAAGAGGGTAGGGGACCTGCATGCACTTTCGGTCAACGAATCGTGCCTAGAATTCGGGCCGGCCAACTCTCACGTTGTCCTGAGACCCCGGCCTGGATATGTGCCCAAGGTTCCTACCACTCCCTTCCGGGATCAGGTGGTGAACCTGCAAGCGCTGCCCTCGGAGGAGGCAGACCCAGCCCTAGCTTTGTCCCTGTCGAGCTCCTCCGTCACCCCTTCGGTGTCAGACGTTGCGGCCGTCTGACGCCAGGCCTGCACCCGTATGCTTGTGGAACGTGTGTGTAGGCTGGGTGCCATATGTAGCGGTTCCCTAACGGCAACCCCATATGTGTATTCTCCACGGTACCAGCTACCCTATTTGGCTAGCCTCGTGTCTTTCCCTTGACAGAGCCCGCTCTGTCGTCTCTAGTGGTGTTCTTTCCCCCCTGGGACCAGGTTGGATCCACCCCAGAGACTGCCATATGTAGTACTACCCTGATAGGTTAGTCCTTATGTGTATTTCGCCACCTCTCCTTCCTCTGAAGGACGTGGCTCCGCAGCGTGCCATCTCCACGAGACGGGCACGCTTTCCCAGCGTTATCCAATAGTCACACTGAGTGGGTCTTGCAGGAACAGCAGTGACTGACCTTCCCTGCCGGGAGCCCTGACTCCCACTCCAACATAGGTGTGGTCCAGTGAGCTCAGGCAGGGCGCTGGAAGGGCCAGCATCCCTGGCGTGTTGGTAGGGATCCCAATTCGTCGGTCAGTTCCGACGTACGTCGAACGTGACCGACTGAAAGGGAACGTCTCGGTTACGTATGTAACCCTCGTTACATACGTAACGAGGGAACGAAGGAGGGAACGGAGACGTACGTCCCGTCGCCAGGTGCTGTGCTTCAGCTGAAGGCCGAGTCACTTGTCTCGGCTCCTCAGTTGAAAAGCAATGATGCGGTATTCCACTTCCGTATTTATACCCGCGCTGCGGGGCGGTGCGTGGAATGCATGAACCGCATGCCAATGTCCATTGGCTCGTTTTTAATCACTCAAAGTAGATTGGTCTCTGAAAACAGATCCCAATTCGTCGGTCAGTTCCGACGTACGTCTCCATTCCCTCCTTCAGGGAACGAGGGTTACATACGTAACCGAGACGTTTCTGGATGCGGTGGTTACCTGTCACCGAGGGATGGTCACCAGGGATTCTCACTGCGGGAACATGACCATCTCGGAGTTGCGGTCGAGACTCCATCCTTGCGAGATGGAGTCCCCGTGCCTCTGCCTCGATCTAACCCTCCACAGAGGGTTACTTCAGGCAGTAGCACGGGTGATTTGAGGGTTACGGCGAGCGCGCTTCCCCCAGGGACCCAACCCCCGGGGAACCCTCACCCCTCCCGCACTTCGCAGCCAGTAGAGCTGCCGTCGGAACACGGTGGGCCACCCACGAGGTGTGTACCATCCGTATCCTTCGGGGCTCCTCTCGATGATCAGATGTCCATCGCTGCATCGGAGGGAGGGTCAGAATTTTCGGGAGATGACGTGTCGGCGCAGGGGGCTCCTTTGGGAAGATCCGCTGTGTCCGATACGGATCCAGAAATGATTGCCATGCTTTCCCGGGCCGTTGAGAGAGTCAGGCTCACGTGGAACCCTCCACCGTGTCCCGAACCCTCGAGGCTGGACGATTGGTTTCTCGGGGTGGCCCGTGCTGGTTCTCAGCGCCCCACCCCGGTTCCTTTCTTTCCGGAGGTGCACGAGGAGCTCACCAAGTCGTGGACGGCACCTTTTGCTGCCCGAAACCGGCCTGGTGGATCCTCCTCCCTCACCACCCTCGATGGCGGACCTGCAAAGGGTTACATGCAGGTTCCTCCCCTGGAACGGGCCGTTGCTATGCAACTGTGCCCTAACTCCACATCCCGGGCCTGTAGGTACTCGTACAATCTGATCGGAAAGGCCTACCAGGCTTGTGGAGATGCTGGGTCCGCCTTACACGCCATGGCGTTGTTGCAGGTCCATCAGGCCCAGGCACTGAAGACCTTGCACGAGGGTGGTCACGATCCCGCAGTTCTGCACGAACTGAGAACCGCAACGGACCTTGCGCTTCGTGCGACGAAGGTTACGGCGCGGGCAGTGGGTCGTGTGATGTCCACGATGGTGGTCCAGGAACGCCATCTCTGGCTGTGTCCGGCTGACATGAGGGAAACCGACAAGATCAGATTCCTTAATTCCCCCATGTCCCAGACCGGCCTCTTTGGCGACGCGGTCCAGAACTTCGCCCAGCAGTTCTCGGCCGCACAGAAGCAGACTGAGGCGATCAGTCACATCCTGCCACGGCGGTCAGCTGCTGTCTCCACCCCGCCACCGGCAGCGCCTCAGCCTGCTCGTCGCCGAGGGCAGCCGCCTGCAGCAGCCGTCTGCAGCAGCAGCCTCCACCCAAGCGACGACGAGGAGCCGGGCGCAAGCAGGCCACCCCGCCCGTCCAGGCCCCCGCCAAGAGGGGTGGCAAGGCCAAGGGCAAGCGGCCCTGAGTCCGACCCAGAGATGGGGAGGACTGCTCTTCAGGAGACGGTGATCACACTGTTCTATCCCCCGGAGGAGGGCCAGGCGGAAAATCTTTGGTTCCGTTTTCTTTGTGTTCCACCTAAATTTTCAATAAAAGAGCAGTTTCCTCTGTCTCCGGGTCCTCAGGGGGCTCGGAGAGCTGTGGACGGTCAAACGCCGGACCACACTCATCCTCCCCCTTCGCCAGCGGGCAGCAGTGGACGGCTCGAGGACGCAACCAAGCCTCCTCACGTACCCCCTGCCCACTTGTGGAATCAGGTAAGTGTTGCACAGCACACTCTCACCTCGTTGCGGGCCACCTCCACAAGACAGCCACCCCAGCCCGGTACCTGCATTCCACCTCGCTGCCCCACGGTGGGTACGTCGGTCGTTCCTTTGGTCCCGCTTGTACGGTCTCTGCGAGCCTGGCTAGCGCTCCCCAGTCTGTCTCGCTGGCTCATTCGAACCATCAGGCTCGGCTATGCGATTCAGTTCGCCCGGCGTCCCCCCAGGTTCATGAGCGTCCACTTCACTTCAGTGAATGCTGCAGATGCCCATGTCCTGCATGCGGAGATCGCCGTCCTACTGGCGAAGGACGCGATAGAGCCGGTCCCTCCAGCCGATATGAAGACAGGCTTCTACAGCCCGTACTTCATTGTACCCAAGAAAACCGGTGGGTTATGGCCAATCTTGGACCTGTGAGTTCTGAATTGGAGCCTTCACAAGCATTTTCGAGTGCATCCGTCCCCGAGATTGGTTTGCAGCGATCGACCTGAAGGACACGTACTTTCATGTCTTGATTCTCCCTCGACACAGGCCATTTCTGCGCTTTGCATTCGAGGGTCGAGCAAAGTCAGTACAAAGTCCTGCCCTTCGGGCTGTCCCTGTCCCCCCGTGTCTTTACGAAGGTCACGGAGGGGGCCCTTGTGCCCATGAGAGAGCAGGGCGTTCGCATCCTCAACTATCTCGACGACTGGCTCATTCTAGCACAGTCCAGGGATCAGTTGTGCGAACACAGGGACCTGGTGCTCAGACATCTCAGCCAGCTGGGTCTTCGGGTCAACTGGGAAAAGAGCAAACTTGCCCCCGTGCAGAGGATCTCTTTTCACGGATTGAAATCAGTTGGATTCGGTCAAACGGACAGCGCACCTCACAGAGGAGCGCATCCAGTTGATGCTGAACTGCCTGAACACGTTTCAAGGCAGGATGGCGGTCCCACTGAAACAATTTCAGAGGCTCCTGGGGCATATGGCGGCCGCGGCGGCAGTAACACCGCTCGGCCTGCTTCATATGAGACCGCTTCAGCATTGGCTTCACGGCCGGGTCCCGAGATGGGCATGGCAACGCGGCACTCACCGGGTGAGTATCACACCGGCCTGCCGGTAAACCTTCAGCCCGTGGTCAGACCCCTTGTTCCTTTGGGCCGGGGTGCCCTTGGAACAGGTGTCCAGGCATGCTTTGGTTTTCACGGATGCCTCTGCCATGGGCTGGTGGCCCACGCACAACAGGCATGCAGTGTCAGGGGATTGGACGGGCCCGCACCTGCATTGGCACATCAACTGCCTCGAGTTGCTAGCAGTACATCTTGCACTGAGCCGCCTCAAAAGGCTGTTACGGGGCAAAGATGTATTGGTCCGTACGGACAAAACTGCAACCATTGCGTACATCAACCGACAAGGTGGTCTGCGCTCCCGTCACATGTCGCAACTCACCCGCCATCTCCTCCTCTGGAGTCAGAAGTGTCTGAGGTCGCTTCGGGCCATTCATGTCCCTGGTGTGCGCAACCTACGTGGCCGACGAGCTGTCACGAGCTGCGCTCCCGGGAGAATGGCGACTCCACCCCCAGGTGGTCCAGCTGATCTGGAGACAGTTCGGGGTGGCACAGGTCGACCTGTTTGCTTCCCCAGAAACGTCCCACTGCCAGTGGTTTTATTCGCTGACCGAGGGCACACTCGGCACGGATGCACTCGCGCACAGCTGGCCCCGGGGCCTGCGCAAATATGCGTTTCCCCCAGTGAGCCTACTTGCACAGACACTGTGCAAGGTCAGGAAGGACAGGAGCAGGTCCTGTTGGTGGCGCCGTACTGGCCCAACCGGACTTGGTTCCCAGAGCTTATGCTCCTCGCGACAGCCCCTCCCTGGCCCATTCCTCTGTGGAAGGACCTTCTGACTCAGAGACGGGGCACCCTTTGGCACCCGCATCCAGACCTCTGGAAACTTCATGTCTGGTCCCTGGACGGGACGCGGAGGTTCTAGGTGACTTACCCCAAGAGGTAGTTAACACCATCACTTCGACACGAGCACCGTCTACGAGACAGTCTTATGCCTCGAAGGGGAACTGTTCGTCGAGTGGTGTTCTTCTCGCCGATAAGACCCACGAAGATGTTCGATCGTGTCTGTGCTTTCCTTCCTGCAACAGGGGTTGGAGCGTAGGCTGTCGCTCTCCACCCTCAAAGTCCATGTTGCTGCAATATCTGCTTATCACGATCACGTAGAAGGTAAGTCGGTTGGGAAGCACGACCTGGTCGTCAGGTTCCTCAGGGGGGCGAGACGGTTAAATCCTCCTCGACCTCCCTCCATACCCTCTTGGGATCTTGCTCTGGTGCTCCGAGCACTTCAGAATGCCCCATTTGAGCCTTTGCAGTCGGCAGAGCTAAAGATTCTGTCTATGAAGACTTTGCTGTTGGCTGCACTGGCCTCCATCAAGAGGGTAGGGGACCTGCAGGCATTTTCGGTCGACGAATCGTGCCTAGAGTTCGGGCTGGGTGACACCCACGTGGTACTGAGACCCCGGCCTGGCTATGTGCCCAAGGTTCCTACCACTCCCTTCAGGGACCAGGTGGTGAACCTGCAAGCGCTGCCCTTGGAGGAGGCAGACCCAGCCCTAGCTTTGCTCTGTCCCATCCGCACTCTGCGGATCTACGTGGATAGAACGCAAAGCTTCATGACCTCAGATCAGCTCTTTGTCTGTCACGGAGGCCAGCAGAAGGGAAAGGCTGTCTCCAAGCAGAGGATGGCCCACTGGATAGTGGATGCCATCACCTTGGCTTACCAAGCACAAGGTGTGCCCTGTCCGCTCAGGGTGCGAGCACACTCTACTAGAAGTGTTGCATCCTCCTGGGTGCTGGCACGTGGCGCCTCGCTGTCCGACATCTGTAGAGCTGCGGGCTGGGCGACACCCAACACGTTCGCTAGAAGCCTACGTGTAGAGCCGGTTTCCTCCTGTGTTCTCACCTCAAATGGGTAGAAGCACTGAGAGGCCCTGGCTCTTGTCGGCTTGCTGCGCTACGGCGCTTATATTCTCCAGAAGCAAACTCTGTCGAGTCCTCCATCACCCTCGGTGCCGGACGTGGCGGAGCGTCTGGCATCAGGCCCTTTGCTGCTGAATCCTGGAGAACCGGTACTGGGCTGGGGTTATATGAGTGACCCTGCGGGGATCCCATATATTTTTCCACGATTGCTCCTAACGGAAGCCTGTGTCTTTCCCTTGGGAGAGCCCCCCCTTCAGTGGGGCTGGAGCCCCCTCTCGATTGCGAGCTACGGCTCAGCATTGTACTCCACATAACTCCTTCGGGGGACGATGTGGGTTCCGCAGCGTTCCCTTCCACTAGGGCACGCTTTCCCAGTGTTATCCAATAGTCACTGAGCGGGTCATGCGGAACAGCAGTGATGGACAGGGCACTGGAAGGGGGCAGAGGCCATGGCGCTTTGGTAGGGATTCCTATTCGTCGGTCTCCGATGTGGCGTCGGAAGTGACCGACTGAATGGGAATGTCTCGGTTACGTTTGTAGCCCTCGTTCCCTGAAGGAGGGAATGGAGACGCCACGTCCCATCGCCATGTTCGCTGTACCCTGTTGGGGTGCCAGTTACCTACTCGGCTCCTCAGCAAAAGAAGCTAATTTGATGCAAGCACCTGTGTCTTAATTATACCCGCGCTGCGTGGCATGAGCACCTGGTGCAATCATTGCATGCCAATGTGCAATGGCTCGTTTAGTTACACTCGAAGTAGATTGGCTCTCGCGAGCGAGATTCCTATTCGTCGGTCTCCGACGTGGCGTCTCCGTTCCCTCCTTCAGGGAACGAGGGTTACATAC
This sequence comes from Coreius guichenoti, assembly GCA_039654105.1. Taxonomy (NCBI): domain Eukaryota; kingdom Metazoa; phylum Chordata; class Actinopteri; order Cypriniformes; family Gobionidae; genus Coreius; species Coreius guichenoti. The sequence goes on along the minus strand of JBAPCB010000127.1, from coordinate 69,635 downwards.
GTAACCGAGACGTTCATGTTGAAGTAACTATAAAATTCAGTTTTTAGTACGTGATTATTCATGCCCTGTTATTGAAAGTGTTACCAAGATCCGTATGCAGTAGAAGAGAACACATGCACACACGCAACAGAAGGACGCAGCTGTTTCTTTTTTGTGAACAGAATGGAGCATCAAAACAAAAATGAAATTCCCTTATAAGATTCTGCCAGAGAAACTTCTCAGAGTCAGATAATGAGGGGTTTCACCTAAAGTCATCTATGTGAGGGTGAAATTTAAAAGAAAAGGACCACATGTGCTGCTCTGTGTTAAACATCTTTTTTTTTTTTTTTTTTAACTGCTTGTGTCTGGGTCTCACTGCTTTGATGTTCATTAAAGGTAAGTGAGATAAGCACATGTTTCTTTCTGGAACAACATGTTAGTCTATACTCAAATTTACTCAATTAATTTTTCCTCTATTTTTTTAAAGCAAGAAGATGAATGAGGGAGACAGCGTGGAAGCTCAGAAGTACAGCCGGTGTACATGTAGGACCAACACAGCGGCCGTGATTGTGACAATCGTTGCTTTAACCATGTTCTTTAGTCTTCATGGGTGTTGGAACCTTCCATCATTTTTCTGGGCTTCCCTCAGCAGTCTCTCATAATTTTGCCACTTTTTTCCTCTGAACTTCGATCTCACGGCAATTCGTACATATTTTACGAGGTGGCTAATTCGTACGAATTTATATGACCTCACTCGTACGAATTCTTATGATTTTTGTTAAATCGTACGTATTTGACGAGTTGCCCAATTCGTATGAATTTAGACAAATCACACAAATTCGTATGAATTAGCCACCTCGTAAAATACGTACGACTTGGTGGTGAGATAGCGTTAGAAAGTCTTATGATGGTAGGTCAGAAAGCAGTGGAACAGGTCAAAGTGGATACAGCTCATATCAACCTAAAGGCAACATAAATAGATCCCCTCAGAGAACCTCATAGTGGAGGGAGATTGAGAGGCTGAAGGCAGAAATACAAGTATCATCTCCAGTTTTATTGAAACGTCAGGGTCACATAATTTGATTCTGATATCATTTTCTGAGAATAAAAATAACCATTTCTTGATTGTACTGTCTTGCATTTATGTTTAAGTAGATACTACTTTAACAAAATGTGTTTTAGTAGTTTCCCATATGCTTTATTATAGTTGTAGATTTTAAACAAATCTTATGAAACTATACATGCAAATTCACTTATTTCCTTAGAGGCAATAACCAAACACAGGTGTTTCCTGAGGAACGCATCAGTAAATGTGACTTTTTCTATACACTCTCTTGTCTCCATATATCTCTGTTGTTTCAATAATAGTAATTATTATTATTATTAATAATAATAATAATAATATTTAAATTTATACATGTCTTTATTAGTCTTGTACCTTGCTAAGAGATAGATATGAACACACATTTCTTTTTTTCTTTTTTACTTTTTACTGAATTAAGCCTTTGCTTGTATTCTGGTCTTTATTCTATGCTGATATCTAAGGCCTTTCAGATTCATTATACTTATCCTGGAATATACACTGAATGCCTTAAATGTGGTCACTGTATGGGCATGTGAATATTTTCTTGTCAACATAAGTCATTTTGTGTTCAGTAAGTAGAAAAGCTGATCTCAGACACAGTAATACAACACATACTTTAGTGGTTTACAGAGAGAAACATCAAGCGTGCACTATTAGCATTACTGCATAATATGAAGTTAATGGTTAGTCAAGCTTTCATAGTCATGAGCTTCATGAGAATGGATCAATAAACAAACAATTCAGTGACGATAGTATCAGTAATTATATCTATTCTGGACTGCCTGAAGATTATTGGTCACTATTTATATAATCGATAAAAGGAGACTTCACTATCATGAATGTGTTAGAAGTAGAAAGAGAGATCTAGAGAATCCTCAGATTGTATTTACCATGATTTGACTACATGTGTGAACGGTGCACCCTCTTGTGAAATGTGCCAAGAATTCACTTGTAAAACAATTATCATGAGGAATTATCAGTATTATCTATTTTAACTTTTACTAACAAATTTCAAAGGTTAGAACATAGACCGTCATTTTTTGAACATTGAATATAATCTGGAAATTATTAAAATTAAACTGAAATTATTTGTGTGGTGAGTGACAATGTTGTTTTTGAACAAGGCAGTAATTGCTCTGTGTCACTGTGACTCTCTGGCGCAGTAATACACAGCTGTGTCCTCAGTCTGCATATTCTGTCCTTGTAGAGTCACTGTGCTGCTGGAAGAGTCTCTGGTAACTTGAAATCTACTCTTCAGTTTATCACTGTAATATGTGTTACCATCACCACATATCACTCCGACCCACTCCAGAGCTTTTCCTGCAGCCTGTCGTATGAAGCCAGTGCAGTAGCTGCTGTCAGTCACTGAATATCCAGAGACCTTACAGGACAGGGTCAAAACCTGACCAGGCCTTAAGACCATAGAATCAGTCTGGGTCAGTTCAACACACTGGACACCTGGGGAAATAAATATGGCCTGACATGTTATATACTAGTCATTTTTATATTAAGGGTTTCTAGAAACTATGAAGACTTACGAGAGACAGCTGCTAGCAGCAGAAACAACCAGAGAGATGACGAGACCATGGTTTGAGAAGTGCGAGAGTAAGCTGCTTCTTTTCATCTTAACACTCAAATAAATATGAGGAAGAGGAATATTTGCATACAGCTCTGCATACGCAACCCACAACCCCATATAAAAAAAATCTGTTTGATATGGAGTTATTTATTTATAGTAGCAGCTAGTGAATGCTATTTCGTTCTTGCAGTAGCAAGCAGACATTCTAGACGCTATAGGATACTCTTTAAACCTGAAATTGGAATTTGCTTATGTTTTCGGTTATTCAACGGGACTTCAGCAATTAAGTACGCATAGCTATTCAGATTGCATGTTAGCAAATAATATTAACAGCAGCAGCATGCATAGCAAAATTATAATGTTGCCATATTAGCATGCAGTAGGGGAGAGCGGGGTACAACCTAACGCGGGGTTAGTTGTTACACACATGGTTTAAAACTTTCCACACATGCCAGGATGACGAAACTTAGTGTATAGTTTCCATATTACATATAACACCAAAATTAAAAAATCTTTGGAAGACATCACTGAACATTTATATCAAAAGTAAATTTCTTATTATTTTTCATCTCTGTATTTTGTGTTTATTTAATATGTTTATTAGACATATCTGATATTATTTTAATCTTATATCTGTTATTTAACAGTTGAGATAGTTCTTTAATGCCGATCTAACCAGCAGAAGACACTAGCCGGGTTTAAATCCCAGTTGCACAGGTGGGGCATTATGTCACACTGCATTACAATGAGCCCCTTTTAGAAATAAGCTATTCTACTCTATACTTTTATGAATTCTTTTGAGAAACCATGAGAAAAAGGTGAATAATGACTGAGAACCAATAATTTAATTATTATTATGTTTTGAACTATGCTGTATAGCTGTATTTAGCGGTGTGTTTGTTGTCAAACTAAAAAAAAAAATGCCATTATTTTATTTAAAAAAGTTAATAATTGTATTTTATTGACAAAATATTTTAGTTTGTCTTGGATATTTTTTTGATTATATCAGGTAACATTTTAAGCTGTCATTTGGTCATGTTACAGTGTGCACATATGGGGCATGTTGTCACATTTCACTTCCATTCTTTCGGGGTAAATCAAGAAAAAAGTATGCACTGTATTAATGAAACAAAACCACATAATTGTACTAGACGTGTGAAATTAATGTGGGAAAAAATAAATACTCTGAACCCCAAGTGGATTTACAAAAACTGAGAAAGTCAAAAAGCATTAGGTTGTGCCCCGCTCTACCCTAGCCCAAGTAGACTAGTTATAAAATAGAATGGAATTCAGTAACAATGCATGGACATGAAGTTTTTAATGTGAAATAGGCATTAAATTACGTTTTGCTTTACTCAACAGGGCTTAGAGAAATTAAGTAGGTTACTTTGTGCGGCAGCAGCAGGCTATGCTTAGCAAATTCAGATCATAATATTTGTGAATATCATTAACTGCAGCAGCATGCATGCAATTTCATGCTGCAACATTGTGAATATTATTACAGCAACACCACATATTGCAAATTAAATATTGCAAGTAGTGAGTATAAGTAATATCAGCAGTGGCAGAAGCAAGCAATCAATGTAGTTGCGTGAGGGTACAGTAAAAGAGTTTGCTGGTAGTGAACTCATTACACAGTGTCTGCACTGGGGTGACACGGCATAAAAGCTAGAGGCTGTCCACACTCGCGAAGAGCAATCGTGCAAATTCATTTGTCTTTCGTATCAAGTAGCGTGAGCGTTTGAAGTGAATAGGAATAGAAATTTGTTGTATTGCTCGCATCGTGATGAATCCATTGTGGGCAGCTTCACCTATTATAATGGATTTCATTGATTTTGTTGCATTGTGCCGCGTCTAATATATACACAGTATTAAGTGAAATAGGCATTTGTTACTTTTTTGCTTATTCTACGGGGTTTACAGCAATTCTAATTTCTTTGTGCAGCAGCAGTAGCAGCGTGCTTGGCTATTCAGAATGCATGGTTTGCCAAAAAAAAAAGCAGCAGTAGCACATATAGCAAACTCAGATTGTAATGTCGAGATTATTATCAGCAGCAAAACGCATGACACTTAGTTATGACGTTGCGATTATTAATTTGGTCACAAATGATATAAATCTCAGTAGCACGTGAAGTAATTCAGACGGAAATGTAGTGAATAATATTAACAAGCATGCAAAGCAGACATTGCAGTGAATAAAGTTACTGTAGGATCTAGATATGATTCATGCATTAGGCTAATTGAGTTCAGCTGAGTTGATGATGCAATGCCAAAATTATTGTTCTTAATATGCAATACAAATATAATAAACTATTGAAAAATGGAAATATTTTCTGGCATATTTAGTTGTGAGCATACTATCCTACAACTACAGGTTAAACAGCGATTGATGCTATCGCAGTATACTTTTCGTTTATGAAGCATTTCACGTCTGAACATAAACCTCATGCAAAAATCCTTCAATACGTTATTTCCAAAGGACGAGGTTTATTAGCATGCGGAATCCAAGAGATGCGTGTCTTTTACTTTATATAAAATAAATTCAAATAAATAAAATAAAAATAGCAGAAAGCTGTTTTTTTAGCACTATAAAAAAAATAAAAAAATAAAAAAAACATTTGGTAAGAGGATAATGACAATGACGACTATCAAATGACAATTTAAAACTATTTGCTCAGGTGGTTGCTGGGAGTTATTTTCTTCGTCTCTATCAGCTTGCAATGTGATCTCCCGTTTTTAACGACTCACAGAGTGCGCGTTTCTACCTAGGTAAGTTTGAACAATATTGGCTCAGGCTCACATAGCTATTTAGGTCATTAGTTAAATAAATCTAAGGGTATGGCACCCAGGTTCACATTGCTAAGCCACTAGTTATTTTCTCTGGGCTTCACTAGCCCAGACACACATTTTTAAATCAGGTCACTAGTTTTACGCTATCTGATCAAACGACCAGTTACACACAGCAATAGTTCACTAGCGTTAAGCCATTCGGCAAAGCAGACCCAGGCACACATAGATAGCAAACATGCGGTTCTCATGGCTCTCTGGATCAGCAGCAGTACACGTCTTGGCGATAGATCTGCATGTTTTGGGGGATGGTATCATTTCATCTCTTCTTCTGCTTTGATGGGGGATCATTTCAAGCATATTATCGTATAGCAGCAGTATGTTTTCATGCTCACAGCAGCATACTCATTTTGGCTGTATTGTTCATCTTCTCGTTCCAGTTTGTTGGGGGATAATTGATATATGCTATTTGTGCAGCAGCAGCATGTCTTACATGCTCACAACAGCGTGTCGTGTATGTATTGGCAGTTGCAAGTTACTGTACTTCCTCTGCAGAAGCAATAAATAATAATCAGCAGCAGCAGCAATCTACAACAACAGAAATAATCAACAGCAGCAATTCAGCAGCAGCGTAGCAGATCTATTCCGCCAAGACCAAATACATTAACATTGCCATATCCATTACCATGCTAAAAATCTTCCAGAGAGTTGTCATGATAGAAATATTTGTATTAAGAACGCTACAATGTAAATGGACAAAACTGAATGAGAATGTTCAAAAGGTCAGAAAATATATATTTTTTGGAAAATGTTTACTAGTTTTTCTCGTTTTGTGAATTACTTTGACCTTTTCAATAACTGTAATGTGCAATCCAATTTGCATACATTCGTCATACGTACCAGTTGTCATCATGACACTTTCATACATTTTATTTTATTACTTAATTACTTTTTTATTTTTATTTTATTTATTTTTTTGCTTCTGGCTACTGCCTTAAATCAAAGGTTATTTAAAAGTTATTTGCTACTTCATATCTAACACGTAATCGTAAAGAAGCAAATATCAGATTGAAGTGCTGCAAAAGCTAATTTCTTTGGAGCAAATATTTGCTGATAAATAATGCATTTACTCAAATTTATCATTAGGCTTGTATTTTAATAGGATTTTTGTGCCAAAACCATCAGAAACACTCTTAATTTTTAATGTGGTGATGATGATGTTTTTGTACAGGGAGGCTGTTGGTGTCTGTCACTGTGAATCTCTGGCACAATAATACACAGCTGTGTCTTGAGCTTGCATATTCTTTCCTTGCAGTGTTATTGTGTTACTGGACGTGTCTCTGGTGATGCTGAACTTGCTTTTCAGTGAATCCTTGTAGTATAAGTCTCCACCACTCGAGATCAATCCAATCCATTCCAGAGCTTTTCCTGCAGGCTGACGAATCCAGGCTGTATGTTTGCTAGTAACTGAATAGGAGACTTTACAGTCGATAGTTAGAGTGGCATCAGGACGGACAGTCAGAGACGCAGGCTGAGTGAGCTCATATGAATGAACACCTGTATCAAATGAAATAATAGCAGTTAGTAAAATAGCATGAAGTTTAAAGATGGTTAACATGATTTTTAGCAACAAAATGATGTATCACGCAGAAAAGTAGACTAAACTTACAGGATATTACTGCCAGAAGCGACACTAAAGATGAAGAGATCATGGTGTGTTTGAATGATCTGAAGCGATTCTTTCCTCCCTCTAGTGATCAGATGAATGTATAAACTGACTCATGCCTGCTGTTTAAATATGCAACTGATGATTTACATAAACATACAGAGCTACTGATCAACTCTACATGCTAAAAAACATTTATGATACGGTTCATTTATTGCTTTCATTACAGAATTTTATGACATCAAATCTTGTTTTGTCATGTACTTTAATTCTTTTTCAAGCATTGATATAACTAATATTGTAATATTGGAAAGCAACAATAGCAGCAGGTCAGTAAGTACGGTTCTGTTGGTCCCGCATCAGAGAGTCTAAAGGCCTCGCTTTTGCCTGTAATAATGACTTGTGAACTCAGAAAATCTTACTCAGAAAAAAAAATCACTTGAGTTAGGATACAATTCATATGCATTTTTATATTCCTATGTTAGAGGATTTTTTTTACTTTACATTCAAGATGTTTTAGAACAGAACTGCTTGTAGTTTTAACTGTATTCACTCTCATGCACAAGATGCTGATATTCATTACTATATTCTGCCCTTGTAAAGTCACTTTCACTTGTAGACTCCTGGAAGAGTGTCTGGTTACCTCAAACGTACTTTTGAGTTTGTCACTGTAAAATGTGTAGCCACTACCACAAATCTATATATCAAAAAATATGTGTTGTGGTGAAAGAGTCCGATGTGTCTTTGTGCTGAGTAATCTTCAGTGTATTGTACGTCACTGTAAATTTAACCGTAATATAATAGGCTATATTTGTTACACTATAATGTTCAGTTAGTTTTCATTTTCATGGACTTTCAGTTTGTTTTCATTCATCACGTGTTCCTTTGTTTGATTTTCCCGCCACTCATCAGTAACCATGGACATTCATTCATCACAGCTGTTCGTCATTTAGTTCCTCACCACCATGTATTTAGTTCCTCTCTGTTCACTTTGTTTTGATCGGTCGATGTTCGTGTATTTTGCTAGTGTTTTGCTACACTCTGTTATGCCTGTCTACCCTTTTGTTTTAATAAACCACGTTTGTATTTGTATCCAGTCTTCAGTCTATCTTTTCCTTCTTCTTGTGACAATATTAATGCTGTGACCGTATCAGTGATGATGGTATATCTTCTCATTGGGCTGTATTTTGTGGATTTTTTATTCTCTGCTGCCACCTGTTGAACTCTAGTAACAAGAGATGAAACACTCAAAGTGGTTTTTGTTTAGCCGTGCAAGAACTTTGTGTCACTGTGTTTGTTTTGCACAGTAATATGTGGCTGAGTCTTCTGCTGTCAGGCCAGACAGTTTCAGATATACCATATTCTTTGAATTATCTCTAGTGATTTCAGTTCGTCTATTGAAGGATTCTGCGTAGTCATGGCTGCTGCCATCACTATAAACACGTCCAATCCAAACAAGTGGTTTTCCAGCTTGTTGTCTGATCCAGTGCATGCTACAACAGTCAAAGCTGAAACCAAATCCTCTACAGGACAGAGTCAGAGTTTCTCCAGGCTTTTTCTGAACTGTGCTTTCAATGGACTCCATATTTTGACATTTTATACCTAAAAGGAAAATTGAAAATACTGATTTCATTTGAAATATGTATTAGAACTGATAATAGAAATGTGTCTCATGAGAAAACTCACGGTATACGCTGAATGAGAGCAGCAGCAAGCAGAGTACATTCTTCATCTTGAAAGTGGTGATGTGACGCTCCAGATCCAATCAGAAGCACATAAATACTAAACAAACATACAGGATTTAATTTGCATTGGGAGGGTCACAAGATACAATCATGACTGAAGGGACAAACTATTTAAGAACAGTATGACGTGAATGTGAATATGCACCTTTCCGTTCACTGTTATATCGCCACCTTGGAATTATAAGGTTTTATCTGCATTCGGTGCGGTTTTGAGATATTGAGCTTCAAAGTTTTTGCATTCCATATAGCAAAAATGATATGACCCTAAATGTATTCTAAATGTACAATATCAGAATCCTCTCAAATTTGTAAATGGGAATTTTTGGAACAGGTCAAATTGCAGAACCTTCTAATTCTAAAAAAATCACTTTCTGCTTAGAATTGTAAGGTTCTATCTTGCAAAACATTAATTGAAGCAATAATTTGTATTATTTGTATTAAAATTAGTGTTGTAACAATGTGTCAACATTCAACTGAACAACATTCAGTTCAGTTCAATGCTTTCTTGACATTTATTTCATATTTTAGAACAAATTCTCAAATTATTTTCTTGTTCAAGTTAAGCATAAAAGGCAGTGCGTAATATTTTGTCCAGTACAGATGTTAATTTTAGGTAGGAATATGGTGGGTAATTATTATAACACATTATGGCAGGAACCGTTAGTTTAAGTTTCTTTTGGTTTAGACAGAAAGCAGCTACTGCAATACAAACCCGATTCCAAAAAAGTTGGGACACTGTACAAATTGTGAATAAAAAAGGAATGCAATAATTTACAAATCTCATAAACTTATATTTTATTCACAATAGAATATAGATAACATATCAAATGTTGAAAGTGAGACATTTTGAAATGTCATGCCAAATATTGGCTCATTTTGGATTTCATGAGCGCTACACATTCCAAAAAAGTTGGGACAGGTAGCAATAAGAGGCCGGAAAAGTTAAATGTACATATAAGGAACAGCTGGAGGACCAATTTGCAACTTATTAGGTCAATTGGTAACATGATTGGGTATAAAAAGAGCCTCTCAGAGTGGCAATGTCTCTCAGAAGTCAAGATGGGCAGAGGATCACCAATTCCCCCAATGCTGCGGAGAAAAATAGTGGAGCAATGTCAGAAAGGAGTTTTTCAGAGAAAAATTGCAAAGAGTTTGAAGTTATCATCATCTACAGTGCATAATATCAACCAAAGATTCAGAGAATCTGGAACAATCTCTGTGCATAAGGGTCAAGGGCGGAAAACCATACTGGATGCCCGTGATCTTCGGGCCCTTAGACGGCACTGCATCACATACAGGAATGCTACTGTAATGGAAATCACAACATGGGCTCAGGAATACTTCCAGAAAACATTGTCGGTGAACACAATCCACCGTGCCATTCGCCGTTGCCGGCTAAAACTCTATAGGTCAAAAAAGAAGCCATATCTAAACATGATCCAGAAGCACAGGTGTTTTCTCTGGGCCAAGGCTCATTTAAAATGGACTGTGGCAAAGTGGAAAACTGTTCTGTGGTCAGATGAATCAAAATTTGAAGTTCTTTTTGGAAAACTGGGATGCCATGTCATCCGGACTAAAGAGGACAAGGACAACCCAAGTTGTTATCAGCGCTCAGTTCAGAAGCCTGCATCTCTGATGGTATGGGGTTGCGTGTGTGTGTAGCATGGGCGGCTTACACATCTGGAAAGGCACCATCAATGCTGAAAGGTATATCCAAGTTCTAGAACAACATATGCTCCCATCCAGACGTCGTCTCTTTCAGGGAAGACCTTGCATTTTCCAACATGACAATGCCAGACCACATACTGCATCAATTACAACATCATGGCTGCGTAGAAGGATCCAGGTACTGAAATGGCCAGCCTGCAGTCCAGATCTTTCACCCATAGAAAACATTTGGCGCATCATAAAGAGGAAGATGCAGTTGACAGTTGAGCAACTAGAAGCCTGTATTAGACAAGAATGGGACAACATTCCTATTCCTAAACTTGAGCAACTTGTCTCCTCAGTCCCCAGACGTTTGCAGACTGTTATAAAAAGAGGGGATGCCACACAGTGGTAAACATGGCCTTGTCCCAACTTTTTTGAGATGTGTTGATGCCATGAAATTTAAAATCAACTTATTTTTCCCTTAAAATGATACATTTTCTCAGTTTAAACATTTGATATGTCATCTATGTTGTATTCTGAATAAAATATTGAAATTTGAAACTTCCACATCATTGCATTCTGTTTTTATTCACAATTTGTACAGTGTCCCAACTTTTTTGGACTCGGGTTTGTACATCTGACCAGGACTTTATTGGTAAAATGTCTTTCTCTCTACTAGAGATCAGTATGGATTGAAAGGTTTGTAGACAAGCTTTGATGTTGGCTTGAGAGCCTAGCTAGAAAGTTTGAAGTATGGTAGTTTTAAGAGTGACGGTTTTAAGATTGAAATAGTTTTAATTTAGTAGTTTTAAAAGCTAGAATGATTTGAAGGATCATGAAATCATGATTTGAAGTGAATGCAGCTTTATTACTCCTACTGATCCACAAAGCAGATACTCCTCTTTTGTACAGAGAGCAAGTGGTGAATTTGCATACAGCTCTTCGGATGTCCAAGATATTGCGGTTGGTCATTCATTTGGTAGATAATAATTGCTTTCTACAAAAGATGACAAGATCTGTGACCACATAAATAGATGAAGAAAACTGGAAAGATGCAACATTTAAGACATTTTTAAACATCTATGACTGTTTGTTTGTTTGTTTGTTTGTTTTAAAGCTTTGTTAAGATCTAAACTTGTCTGTCAGGTGTCTGATGAAAGCCATTTTTTTTTTTAAAAAGAGATTGTTCATAGATTGTTTTCTGTAGCCTACAGGAGAATCATTTTACCAATACTTTCATCACACTCCTGAAGTTTCATAAAAAAATGTTTAAATGATGTATGAAGTACATTATATATTCTTACATTACTTAAAGGGATATTTCACCCAAAAAAAGAAAATTAGCCCATGATTTACTCCCCCTCAAGTCATCCTAGGTGTATATGACTTTCAGACGAATACAATCTGAGTTATATTAAAAAATGTCCTGGCTCTTCCAAGCTTTATAATGGCAGTGATTGGGTAGTTCTGTATTGAAGTCCATAAAAGTGCATCTGTCCATCATAAAAGTAATCCATACGGCTCCGGGGGGTTAATAAAGGCCTTCTGAAGCGAAGCCATGCGTTTGTGTGAGAAAAATATTCGTATTTTAAAACTTTATAAACTAAATTATCTAGCTTCCGGCAGATAGCCGTAGGCATCGATTTACGGCGAAAGAGTAACCCCTGACCTGACGTATGCGTATTGACAAACGCAGAAGCGCAGACGATAGAGCAAAACAAAAGTCATGAATTAGAAGTCTAAAACGAGAATTTTTAAAATGAAATGCCGGAGGATTTCGATATAATGATATACTGTTTATCGTGTTAGGAGGATATCCCCTTGAGATGAAACATCTCGTTTTCAAGGGGGTCCTCGAGACAAAGACAAAGATAATACAGCACATGTACATTCACACTCACTACAGCTCCCCGCTACAGCTGATCTGGTGGGAAACAATATACTATATGACTTTTTATTATTCAATAAAAGATTGTTTGATTGAAACCAAAGTTGAATAGCATTAAAGTTAGATTGCAATGAGGATTGAATCCTAGAGACAGACACATTAGATGTGTAGATCACTGTGTCATCTGCATATAAATTAGTACAACAATCTGAGCAAATTAAAGGAGATATAGAGAGATAATAGAAGAGGCCCTAAGGAAGAGCCTTGAGGGACACCTTTCTCCATTATTAAGGACTGTGATACACAACCATGAAAAGAGACACGCTGATGTCTACAGTGGAAATAGGAGTTAAACCAGAGAAGAGAGTGTTTAGAAAGGCCTATTGCATATAATTTATCAAGAAGCATATAGTGATCGACCATATCAAATGCCTTAGTGAGATCTATGAATATTGCACCAGTCGACATATTATTATCTAGGGAAGATGAAACATCATTGGTAAATTTTAGAAGGGCAGTAGTTGTAGAAAAATTTGGTCTAAAACCAGATTGATTTGGTGACAAAATAGAAAAATCATTAATATATTTGAATAATTGTTTAAATATTAATTTTTCAAACACTTTTGCTATACTACTGATGATAGAAATAGGTCTGTAGTTGTTCAGGTCAAGTGCATCGCCACCCTTATGTATTGGTGTAACTCTGGCAGACTTCCACATTAATGGAACCACACAGGTGGATAACGATAAATTAAATAAATCCGATAAAGGAAATCCCAGTACATGAGACGCAAGCTTAATAAACTTAATCTCCAGGCCATCAGGATCAGTACCATTACCTAACTTTAATTCAGAGATTACCTGCTGAATGTCAGTAGGATTTATTGTAGCAAATGAAAAAGAGCTGTTACGCTCATCTGCCAAACTAGAGTAGGAGAAGTTAGAAAATTGTGGACAAATAGAGGAAAAGTGTTGGTTAAAAGCATTGGCAACCGCGGAAGGATCACTGATAATATCATTGTTAACTTTGATTTTGGTAGCAATGCTTTTAGTAGAATTGTTGAGTAAAGAATTAAGACTTTTCCAAAACTTCTTAGGATTATTGAAGTTATTAGACAGAGAATTTTTATAGTAATTCGATTTAGCATTTCTGGTTTTACTTGTAGTTGTACACGTATTTCTTAATTGTTTATATACAGCCCCGTCTGCTGGGTCTTTTGACAGGCGGTACTTTTCCCATGCCTTATCTCTTTGTTTAAAAAGATGTATTAAATCAGCATCAATCCATGGTAAATGTCGGCCCTTAACCTTTACTGATATCCAGGGGGCATGTTTGTCAATTACTTTGAAAAGTTCCAAGCATCTTCAACAAAGGGAATAAGATGAAACCTATTCCAATTTATATCCAATAAATCTTGGATAAAAAACTCAGTATTAAGATGTTTACTCTCTCTTACCCTGATCACCTTGGGTGGTAGGCGTGGTAATCTAATTTTCCATACACAGAAAACCATGGAATGATCACTAAAGCAATCCGGTAGAACACCAGATTCAGTAATTCTGTTAGAGTGCGGTTTTATTGCGGTCTCAAAATTCTGGCCAGTTGATAATACCTAGAATATCAAAATCAACTGCAGGCGGTCGGTCCTTTTCCTATTTAGCACCTAAACTCTGGAACAGTCTTCCTAGCATTGTTCGGGAAGCAGACACACTCTGTCAGTTTAAATCTAGACTAAAAACACATCTCTTTACTATGGCATACACATAAAACATTTTTAATTTCTGTTATTCAAATCAGTTAAATGATTGTTTTAGGCTGCATTAACTAGGTCAGCCGGAACCGGGAACACTTCCAATAATACCTGATGTACTCGTTACATCATAAGAAGAACGGCATCTACGCTAATGTTTGTCTCTCTGTTTATCCCGAGGTTTACTGCAGTCGGCCGGATCCGGGCCGTATCCAGACCAGATGGTGGACCTTAGCCTGGACATGATGACCATATCCCTGAAGTGTCTGTAGAGACAATAGTTTCAATTAAACTCCCCCCTGTAAATGCCGCATCGACACGACATCCTAATTAAACCCGTGCCCGGCGTGACAACTCCAATCTTTCGAATAATCCTACGAATATCTATTTATCTAATATGACTTCTGACCTGTAATGTTGCCAGAATCATAATCATACACTATTTGTTCGTCGGCCAGAGGAGAACTGGCACCCCGACTGAGCCTGGTTTCTCCCAAGGTTTTTTTCTCCATTCTGGCCCTGAAGGAGTTTTGGTTCCTTGCCACCGTCGCCTTTGGCTTTTGGCTTGCTCAGTTGGGGACACCTAAATTTCAACTATATTACTGATCCGCCCGCATTGACACTATATGATAATTGAAATGAGCTGGATGACATCACCGTTTTCTCCAGAGCGGCTGTACAGCCGAATCAAATTCCGTTGCATTATTTTCCTGTTACCACTGTGAAGCTGCTTTGAAACAATTGCCATTGTAAAAAGCGCTATATAAATAAAGGTGATTTTGATTTGATTTGAGAGTGGGTGACCAAAATCCAGTCCAACAGAGATTTGGATCTATGGTCAACCCGAGTAGGTTCTCTAATTAGTTGAGTCAGATTTAAGCTTTCAAAGAAATTTCTGTCATTTAGAGATGAGCAATCTAACCAGTTAATATTAAAGTCACCAAGGATTATCATCTCATTTGAGCTACCCAATGATTTAATAGTAGTGCCTATGCGGTGTATTGACTCTGTAGGGGAGTTTGGAGGTCTGTAGATATTCCCTATAATTAGCTGTTAACTAATTTTAACAAAAGGCATTCAAAATGTACAGGGTTTTCCTTAGGTTCTATAAGCTTGGATAATAAATTTGAGGAGACATAAGTAGCTACCCCTCCTCCACGAGTACTTCTATCAGCTCTATATAAAACATAAACACCCAGTTTGATTTCCTCATCTGATATGTTATTATTCAACCAGGTCTGAGACAGTGTGATAACTCTAGGTTTATTATAGACAAGCCAGGCCCTTAAAAGATCAATCTTATGTGGCAAGCTTCTAATGTTTTAATGTGCTAAGCCAATACATAACAGAATACAGGTACCATCTGCTAAATTTCTCATTGGAATTACATGAAGTGAAAGCCTAATATCAAATAATTTTTCATGCAAAAATAAACATTTGAATCCCAGCCGTTAATGGTATGAAATAAGATAATCCGATATCATTCTAATAAAGAAAAAGAAGAAGAAAAAGAAAGAAAAAAAAGGCCAAAATTAGGCTAATCAGCATGAGAGACAAGTAGCTCACTTCAATAACTGTATAAGCCTTTCATGCCACAAATAACAACAATATCAAGATCAACATCTGCAGGGCTTTTGAACAGGACTACTTTGCCCGCTGCAATGATCCTCAGTATGGCAGGATATAGAAGAGAATATTCCATATTCAGTTCGCGAAGCTTTTTCCTGATGTCATCAAACTGCCAACGTTTGTGGACAATGCCAGCGCTGAAATCAGGGAAGATGTAGACGCGGTTGCCTTTGTACTTTAGTTCCTTCTTCTCACGTGAAAGACGTAGAATTAGTTGTTTATCCTGGAGGCTGAGAAATTTCACCAAGATTGACCTTGGCCCAGCTTTCGGCATATTCGTTCGTAACATAGTGGGAGAACGGTGGGCTCTCTCGATGACTGGAAGAACCATAAAGTTCTCTTCCCCCAGGAGTAGCTGGATAAGGCCTCTCATGAAGCCGAGAATATCCTGGCCCTCCGATTTTTCCGGAACATGTAGAACACGGTTGTATGCCCTGCTACGATTCTCTGCATCCTCAATTTTTTCACGCAGGTAAGAGTTTTCGCTCGCTAGTGTTTTAACATGTTTTTGTAGTTCAGTTAGGTTGTCTTCATTTGAGCTTCCGAAACATGATCACCAAGTGTGGACAGCGAGCCTTTGTATTGTCTGTAAGCTCGATTGAATATTATCTATTTTCACGTCTAAGTGTGCAAACATATCCAATTTCAATTGCTGTATAGCGTCCCAGATTGATTGATTGGAGATCAGGGTTTGCTCCATGGCAAACTCTAGGCACATGGATCTCGGTTTGGATGATGGAACTCGGCAACAGAGTTTCTTTGCAACAAACAAAGGTTCAGTTCATATACAATTTGTTGCAAAATAATAGAGCTTTGGGATTAGGGCATGAAGGCCAAAATTATGTCATTTAGCAGACTACACCTGACGCGCACGTCGCTCATGCCGCCATTAAAGATAGTTGGAGCTGAAGAGAAGAGGAGCTTGAGTTTGTTGCCCAGGCCTGTTTGTTTGAACCGCGAGAGGCGTCAAAACTTGTGATACTCCTATACATCGCATCTGGGGTTATTCTTCTGCAGTAGTGGGAAGTTCGGATCATTTTACGGACTCCGATCTTTGAATCTTGTTCAGCAAAATGAACAAATCTTTTATCAAGTCAGAATTCGTTCATTTTAGCAGAATATAATTAAAATGTCACATGTTAAATTCCCCAACACATCTTGTACTTATGCAAACGTTGATCACATTTGGAATAAAAAATAAATTATAAGCTAATGCAGCCAAGTCCAAACTTTAAGAAAGAAATGATTAATTAATTGCTTAGCTGTCTTCAGGCTATGCAGTCTGTTAGTTCACCTCACCTCCGAATCCGAGTAGTTCTTTCTTTTGTTACTTCACATTTATCACGTCTGTCCCTGGAAAGATTAGTTCACCTCTTGTGTCTTCGGATTCGAGTCGTTAGTTCCGTCATCAGTGTCTGATCTGGGCCGTGACAGCCCCATATGCAATGCATGTAGTCCCGGAAACAGAATTGATTAGTTCACCTCTCGAGTCTTCGGGTTCGAGTCATTCGTTTACCAACTCACAGCCCCATAGGCTGAATGCAGAAACAGAAAAGATCCTGTACAGAACCGATGGCATTTTGCGCATGCGCGGTCAACACAAAATGAACGAATCGCAATCTGAGACTACTCGTTGTTCCCGAGTCATTTTAAAGATTCGTTCCAAATGAACGACACATCACTATTCTATCGCCGTAAATCGATGCGTACGGCTGTCCACCGGAAGCTAGATATTTTAGTTTATAAAGTTTTAAATACGGATATTTTTCTTACACAAAGGCATGGCTTAGCTTCAGAAGGCCTTTATTAACCCCCCGGAGCCGTATGGATTACTTTTATGATGGACAGATGCACTTTTATGGATTTCAAAACAGAACTACCCAATCACTGCCATTATAAAGCTTGGAAGAGCCAGGACATTTTTTAATATAACTCAGATTGTATTCGTCTGAAAGAAGAAAGTCATATACACCTAGGATGACTTGAGGGGGAGTAAATCATGGGCTAATTTTCATTTTTGGGTGAACTATCCCTTTCATCCAAAAATGGGTGTTCAGTCAGTGTGTATCTTGCACAGTAATACACAGCTGTGTCTTCAGTCTGAAAATTCTTTCCCTGTAGAAACACTGTGTTTTTGGACGTGTCCTGGGTGAAACTGATCTTGTTTTTTACTGAGTCTATAGTACCAGTGCTACCATCACTGCAAAGATATCCCAGCCATTCCAGTGCTTTTCCAGTGGTTTGACGTATCCAGTTAATGCAATAGCTTGATACTGAAATGTAAATCCAGAGGCGGTACAGACCAGCCGAAAAGATTCACCGGGCCTTTTTACCTCAGCCTGAGACTGAGTGAAGGTCTGACAATGAATATCTGTGGAAGAGAGAGAGAGAGAAAAAACTGAAAAGTCAGAAAGATTCAAAAATTATTTATACATATATTATTGTTATTATTTAGAAATTAACAAACCATATAAAAATAGCAATATCAGGATCGAACTGATTATTGTTGTCATTGCTGATTGATTCTCCTCTACAGGAAGCACATACAGTCAGTGAACACAGACACACTGAAATATACATCACAGTTTTGCATGAACTCCTCCTCCAGTCTGTCATTGCTTGTTTGCACCTATGTGTATGAAACAGAAATTTGAATAATAATTAGCATCATAATGCATAAATGTTTCATAAATGTTATGTCTATTTGATATTTATAAAGCATTTTTGGATGGGAGAAAAGTGTGGATGGATGGACGGATGAATGGATGGATGATAGTATGTATATCTGATAAATGTGTTCAGGTTTTTGTACAGAGCTGTGTCTTGTTCAGTCAGTGTGTATCTTGCACAGTAATACACAGCTGTGTCTTCAGTCTGAAAATTCTTTCCCTGTAGAAACACTGTGTTTTTGGACGTGTCCTGGGTGAAACTGATCTTGTTTTTTACTGAGTCTGTAGTACCAGTGCTACCATCACTGCAAAGATATCCCAGCCATTCCAGTGCTTTTCCAGTGGTTTGACGTATCCAGTTAATGCAATAGCTTGATACTGAAATCCTGCAGGAGATGGAAAATGATTCTTGAGGTTTCACAACCAAAGATGGAGGTTGAGTGAGCTCAACACAGTAAACACCACCTGAAAACAACAATGGAAGAATGTGTTGTTATTAATTATGACTCAAAACTTCAGTTGACAGTTATGAAGCTTATTTCATTCCTTTAGTTTAAATAAACCATCAGTGAAGCTCACAGGATGCAGTTGCTGCCAGCAGGAGTAGAGCTGAGGAGAGGATCATGATTTGAAGTGAATGCAGCTTTATTACTCCTACTGATCCACAAAGCAGATACTCCTCTTTTGTACAGAGAGCAAGTAGTGAATTTGCATACAGCTCTTCGGATGTCCAAGATATTGCGGTTGGTCATTCATTTGGTAGATAATAATTGCTTTCCACAAAAGATGACAAGATCTGTGACCACATAAACAGATGAAGAAAACTGGAAAGATGCAACATTTAAGACATTTTTAAACGTCTAAGACTGTTTGTTTTAAAGTTTTGTTAAGATCTAAACTTGTCTGTCAGGTGTCTGATGAAAGTATTGGTAAAATACAATTTTTTAAAAAATATTCTTCAAAGATTATTTTTAGCTACATTCTGTAGCCTACAGGATAATTATTTTACCAATACTTTTATCACAGTCCTGAAGTTTCATAAAATAATGTTTGAATAATGTATGAAGTACATTATATATTCTTACATTACTTAATACATTAAATCAACAGTCATAGAGTAGCTTAACCACAAAATATGTTCTTGTGTTTGTAAAATAAATAAATAAATATGTGTTTTTAATTTGTTTCTGGATTTTTTTATTTACTTTGGTCTGTATTTATTTATTTATTTCGTAAAATATCTGTAAATTATCAGCTTTGATCAATGCAATATGTGTGGATTTTACAAAAAAATCTATACATAAAAAGAAAGCAAAGAACACAAAAGTTGATTGAGTGATGCTCAAAACAGTCAAATAAGACTGTGTGACAAGAGCGCCACCTATTGGAAATACAACAGTATCTGGATCATAAGTGAAGTCAACAGGAAAGGAAGTGGTTTTTGTATTGCTTTGACCCTGAACTCATTCACAGTGACTCTCTAGCACAGTAATACACAGCAGTGTCTTCAGTCTTGAGGCTGTTCATCTGTAGGTACAGTTTACTGCTGGAGTCATCTCTGGACACTGTGAACCTTCCCTGGACTGACTGGGAATAGGAGATAGGAGAACTGGATGTGCCTATAGTTGCAACCCATTCCAGTCCTTTACCGTGACCCTGTCTCACCACAGCAACATAGTAGCTGCTGAATGTAAATCCAGAGGCGGTACAGACCAGCCGAAAAGATTCACCGGGCCTTTTTACCTCAGCCTGAGACTGAGTGAAGGTCTGACAATGAATATCTGTGGAAGAGAGAGAGAGAGAAAAAACTGAAAAGTCAGAAAGATTCAAAAATTATTTATACATATATTATTGTTATTATTTAGAAATTAACAAACCATATAAAAATAGCAATATCAGGATCGAACTGATTATTGTTGTCATTGCTGATTGATTCTCCTCTACAGGAAGCACATACAGTCAGTGAACACAGACACACTGAAATATACATCACAGTTTTGCATGAACTCCTCCTCCAGTCTGTCATTGCTTGTTTGCACCTATGTGTATGAAACAGAAATTTGAATAATAATTAGCATCATAATGCATAAATGTTTCATAAATGTTATGTCTATTTGATATTTATAAAGCATTTTTGGATGGGAGAAAAGTGTGGATGGATGGACGGATGGATGGATGGATGATAGTATGTATATCTGATAAATGTGTTCAGGTTTTTGTACAGAGCTGAGTCTTGTTCAGTCAGTGTGTATCTTGCACAGTAATACACAGCTGTGTCTTCAGTCTGAAAATTCTTTCCCTGTAGAAACACTGTGTTTTTGGACGTGTCCTGGGTGAAACTGATCTTGTTTTTTACTGAGTCTGTAGTACCAGTGCTACCATCACTGCAAAGATATCCCAGCCATTCCAGTGCTTTTCCAGTGGTTTGACGTATCCAGTTAATGCAATAGCTTGATACTGAAATCCTGCAGGAGATGGAAAATGATTCTTGAGGTTTCACAACCAAAGATGGAGGTTGAGTGAGCTCAACACAGTAAACACCACCTGAAAACAACAATGGAAGAATGTGTTGATATTAATTATGACTCAAAACTTCAGTTGACAGTTATGAAGCTTATTTCATTCCTTTAGTTTAAATAAACCATCAGTGAAGCTCACAGGATGCAGCTGCTGCCAGCAGGAGTAGAGCTGAGGAGAGGATCATGATTTGAAGTGAATGCAGCTTTATTACTCCTACTGATCCACAAAGCAGATACTCCTCTTTTGTACAGAGAGCAAGTAGTGAATTTGCATACAGCTCTTCGGATGTCCAAGATATTGCGGTTGGTCATTCATTTGGTAGATAATAATTGCTTTCTACAAAAGATGACAAGATCTGTGACCACATAAACAGATGAAGAAAACTGGAAAGATGCAATATTTAAGAATTTTTCTTAACGTCAATGACTGTTTGTTTGTTTTAAAGTTTTGTTAAGATATAAAGTTGTCTGTCAGGTGTCTGATGAAAGTAAATCTAGTTAAAAAATATTATTTTTAGCTACATTTTGTAGCCTACAGGATAATTATCTCATCACAGTCCTGAAGTTTCATAAAATAATGTTTGAATAATGTATGAAGTACATTATATATTCTTACATTACTTAATACATTAAATCAGCAGTCTTAGAGTAGCTTAACCACAAAATATGTTCTTGTGTTTGTAAAATAAATAACTAAAGAAATGTTTTTTTTTTTACTTTGGTCTGTATTTATTTATTTATTTTAAATATCTGTAAATTATCAGCTTTGATCAATGCAATATGTGTGGATTTTACAAAAAAAAAAAAAAATCTGTACATAAAAAGAAAGCAAAGAACACAAAAGTTGATTGAGTGATGCTCAAAACAGTCAAATAAGACTGTGTGACAAGAGCGCCACCTATTGGAAATACAACAGTATCTGGATCATAAGTGAAGTCAACAGGAATGGAAGTGGTTTTTGGACTGACTGGGAATAGGAGATAGGAGAACTGGATGTGCCGATATATATGCAACCCATTCCAGTCCTTTAGCGTGACCCTGTCTCACCACAGCTGCCCAGTAGCTGCTGAATGAATATCCAGAGGCGGTACAGACCAGCCGAAAAGATTCACCGGGCCTTTTTACCTCAGCCTGAGACTGAGTGAAGGTCTGACAATGGATTTCTGTGGAAAAGAGAGAGAGCTAATTATATAAGCATTCATAATTTATTATTATTTAGGAATGTGTTTTAGACCATGTAAAAATAGGAATAACAGGAGTGAACTGATTATTGTTGTCATTGCTGATTGATTCCTCTCTACATACAGTCAATGAACACACACACTCCAACAGTGCAACTTATGAGAAATATGCATCACAGTTTTGCATGAACTCCTTCTTCAGTCTGCCTACAGTAAAAGACCTGGGTGTTATATTAGACAGCAACTTGTCTTTCAAAAATCATATTTCCTATGTTACAAAAACAGCCTTCTTCTACCTCAGAAACAACGCTAAGCTATGGAAAATGCTATCTGTTTCTGATGCAGAAAAGTTAGTTCATGCATTCATGACCTCTAGACTAGATTACTGTAATGCATGACTAGCTGGTTGTCCTACATCCTCAATAAACAAGCTACAATTAGTCCAAAATGCCGCTGCTAGAGTTCATTCTAGGCCAATTTTATCATCTCTGCTCTGGTTACCTATTAAGTTCCATATCAGTTATAAAGTATTGCTACTGACCTATAAGGCCCTAAATGGTTTAGCTCCTGTGTATTTAACTGATCTTCTATTGCCCTACAATCCATCACGCTCTTTAAGATCACAAAACTCTGGGCTTCTGGTAGTACTTAGGATATCGAAGTCCACTAAAGGAGGGAGAGTGTTTTCACATTTGGCTCCTAAACTCTGGAATAGCCTTCCTGATAATGTTCGGGGGTCAGACTCACTCTCCCAGTTTAAATCTAGATTAAAGACCCATCTCTTTAGCCAAGCATTCACATAATGCATCTCATAACCTCTACTCCAGTTATATCAGTGCACATGATTATCTTTGCTTAATGTTATGAACAGCAGCTACGCTAATTATTTTCCTTTTGCTTTTCTGTTTTATCTCGGGATGTCCATCCCGAGGTAACTAGAGAGTCCGTCATCTCCGATCTGGATCCAGCCTCTTATGAAGACTTCAGATGACCAACACCTGTGAAGAGATGACTCCAACTCCTGTGAGGATTCAGATGATGCAGCTCTGGATCAACATGCACCAATGCTAAATTTATTTTTCTATATAACCTATTCATTTGTTAACAACATATATTCTCTACTTCAATGAGCTCATTGTTTCTGCCTTAAATTAATACATTGTTTATTAATACATTGTTAGCTAACTGTGTGATTTGTATATGTACATTTCTGAAATCCATAACTTGGACACAGTCTCCTCTGATAACAAATCACTCTAAATTGTACTGTAGACGCATATGAATTTTCTGTAAAGCTGCTTTGAAACAAAATGCATTGTGAAAAGCACTATACAAATAAATGTGAATTGAACTGAAAAATTGAATTGAATTGCCATTGCTTATTTGTACCTATGTGTATGAAAAATTGAAATTTGTAGTAATAATAATAATAATAATAATAATAATTTGTGTTGTTTTTTTTTTTTGTTTTTATTGATGGCTTACAAATTATTATGTGTTTTATTTATTAGACAATTGTTGCTTTTCAGTGTACATCAAATTTTAATGTCATCAAATGACTATCAGCTGTGAATGATGAATATTACGAATATTGTGAACCTTTGAAGACAAAATGATAAATACCCTAATGTGAATATGATGATGTTTTTGTACAGGGAGGCTGTTGGTGTCTGTCACTGTGATTCTCTGGCACAATAATACACAGCTGTGTCTTGAGCTTGCATATTCTTTCCTTGCAGTGTTATTGTGTTACTGGACGTGTCTCTGGTGATGCTGAACTTGCTTTTCAGGGAATCCTTGTAGGCTAAGCCTCCATTATGATAGATCACTCCAATCCATTCCAGAGCTTTTCCTGCAGGCTGACGAATCCAGGCTGTATGATGGCTAGTAACTGAATAGGAGACTTTACAGTCGATAGTTAGAGTGGCATCAGGACGGACAGTCAGAGACGCAGGCTGAGTGAGTTCATATGAATGAACACCTGTATTAAATGAAATAATAGCAGTTAGTAAAATAGCATGAAGTTTAAAGACAGTTAACATGATTTTTATCAACAAAATGATGTATCACGCAGAAAAGTAGACTAAACTTACAGGATATTACTGCCAGAAGCGACACTAAAGATGAAGAGATCATGGTGTGTTTGAATGATCTGAAGCGATTCTTTCCTCCCTCTAGTGATCAGATGAATGTATAAACTGACTCATGCCTGCTGTTTAAATATGCAACTGATGATTTACATAAACATACAGAGCTACTGATCAACTCTACATGCTAAAAAACATTTATGTTACGGTTTATATCATTTATTACTTTCATCAGAGATTTTTATGACATTTTATGACAACATTATGCATTAAGAGCCGGGGATCTTTTAAGTACAATTTTTGAGTTTGAATTTGAAGATCAAGGTAAATTGTACTTAATTTGTCTTCCAGGAAATCTGCAAGTATCTTCTGTTGCTTCCGAAGGGCAGAACTAAAAGGAAAAAAAAAAGATATTTAAACAAAATAAGAAAAATGTAGACATCTTCATCCTGTTCAAAAGTTTTCACCCCCCGGCTCTAAATGCATCATGTATCCTTCTGGAGCATCAGTCAAACCATGTTTGAACCTTTTTTTAATAGTTGTGTTTGAGTCCTTCAATTGTCCTCAGTGTGAAAAGATGGATCTCAATCATACCGTCACTGCTGGAGAGGGTTCAAATATGAAAAAGATGCTGGAAAACTTAAGAGTTTGCAGGACCTGGAGGATTTTTCTGAAGAACACTGGTCAGTTTAACTGCTCAGGACAAACAGTGGACTCATGAACAACCATCATAAAACAAAAAAACAGCCGTGGGTCATCCAGGGAACGACACACAGTATTGAGAATCAATGGTTCATAAACTTTTGAATGGGGTCATTTTAATAAATCTTTAAATAATCTTGTGGACTATATGTAAACATTTTTTATGTAAAATATCTTATTCAGGACAGTACTAAATAAAAAATAATATGCATTTTGTATGCTCTCTCTTATTTTGTTAAAATTATTCACATATTCACAGATTCTGCAAGCAGTTCACATACTTTTTCTTGCAACTATATATATATATATATATATATATATATATACACACTATTTTTCCAAAAGTATTGGGATATATATTTAAATAAAAAAATAAAATAAATAATACAAATAAATGAGGAAATATCAATTAAACAGATCACATAAACATAACAATCCACCCCACAAAACAAAACAAATAATAATATTAAATAAAATTATACAAAAACACCAAAAAGTGAGCATACATTCAAAGTTTTAGTAGCCTTTTTGTTACAGGAGGTTTTATTACTGGCAGCGGTGCAGTTGGATTAACATTTAACTGAGTAACTTAAAGTTCTGTTGCATTCTGTATCACTGTCCATCCGAAGCTTCGTTTTCCTCCTCTTTTTTACCCAACAGGGCTTTAAAGTGTCTAGTGTTGGATGCTCTTGACTATGCCCTTGTAAATTAGCCCAATAATTCACTGATAATTGTATCCTTCTCCTTTCTAATGACGTCAGTTGTGTTGCTTCACTTCCATTCCTAAATCCTCTCCCGTGGCCTCTAAAGTGTCCATCGAATGTGCACTTCAGAATCTCTGCGGAAGTAGAAGGTAATTTTCACCTACTTTTTACGAATACTATGTATTTGGACATACTACTCTGTTGGCGTACTGTTTTTCGCATATAGGCCTATATAGTAGGGAAGTATTTGATTTTGGTTGCAGTTTCTGCAGTTGAAACACTGACTGAACTATTGCACCAGAGATGATACATTTCAGTAAATTGCACTGTAAATTTCAGCACATTCATGTTTAATTTGTGCTATAACTAGATGATCTGTTCACACACATCCCATGCAGGTGTTTGAACTGAGGTGCTATAGAGATGATCTGTTACACCACATTAAAGCGCATCATTTATTGTTTTAATTTCATTAGAAAATTGACGTCATTAAACATAAAGCACAAAACAGTTCAAATTTAAGTTTTAAAACTTATAATCACATTTCTGCACAAATGGCCCATTGCGAGTTAATTAGAACTGTAACTCACTTGATGGAACGCATCACATAGGTTATGTCATGACTTATGATTAGCCTATTGATGGCAATTATGTTTTCGCGATGATTCCGAACTTGTACATTTCTGTTCTAACAAGGAATTACAAGGGGGATAAGTACATAAATGTACATGGGAAATATGTTAACATAGGTGCAGCCTTTGACATTTATTCATTAAAGCTGTAATTCTGTTACAAGCTCTGTTTGTCTTCTGTACAGTAACTTCATATAGTCACTTGTTAACTACTTAAACATACAATGCAGATCTGCTGATCATCATGGGCCATGAGATGAAGGTTGATTTCCCCCTATAATGAAACCAAAGCAGCACTGTCATTGCTAAACAACATCACTACAATATTGTAAGACAAGGTGGAGGTCTTTTCATGTCTGTTAATACAATTATTTAAAAGAAAGGAATGTATTACTGTACGATCCTTTCTTGAAAGCCTTGGCAACTGTCACACACACTCCAACAGTGCAACTTGAAGATGAAGAAGTTGTGAAATGAAGAAGTTTGTCACTTTGATTATAATAGTCTAAAATCACACTTTTAACATATTGTACTACCCAATAGATTTCCTTGTCATACTTTTCTTCCTAATATAATCTAGTGTGTATTTTACAGTTGTCTTTCTCTCAGTGAGTATTTTTGTGCATGCTTCTTGTTGTTTTGTGTCACTGTGACTCTCGTGCACAGTAATACACGGCTGTGTCTTCAGTCTGCATGTTCTGGCCTGTTATTGTCACAGTGCTGCTGGATGTGTCTCTGGAGACCCTGAACTTCTTTAGTTTTTCACTAAGCTGTGTGCTTCCATGACAGCAAACTCTTCCAATCCACTCCAGTCCTCCAGAGGCTTGCCGGATCCAGTTTGTGCAGTAACTACAGTCAGACAGTGAATACCCTGAGACTTTACAAGAGAGACTCAAAGGTTGTCCAGGCTTTAGTTCTTCAGAGTCTGGCTGAGTGAGTTCAATACTACTGTAGACACCTAGAGAAAGAAATGTTTAATGCTTAATATGAAAATAAACAGCATAGTAATATTTCCTGATAAAGTAGCCTACTTGGTGTTGCAGAAAACAGCAGCAACAATATCCACACAACCATGATGTTTAATTTTTGCTCTTAACTGTGCACTGAATGGAGTGTGATTAGCCTGTGTATGTGCACATCCATAAATAAGGAGGAGTCAGAAAAGATTTGCATCATAACCCAAAAATGGTCAATTTAACTATAAAAAAATCCTCCCTTCCCACTCCCACACACAAGGATGACTATAAAAACAAGCAGACAGTGTTTATAGGAGCATTATAGGAGTGACATACTTTCACATAAGTCAAGTCAAGTCACCTTTATTTATATAGCGCTTTTTACAATGCCGATTGTTTCAAAGCAGCTTCACAGTGGTAACAGGAAAATAATGCAACAGAATTTGATTCGGCTGTACAGCCGCTCTGGTGAAAACGGTGATGTCATCCAGCTCAATTATCATATAGTGTCAATGCGGGCAGATCAATAATTTTAGTGTTTGGTGTTTGGTCAGTACATAATACTGATTTGATGTCAGTAAGGGTCTAATAAAGGGTTGAGAGTTACATAGTTCAGTTTAGTATCATAAATTAAACAAAAATTAATTGTATAGTTAACAGAATGTTGGGCTGTAAAAAAATAAATAAAAATGTTGCAAAATTAATGTGGGGTCTGGCAGAGCGTGTTTCTGGGAGTAACCATGGTATTTTGAAATATGCTTTTCAGTATGTCACCTTGCATACAACCAACCCAATATAGAGCAGCTTGTCATGTCCAGTGAGTGCAACTCAGAAGAAATTATTTTAATGTTCATAAAACATTTTACTCATTTTTAATAGCTTTAACTATAATTTTGATGAGACATGAGTTAAAGAGGATTTCTGCTGTATATAAGAAATAACTGTATGAGCCCTAAAAGAGATTTGTCAAAAAGATTTGTCAAACTTTGTCATCATTTACTCACCCTTATGTCCTAATACACCTGTTTGACTGACTTTCTTCAGTGGAGCACAAAAGAAGACATTCTGAAGAGTGTTTCAGCTGTCTATAATAAAAGTAAATAAATCCAAAACTACAATAAACTATTGACCCGAATGAACACATTCACTGAGACATTTTATCAAAATATCTTCTTTTGTGTTTTAAACAATAAAGACAATCATACAGGTTAACTTTCTTTGTTAAATCAGTATTAGTACTATTATTAGTGTATTAGTAAAGATGACTGGCTGTTTATACAGACAACAGACGTCATGTCTGAAAACAATGAAAATATATCCAAAACTGTATTAAACTCCCATTCCAAACCTTTAACCGCTTTTTGAGTTTTGTTATAAGACACATGAAAGGTTTCATTGTTGACCACAATATATATATATATATATATATATATATATATATATATATATATATATACACTCACCTAAAGGATTATTAGGAACACCAATTTCTCATTAATGCAATTATCTAATCAACCAATCACATGGCAGTTGCTTCAATGCATTTAGGGGTGTGGTCCTGGTCAAGACAATCTCCTGAACTCCAAACTGAATGTCAGAATGGGAAAGAAAGGTGATTTAAGCAATTTTGAGCGTGGCATGGTTGTTGGTGCCAGACGGGCCGGTCTGAGTATTTCACAATCTGCTCAGTTACTGGGATTTTCACGCACAACCATTTCTAGAGTTTACAAAGAATGGTGTGAAAAGGGAAAAACATCCAGTATGCGGCAGTCATGTGGGCGAAAATGCCTTGTTGATGCTAGAGGTCAGAGGAGAATGGGCCGACTGATTCAAGCTGATAGAAGAGCAACTTTGTCTGAAATAACCACTCGTTACAACCGAGGTATGCAGCAAAGCATTTGTGAAGCCACAACACGCACAACCTTGAGGCGGATGGGCTACAACAGCAGAAGACCCCACCGGGTACCACTCATCTCCACTACAAATAGGAAAAAGAGGCTACAATTTGCACGAGCTCACCAAAATTGGACAGTTGAAGACTGGAAAAATGTTGCCTGGTCTGATGAGTCTCGATTTCTGTTGAGACATTCAGATGGTAGAGTCAGAATTTGGCGTAAACAGAATGAGAACATGGATCCATCATGTCTTGTTACCACTGTGCAGGCTGGTGGTGGTGGTGTAATGGTGTGGGGGATGTTTTCTTGGAACACTTTAGGCCCCTTAGTGCCAATTGGGCATCGTTTAAATGCCACGGCCTACCTGAGCATTGTTTCTGACCATGTCCATCCCTTTATGACCACCATGTACCCATCCTCTGATGGCTACTTCCAGCAGGATAATGCACCATGTCACAAAGCTCGAATCATTTCAAATTGGTTTCTTGAACATGACAATGAGTTCACTGTACTAAAATGGCCCCCACAGTCACCAGATCTCAACCCAATAGAGCATCTTTGGGATGTGGTGGAACGGGAGCTTCGTGCCCTGGATGTGCATCCCACAAATCTCCATCAACTGCAAGATGCTATCCTATCAATATGGGCCAACATTTCTAAAGAATGCTTTCAGCACCTTGTTGAATCAATGCCACGTAGAATTAAGGCAGTTCTGAAGGCGAAAGGGGGTCAAACACAGTATTAGTATGGTGTTCCTAATAATCAAATGTAGCTAAGTGCTTAAACATATTTAAAACATGAAGTATTATAAATCACAAACAAAATACAGGCTACAGTGTGAATTTACCTTGACAAACAGGAGCTTATACAGTATGTGCATTATGAAGTCATGTGTACTTAAATTACTTATGATTGGAAAACGTTGTCTGTGTGTACACACACACTTAAAGGAGCAAAATAAACTATGAATTAGAGTGTTTGTGAAGTGAACTTTATTCAGTGAAGAGGAACCATAAGCAATGTATCTTGATTGTTAATAGAGTTCCTGATAAATTATTCT
Source organism: Coreius guichenoti (assembly GCA_039654105.1). NCBI lineage: Eukaryota > Metazoa > Chordata > Actinopteri > Cypriniformes > Gobionidae > Coreius > Coreius guichenoti. The sequence goes on along the minus strand of JBAPCB010000127.1, from coordinate 39,472 downwards.
GCAAGTCATTGTGTAGTGGACAACTTTACTTCTTGTATTTCACTGCAACCTACTGACACACTTGGGAACTGCAGTTTTAGACTATAAGTGTGTCATGTCTTTTAAACTATTTTTTGTATCATTTACACATATGTTATTGTCACTGTGCTTCTCTTGCACAGAAATACACAGCTGAGTCCTCTTCTGTCAGTCCAGACAGTTTCAGATACATCATGCTTTTTGAATCATCTCTGGTGATTTCAAGTCTTTCCTTAAAGGATTCTGCCTTATGTCCTCTTCCCGAACTGTAGCCCAGACCCATCCAAACAAGTGGTTTTCCAGCTTGTTGTCTGATCCAGTGCATGCTACAACAGTCAAAGCTGAAACCAGATCCTCTACAGGACAGAGTCAGAGTTTCTCCAGGCTTTTTCTGACCTGTGCTTTCAATGGACTCCATATTTTGACATTGCATGTCTGTAAGGGAAATTAGGAGAGTGAAGGGCATCTTAACATTGATTACATTTCTAACTTTCATTATTTGAATGGTATGAAATGTTTATATCTATATATTTTGTTTTCGTTCACTTAAAAGACCAAACCTAATAGGTTATATTACGAATTAGAATGTTTGTGAAGTGAACTTTATAGTGAAAGGTTTTAAAGAACCATAAAAAATGATCATGATGTTGATAAAATGTCTGAGAAGGTGTTTAAAAGAAAATGAGTCACTTTCTTGTTGACTTTACTTGTAGGATTCTACTGAACCCTACTGACACAAATGATAACTGCAGTTTTACACTGTATGTGTGTTTTGACAGACCAGTTTTAGTATTATTTGCACACAGGTTCATGACACTGTGCTTGTTTTGCACAGAAATACACAGCTGAGTCCTCTTCTGTCATTCCAGACAGTTTCAGATACACAATGCTTTTTGAATTGTCTCTAGTAATTTCTATCAAAAACTTCCCTCAAAACTTTTGACATAGTCATGTCCTTGTCCAATACCCCAGACATGGCCCATCCAAATGAGAGCTTTCCCAGGTTGCTGTCTGACCCAGTGCATTTCGTAGCTTCCGAAAGTAAATCCTGATCCTCTACAGGAAAGACTCAGAGTTTCTCCAGGCTTTACCATTGATTCAGAAGAAATGGACTCCATATTCTGACCTTTCACTCCTATTGAAAAATAAAATAGAAATAAGAACACAACAATTTCTACTGTACAATTTGAGATGGTATAAGGGTTCACATTATGACACACACTTGCAAAAGCCAGTAAAAGCAGAAGGTAAAGCAGGTTGTTGGACATGTTTGAATCAATGAAGTGACCTCATATGATCTCAGTGGAGGATGACTGATCATATATATCCATGTCAATTGTAGGGTGGTGACGTCATGCAGATTTAAAAAAGACAAATGGCTGTTTCAAAATATTTAGACTACATTTTGTTGAATTGTATGAATTGTACAATTATTGGAAGTATCAAAATGTCTGTTGGAGTTGCTGACATGTATAGATTTGTAATATATTTTTTACATTCTAAATACTTTTATGAATAATGATATCACATGGCATCATTTTATACAGTAGCTTTTCAATTCTTCAATTCAAAAAGGTGTTCATTCTTGTTTGGCTACTCAAATGTCCAAAAGTGGAAGCCACTTATTCAAACCAGATTAACACAACAGCCATTTAGGGACTGACAAGTTATCATTGTGTGATGAATTTATTGGAGTTAAAATAGGTAAGAAAGAAACAGAAACATATATTTGGCCTTTAGTGAGAAAGCAGCTTCAACCATCCTATGACCATCATTCAAAAGTAACAATGAGTTTTTCCTTTTTGTAGAACTATTCACTGACACAATAAATGACAATTAAAGATTTTTTAAATAAGCTATAGTATGTATATTTACATTACAAATATAATTTCGAAAGATTAAATCTTTCTGGTCTTTAAATGTCCAAAATGTGGTAGATGTTGTGGTATAGGACTTTAGATTTTCAAATTCTTTAACTACTAACTTAAGCTACTTAATAGATCGAAATATTAAAAAGATTTTAATGTGAAATTTAACCTGAAAGAGAAGGCATATCATTTCATGAAAATAACACAGACACAACCATATGATAATGCAAAAAGAAAGAAAGAAGTTTCAGCCCACTCGAAAGAGTCAAAGTGAAAATTCCCTGGGGCATGTCCCGAAACCATGTCTACCCAAAAGAATACATGGCCAAAGCTTATTACAGCTCACTGAAACAGCCTTAAAACTAGTGAACCTTTCAAGCGTTAAACCGCCTCGTTTTGTTAGGCAAAACATCAACAGCTGTGCCATGCACCTGTGCATTAGCTCTTTTTTTTAATATTTTTTTCTTTTATTAGTACATATTTTCATGAATTATAAAAGAATGTACATTAAAATTAATCTGTAATAAAACCATTAAAATAATAAAAAATAGTACATTAAAAATAAACATTAAATAATAGTAATTTAAAAAAAAAAACAGAAGTACAAGATGCAACAAATATAATATACCATTAATTTCCAGTATAGCAGGGATTGAACTATCCACAATACACTGGTCAAACAGTTTTATAATATTATCATTAAAAATATTCAGAATAAAAGTCATAATCCTTAACATTATTAAATGTATACATACACAAATTTACTAAAGACATTCTTATATCATATCCATGTAAATATAATCTTATAGAAATAATATAGAATAATCATATAGAAATGTTAAAGCCAGCGGATCTGTATAACTTGACTCAGACTTGACTGCAACAAACAGCAAAGCACATTGAACGTGGACAAGCCATATTTAATTTTATTGTGTGCCACTGCGCAAATGCTGATAAAATATTAATGATTCAGTTATTAATAGTATTTTTACACGTTTGTCATGATCATTGATAAATAAACGCACATTACTGCATTGTTATTGTATGCTTTGCTTTACACTGAGGACTGATTTTACTTTCAGATAATGGTATCACAAAAACATATTTCTTAAATTCTTAAAAACATTTTCCTGTCACATATTTGTTTGTTCCATTGCCCCTTATTAACAGTAGAGTATATATAGTTGTTTTAACTAAATAAGAAGGTTGACTCAGAAAAGAAGCCAATTAATGCACCTGATCCAAAAATGCTCATCCTACTTGTTGCATGCGCAAATTATGTACAAAAGGCCCTTAATGAGTCAAACATGTATATAGTTAATTTGGAAACGTATTATGTCCAGTAGGTGACAGCCTGCCCTTACTCAAGTCCATTGCAAGTATTGCATTAGCCAGGAAATTGACAGAATCTCCGGTCAAGTGTGGACTGTTAGCACTTGGGTCCTCCTGAGAATTTACCCTGTTCTGATGATTCCTGAGTGGTTTTAGTTGGTGTGCGTCAATAACAAATTTAATTCTGAATTTCACTGACACAAGCTGAAAGACATTTGCTTGTGAACATTTGATTATGTTTGCAACATTTATCAAGTTCATGGAAAATTGTGCATCCATTTGTTTATTACAGGATGAAATTAGTCACAAAATTGAGTACTCCAGTTGAATTGAATAATTGTGACAGAATTAATGTTTAGTGTGAATAATGTGTAGTGATGCGAGTTTGTCCAATGTTATATTGTTGGTTTTGACGCATTTGTTTCTTGAACAGATCAAAATAAAATGCTTTGTCAATACCTTTAAAAAATAAAGCTGCCCCTGCCTAGCTGTTTCACTGCATTAGAATTTAAAATGACTTGACTTGAAATAAAGTTTTGTTTTTAACATGTGTTTAATTTTCCCAACTCATAAAAGTATTTAGTTTTTATATGTTGTCGAATGTGGTTTGTGAGCTTTGAGAAATGACTATTTCAAGTCAAAACTCATCTATCACTTCTGCATGTTCACCCAGATATCGCTGAAAACTGAATATAGAGGTCTTGATTAAAGCATTCATCGACATTAGGCTACTCCTGAGATAAACTACATTTTGGTAATCATAAGGTAAGATGCAGGTTTTGTGCTACCGCCTATAGTTCCACATGAACTCCTATTTTAAATTAGCTACAAATATGCGTCCCAACGTCTGTTTTGAGCACTTGCTGTTCTCTTTTGCTGCATTTTGTTGATCGTTTCCACGCGAGAACAATGTAATCGCGCTGTTGCTGTGTGTGTTTGTTGGAAGTGTTAGTATGATTATAAAGTTATGGCGAAACAGCAGGTTTTTCGGGCTGCAGGATCTGACTAAGATGCCAAACTCGACAAACTTGAATTTTCTGAATGAAACGCGAAAACCCGGAAATAGTCTTCACGTATTAGTGTTGTAGCCTATCAGTAAGTGGAGTTATCTTCTGAGAAGGGTAGGTTTGTAAGATTATCTGTATCCTCGCTATGTAAAGTTTGTCACACTTCGACGATCTTGTAAAGTGCTTCAGATTTATACATGTTTTGTAAATAAGCATGTTGTGCTGTTTATTTAAGGCTCTTCTCTATTTTCCGTTTTGTATAGCATTGTCATGGCTTTGGTAATGAGCAAAAAGTAAATACAATAGCGATGTGTGTAAACTGTACTGTACAGAGCTGAGAGACAAATTATGAGATACAAATTAAGCGACATATGAGATACCAGAGACCTCTGCATCTCTCCCCTTGTGTTGTGTGATTTTGATCAAAAGACAAAAGCCCTTCTATTCTGAGGTACCTAGCGAAAGAATCGGGAGATAACTGTAGAAAGCATAGTAGAATAAATCTAAATGAAACTAAATGGGCGAGGCTTCGCGGCCCGGAAGTTGTTTGTCATTTGTGAGGCGCGAAATGTCTAAATAATAATTCTCCTATTTTAAATGCCCACTACGTTTTTCAGTTTGAAGTATCTCAGTGTAGTTATTCAATATAGTCCAGACAAATGACCACTTAACGTCAACTGTGTTGTTACTTGGTTCCTGTTACTTTTCTCAGCGCTGGTCAGGATGGACTAATCACAGTCGTTTGTGATTGCTGGGTAATGATTTGTAAACAGCTGCTATTGCATGTTTTCATTTGTGGTATCAGGTAGTAAGGAAATAACACATTTAAATTATTTCAGTTTTAAGTAGAATAAAATACAAATGTGGCTTAATGGAGGATTTGGTTTTCAGAGCCCATACATCATCCCATGGAGAAACCCACTGAGCACACATACATCTCCAAGACTTGTTGTGCTTTATCTAGAAAGTCTCACATTCTAAATATTGTGTACACACAATTGTTGACCTCCTCTGTAACCCCATTTCCAACACAGGTGTTCTCACTATGGAGAGCCAGAAACAGGTGCTGGAGAGGCTGCGGGGTGCTTTCCGCTCAGGTGTGACCCGTCCAGTCCAGTTTCGTTTGACTCAACTGGAGGCCATGATGTCACTGTTTGAAGACAATGAAACACAGATATTAGAGGCAATGCACAAAGACCTTGCTAAGGTATAATCATGCACTGGTTCACATGCAAGAACTTTTAAATTTGACACACAAGTGATGCTTTAATCTTGTCTGTCCTGCAGCCCAAGTTTGAGGCAGTGCTGTCAGAGATTGATATAGTGGTGAATGACCTTTGCTACACCATCAGCAACCTGCAATCCTGGATGCAGCACTCTTATGTCGGCACAAACTTGGTGAGATGATAATACAATTTCATTGCACCATTAAATTTTGAGCTATAACACAAACTAAATATTAAAATACTCCAACAAATATAGTTCAGTGGAAACCTTCTAAAAGTCTAGTCAATGCAGTTGTGAGGCTGATCTCCCTAAAAATACTTTAATGTGTTTCCTCCCCTCGTTTAATTTTTTCAGGCAACAAAGCTGGATGACTGTTTTGTTCGCAGGGAGCCATTAGGTGTCGTTTTGATTATTGGAGCATGGAACTATCCTCTTCAGCTAATTTTGTCACCTTTGATTGGTGCAATCGCTGCAGGTAACATCTATATCTTTTTCTGTTATATGGCCATTATATCCAGGGGCATCATGCATCTAGTTCTTTTTGAGGGTGCACTAGTCACAGTTCTTCTAAAACTGTGAGTCATGATAGTTTAGTGGTGTAATTTTAAAACTAAACTAAACTAAAAAAAAAAGTATGCATTGGGGTCGGGTTAAAATCCGATTATAATATCAATTTTATAATAAACCAAGCAAAATTGCAACTGATCTCGACTGCCAGTCATCGCACAGCAATTTAATGTATGGAAAACAGCGAGACCCAATTATATCTGCCACTTTTGAATTATGAACCGAAAGGAGAACATACCTTATTAACACCTTTGTTGTCGCTTATAGAAACAAATTAATTTGAACCATCAGCTATGGACACAACGCAAGGCTAACTGCACCTTATCTCTGTGTTTGGAAGCTGATTTTGTGATTCCCTAACAGGTTTCATTTTCACAAAAGGCTTATATTTAAATGGATATATAATACAAATATAATTAAATGCTAAAAATCTTCAGTTGTGTCGACAAAGTAATATTTTCTACAAATTTTGGACTAATTCCCCTAACCACCCATAAGCAAAAACCCCTGCAGTTCTGCATGAATCACATAAGCAAAATGACATATTTTGGCTTCAAAATGGTGAAATTCACCAAAAGGTGATGACTTTGGGGCATCATTTTTTACCTTCAATAATTGTGAAGCTCAATTATCAAATTAAAAAAAATAATACTTTTTTGTATTTTGGAAGTTGAATTAAAGTGGGCATGAAAAAGAAGTTGCAATAGTCTTTTCTTCCCTATTGTGATGTATATTGTGAAATGGCTTCTTGAACAAGAAAAAATGAAGGGGATTAATTGTATGGTTGTTGTAGTTTGCTATTGCTGTGATGTCATTTGAGTGACAGGTTGTCCCACCCTCACGCTAGTAAACACGTTATGCCACTACAAGAAAAGTTATGCCACTACAAGAGGGAGGGGAAGTTATTTTGAAAGGGCTCATGAATTAAAAAATAAATAAATAAATAATCATGTGCACGGATTAATCTTTTTTAATAAATACTGAAATATTCCATAAAAAACAAGAATTGTCCATTTTGATTCCATGGTGACTTTAAAAATCCATTAACACAAAAATCTGAGGAGGCACAACGCCTTAAATCACATATGCAATATGTTTAACTCACTAATATTTTTTTTATTAGGTAACTGTGCTATTCTGAAGCCATCAGAAATAAGTCAAGCAACCGAAAAACTTCTTGCTGAACTCATTCCAAAGTACCTGTCCCAGGTAAAGGCCCATATGATCTAACTTTACACTTCTTAGTCTCATTGTGCTACTGTGTTCATGATAAGGTCTGTAATGTGAGCCATGTGTGTTTTGTCTTGTAGGAGTGTTATGCAGTCATTTGTGGTGGAGCAGAAGAGACCAAGACATTGCTAGAGAATAGATTTGATCATATCTTCTACACAGGTTACAGTTTTCATTGTTGTCAATGACAGATTCAAGAAAAGCTGTCATCTTTCCATATTTGCGTCAACATCTCATGTCTTCTCTCCTCCAGGCTCACAGTCAGTGGCTCGTTGCATCCTGCAGGCCGCAGTGGTGCACCTCACCCCAGTTACTCTGGAGCTGGGTGGCAAGTGCCCTTGTTTAATATATGGCCGGCTAGACATGAAAGCTGCTGCTAAGAGGCTGGTGTGGGCCAAGTTTTTCAATGCTGGACAGAGCTGTGTGGCTCCAGACTATGTTTTATGCACCGCTGAGACGAGAGAAATGCTGTTACCTTTTATAAAAGAGGCTCTTGAGAGCTTTTATGGATCTGAGCCCCAGCAAAGCCCAGACATGGGACGTATTGTGACAGACAGGCACTGGAACCGACTGGTTGAGCTGCTAAAAAAGTCTGAGGGAAAGGTAGTGATTGGAGGAGAGAGTGTAAAAGAGATCAAGTACATTGGTAAGTAAAGTATATAGACACTAACAAAAGTTTGGGGTCAGTACGATTTATTTTCTAAAAAAAAAAAAATGTTATCCTTGCTTTTATTCAGCAAGCATGCAATTGATCAAAAGTGACAAAGACATTTATTATGTTACATAACATTTTGATAAAAAAAAATGCAGTTCTTTTGAGCTTTCTATTATTCAAAGAATCTAGAAACAAATCTATTAGGTTTCCACAAAATATTAAGCAGCACAATGGTTTTTGATGATAGTAAGAAAATAAATAAATGAGTACCAACTCACTTATTCCATTACAGGAATAAATAAATTACATTTATATATATTTTACAATTTATATTTGTGTATATATATATATATATATATATATTCTCAAGATTACTGTTTTTACTGTATTTTTTGATCAAATAAATGCAGCCTGGGTGAGACTTTTTTTTTTTTTTTATAAAACTTTCCCCACACTTTTGAACAGTATACAAATTCAGTGCATTGTGTCATACTAATGATACTGCTCTTACTATTGCTGCAGTATGTTGTGTGCATTTTCTAGGGCTGGGCGGTATATCGAGTTTGTACGATATATTGATATATTTTTTTAAAAACGATATGGATTGAGGCAATACCGTTTATATCGATATACAGTAGTTTTATACGAGCGCATTTGAAGAATAGCGGAGGACGCAGAGTGCATAATCCAATTTGTCCTAAACATGACGCATACTTTATATTAAGGGCTTCAAAATAACTGGTAAGATAGTTAACGCGTATAGTTTAAATCAGCAGACGCTCTGACAGATACATGTGCTGACTGACAGACTCGTGCTGTTTAATGCGTTTGAGATGTGATGCTTTCCTCAGTGCATAACTTACGTTTCACAGGTATATTCTCCATCTGTGAATGTTAGAAAGTCATGCAAATATGTCCATTTTGCTGTCAGGAGAGGACGGGCCTTCTGCAAATGAATCTCCGCTAAAATTCAGGCTTCTGTGAACGAGCGCCGCCACACGCACGCACGCCAAACAGATGTGATTTTAACCCCCTTTTTGCACATAATATAATATATTGCCTACATAGCCTACATTTATTACATTCACTATATTTGTTTTCATAGCCTTCAATATCAACATTGTTTGTAGGACAACATTGGATATAGAATGTGGATGTGAAATAACATTTTTTTTTTTAAATAAATACTTATTTTTTTTATCCAAATAGAAAAACTTAGAAAATACTGAGATATATACCGCATCACCATTTAACCAAAAAATACTGAGATATGATTTTGCCCTAGCATTTTCTCAGATGACCTACTGAATTTCCTAAAATGTGCAGTATACATTTACATAAAAAAAAGCTAAGCTAGTATTACATTCTGAATTCTCTCTCTTTTGCTTTTCCGTGGACTATCTCAGCCCCTACTGTGGTCGTGGATGTAAAGGAGTCAGATGCTTTAATGCAGGAGGAGATTTTTGGCCCCATTCTCCCCATTCTGACCATAAAGTCTCTCGATGAAGGAATCCGTTTCATCAACGAGAGGGAAAAGCCCCTGGCACTTTATGCCTTTTCTGATGAGTCTCAAGTAAGTAAGGAAGGAAAGAACAAAAGTTCTTGACTTGACTAACACCGTAAAGTGTTAAGTGATGCATATCTCTATTTGTTAAGGTTGTTACTACAGTTCTGGAGGGGACCAGCAGCGGAGGCTTCTGTTCCAATGATGGAATAGCTCACATGACACTTCCTGGTTTACCCTTTGGCGGAGTGGGTAAGTCTGAATGCATTTCTTTAATGTAACAACAGCAATGCATTTCTTTGGGTGAGTGAAGGCGAAATCTGACTTTTTATTTGTGTTTGGCCCAGGTGCCAGTGGGATGGGCAACTACCACGGTCGCTGGAGCTTTGAGACATTTAGTCACAAGCGTGGCTGCATGCTGAGGGGCTGGGGGCTGGAGCGCGTCAATGTGCTGCGCTACCCCCCCTATACTGAAAGCAATCTCAGTTGGCTGCGCTGGGCCACCACTGCCAAGAAGAAGGGGTGGGCAGGATGCTCTATTATGTGAGGGCTGTTATGTGTCTGATGCTGACAGATTGCAACCAGGGAACCAAAAACATATGCCTTGGCTTTTACCAATGTTTGGTTGCAGTGAGTTTGGCCTGCAACACAAACCTTATCTTTCAGTTTACAATTGTGATGTCATTCAAAACACCACCAGAGGTCAGCATTGAGAAAAGTTGCTTCTTCGGGATGCTTCTGTGGTGAGAAAGAGGCCATTTCCTTGACAATAATTAGTTCATTTTAACTTACATTCTTCAAATACACTAATCAGTTTTATGCGTTTATTCACATCTGTGGATTAAAAAAATCCAGTCTATGGAAATTTAATTAAATGGATCACCAATTTTTGTAATTAAATACTACAGTAAAAAAAGGGGGCATGGATAGCATTATGTTTGGATACTTAAAGAGGTAATTTAGTATTTTATACTGCTACATATTTTGCTATATAGCTCATAGTAGTTTTAGGGGTTTCTATTGGTGAATATATAGAAGGAGCATTTCTAGCTTATGAGTTGTATACTTGTCATTTTCATCTGTAAGGTTGAGTACAAAAATAAAGTCTGACAAACATGTTTACCCTCAGGAAACATGATACAATTTATACTTGTGTAATTGCATTTATTCATGTTTCTTGGTTTTGTTTTTTAGAATTTGTTTTATGTTGCAACCATGAATTCATAAGAAAATTACATCACACACATTATGTTTCATTGACGTGTTTTTTTTAAAAGTTTGGGGTCGTCTGTAAGAATTTTCTCTTATTCTTACCAAGGCGGCATTCATTCGATCAAAAATTCAGTAAAAATGTGAAATATTATAACAAATAACTTTTCTATTTTCATATATTTTTGGCAAAAGCTGAATTTTCAGCATCATTACTTAAGTCTTCAGTGGCACATGATCCTTCAGAAATCAGTCTAATATGCTAATATGTTTTGAATGATAGTGTCCCTAATAATATTCAACATTATTGATTTGACTGCACTGACACGATTTAATGAGAACTGAACTGAGCTAGACGATGACATCACTGTTCTCTGCAGAACTGCTTTATAAATAGACTAATAATTGATGATCTTTACAACAGAACTGAATCAACACTGAACTGACTTCAGCTGAACAATTACACCATTTTGTTTTAGAGTTTCTTTACAGCAGAAACTAACTCTGTTTGCATCATTGAATCATTTTCCTGTTGATCACTCACTGTAAAGCTGATTTGAAACAATCTGTATTGTATAAAGCGCTATAAAAATAAAGGTGACTTGACTCTGGTAAACTATTCTGATTTCATGAGCTTTAAACATGCCATTTGTAACCTTCCACAATTTGAATTGTCTTTCAAGTTTAGTAATATTACAAAGGTAAAAAGACAGGAAAACCATCCTAATTTACCCAAAATTTTATTTGAATAAAATCTATAAACACTTGCTTCAAATCATTTTGACAGGAATTATATTAAACTGAGGGGCACATTTACAATACAAAGTATATTGTGTGACATGGTAACACAGTCCGCCCAAATAATATACAGACATCAAACCCTGTCCTGTAATCTTGTGTTCCCATCTAGTTTGAACCTAATTTTTGCAGCATACAAATATGAGGGCAGACTGAGTGTCATTACACTTGTATCTGTAATGCCCAGTTTCCAGTACTGCATCTCAGGACTAGACTTAGTGAGACTTAATAAAATGAAAGATACAAAAGGAAGATCACAGGGTTCAGATATGATGTGTGAGCTGGTGTCTGTCCCCCTCAAACATCTGCCAAAAGAGACACTGAACCAGTGATGCAGTAGTTTACTCGCTCCTGCTGGGAGTCTATTTCAGGGCTCAGGTTTATATGAGGATGGAGGGTTGCTGCCGGACTGGCCCGGCTCAGAGGCTTGAGGCTGAGGGGAGGCGGAGGCGCTTGCAGGGCTGGTGGGTTCTTTTTGAACAAGTTCTGGCTCGTCCTGCCCAGCCTGTGGTGGATGAACCAGGACCTTGTCGATAATCCCGAAATCCTGTGCTTCCATCGGACTCATGTACCGGTCTCTCTCCATCACGCCCTCTAAGCGAGGATTACAAAACTTGATGTCAGGAAGTGACAATACATACACAACTATCCAATATAAAATAAAGTTATTATAATATTAACGGAAGGTTTGTAACAGCGGAATTACCTATTGTCTCCAATTTCTGCCCTGTGTGTTTGGAATAGATGTAGTTGATCTGTCTTTTCAGTTTGAGAATCTCCTCTGCCTGGATGGCAATATCTGTTGCTTGCCCCTGAAATGATAAATAATGGCATTAAAGTTTTCAGCAAAGTTACGCAAGCAGCACCCTCGTTTTTCTTCTTTTATCCCCCATTCTTACCCTTGCCCCTCCAGAGGGCTGGTGCACCATGATTCGGGCATTGGGCAGGGAATGCCTCATGCCTGCGGTTCCTGCAGCCAGAAGCAGACTGCCCATACTGGCAGCCTGGCCCACACACCAGGTAGAGATGGGATTTAAGATGTACTGCATAGTGTCATAGATCGCAAGTCCAGCCGTAACCACACCACCTGCAAGACGACAAAAAGTAACAGAAATAATTGCCAGAAATGTAGACTGCTGGCTTCAAACACTGAAAAATAATGATTCACTTTTGTTATATTACTTAATCTGTCTATTTCAGATTTTTGTGTGTGTGCTCATTATGACACAGTGAACATTTTTATATGTTATACTTTGATCCACAGTTTGTCATCTAATTTACAGTACTATATTGTTGTGACAGTGAATTCCCAAACAGGAATCAAGCAATCGCATCAGAAAATTTAAAACAGGACACATTTAGACCATGGGCCGCCAGTTGAATAAACCTGATAATCAAAATATGAAGCTGCTACAATCTTTTTTTTCCTGTCAATGCAGTTATGTGTCTCTCACCGGGACTGTTGATGTACATGTGAATGGGCTTGTTATTGCTCTCTGACTGGAGAAAGAGCAATTGAGCGATAACCAGAGAAGCTACGGAGTCATCAATCTAGATAAAGAGCAGGAGAGAAAAACAGGTAGGACTGGAAACAACTGGAAAAGGCTTTTTGGAAAACATTTTAGATCCTCGTGTGTTTTTCCTTGCATTTGAACTTACTGGACCCATAACACATATGATTCTCTCTCTAAGCAGCCTTGAGTAGATGTCATAAGCACGCTCTCCTCGTCCCTGAAACAGACGAAAGACTTCAAGTAGCTGTCAAGTTCCTACAACACTGAGAGCTGCATCTTTAATAAGTAAACAAGTAATTAAGAAAAATTAACGTGCTTCCAGTGTGCCCTCACCGTCTGCTCTACAACTATAGGTATGAGTGGACTTCTCCATGGCGCACTCTGATGAATGGACCGATTGACTTTGAGTGCAGAAACACCACACTGTAAGACCCTCTAGAAAGATAACAGTAGTGATGATAAAAGACAGTCAACATCATGTATCCAAGGTCGTTGGACAATATTTAGTGTAGAGCTTGACATCGCAGTGACACTCAACAGAGCACAAATCAGCCTAATGACATTACTTTACGTGTCCATTGGAAAAACGCACATTTTGTGAAAACGAGCAAAACATTTAAGTCATAAACTTATAAATACCACGTAATTTCACATAAAGCAATCATACTGGCAAATTAATAGTTGTACAATAGAGTGTTTATCATAAATGTCATTGCTACTATACTATCGTAAGAGTTGTTTCACATACAGAGACACATTTTTTAATAAACATAACGTTACTTAATTTACAGAATCCAGTTTAATACTTACACGTAACAACATGTTTCTATTGAGCAACCCTCACGCGACCCCTACTGACCCGGATGTGATATTCGCAGCTTGATAGTGAAGCCAGAGACTCTCTCATTGAAGAGAGAGATGGTGAAGTCGAGAAAGTGTACCTATATAACGTTTGCAAATGCTTTGTCCATCTTTTTTGTAATTGTGTATACAATTTTTTGGGTGAATATGGAAAATGTTATCAGAAGGAAAACATTAGATTCAAGTTAAATAATTTTGATATATGTATACATTATTCCAATGAAAATAATAATAATAATTTTATTTTTCATGTAGGCCAGGCCTACAACTTTTTATTATTTTGGGGAAGTTCCTCATACACAAAAAGAAATGGTAAGGGTCCAAGACAAATTTCATTCACTTACTCCGGGAGATCAAGGACTAGAGAAAAACACACACACACACACACATATATATATATATATATATATGTTTAATAAATATAACGTTTTTTGAATACTGAATGGATGTTCTGTATACTGGCATTTTTCTGCATACTTTTTTATTGAACAATGTCAATTTACAAACTCAAGTAGGGAACAATAATATGCATATGAAAACATACACAAATAACATGTAATTAAATCTCCATTTGTAGGCTATATCTATGCATACAGGCCTATGCTTAAATAGGTTCATGTGTAAAAAATAAACAATAGCATATTTAGTACAACAAACAAAAAGCATAATCTTCAAACACTTAATGAATGAGTAGTGTCGTAAAATGAATCACACCTGTCGCAAAAGTTGTTGAAAATTATCATATATAATCAATTTATTTTATGACAAGCTTTTTCCACACAAACACAATCTATAGCATAGGGGTTTTCAAACTTTATGATGCCATGGACCCCCAAATATGATGAACCTTTTATGAGGGACCCCCTTCCTAAAATCCATCTATATATTTTTATGTATGAAAAAACATTTAAACTGTTAGATAAATAGTAAGTGTGACATTATAAATACAACATATTGTTTTCAAACTTAAATTAGCTATACTTAATGTTGGATGTATAAACCTGAAGAAGAACATTTTCAATTAAAAATTATTTGTATAAGTAACTTTCACAATAAATGTATGTAAGTAGCTTACGTTACTGTGTTAAGTATACTGCCTTACAACCCCAGTGAGCAAAATAAAGGGGACTATAGTGAGAAAAACATACTAGAAAGATGCAAAGCAAACATATCGGCTACAATTCTGGAAAGTATGTATTCTCTGAAATTTTCTGGGTTAGAACCTTCTGGAGGACCCCTGTGGGTCCCCGGACCCCAGTTTGAAAATCCCTGCTATAGCATATAATATGCTGAATACTTTTAAAATTAGACACATATACTGATGAATTTAAGGGTATCATAAAGAGTGCGTGAAGGAGGCATGGAACTTTTTCCTGAGAGTTTTTTTTTTTTTAATGTTTTTGTGGGTTTTTATATCATGTTGTATATGTTTTATTTTAATCTTGTTAGTTTGTCTTTGCTACCTTGCCTAGATCTCTCTTGTTTTAATCTCAATGGGACTGGTAAAATATAAGTAAATAAAATCAAATAAACTGACACATCGTCCCCGTTGCCTTCATTTAAAGGACAGGAAAGATCCCGACGCGGTTTAGCTGACTTTGAAGGCTCCTCTTGAGGAGTGGCTCTGGTGAAGCGGACCCACTGTCACATGATGAAACTAGACGCGAACGCTAGATGGCGCAATTCTGTAGAACTAGACTTTATTCATAATCTTACCTTTAGTGTAAAGCAACTTCAAAGTGAAAAATGAATTGCCTTATTGGCATAAATATTAAGTTATTATTATTAATAATGCATTTACTCACCTAACTCACGTTTTCATTCATTTGTCTATAGTCAACAACAAGTCAATCAACGTCCCCATGAGGAAAATGGTGTAATATAAACATTAATTAAATGTAGGGTTGTGGTGAGAAAATAGAAAACATGATGAGCGCATTATAAAATAATAAAAGTCAAACGGGTTTCTTCAGGTTATTTATTTATTGTTTGTTTGTTTGTAAGTTTGTATAGCTGTCCTCACGCGCCGTCACGGCATGAAATCCCGCGTCGGTTTCGAAGATAGGGGCGCAATTGAGCCAGTTATTGCCAAAGTCAGTCTCGTCTTGACATTTGTTGCAAACTTTCCCCGATCTGTCAGAAGACATGTCGAATAACAGCGCAGGCAGTATGGTGAGCCTGCAGAAAAGCGTCAAGCAGCTGCGATTCGAAGCAGGAATCCGCAGAATTAAGGTAAGTGGGAATAAATAAACAAAAAGCCTAAAAGATTGGAAATCTTTGCTAACAGGGTGTGACTTGACAGACTTGTCGATCCTGTCCGTACATCCTGCTACTTTGTGTAATTATCGTTCTGTTTTTAAACATTTTTTATTCTTGTGAGAGCTTTTACAACATATCTAATAACTACAAATGAAGCATAATACATAATGTTTAGCTGTTTGCAAGCTTCTACCGTAATGGCTGGTTGTGCAATTACCTTCGTTTTCACCAATGGATGACAACTTGCTTTAATTAATCGGATGTTATCAAACGTCGTCACCCAACCGTAATATTTCAATACGTTTGTAAAGTGTATGATAATTATAGTTCAACTTAAAAGTGATTTTAAACTCTCTCCACTTCAGGCAGTAGCGTGCGCGCGACACTGCTGCGTGTTGTGATGTCGCGCGCAGCGCACAGTGGAGCTCTTTGTTGATTGTGAGTGTGTGACACAGTCTCACATTTGTTGGCCGGAATAATCCCAATCTATATTAGTTACCACTGGCCCCAAAGCACACTATTCTAAAAACAACACACGGCTTTATGTGTTATTATTAAATTTATCTTGAATCAAATAAACTCTGTAACTTCTGACCGCATGATTTCTAGGGAAATGTGATAGCCAATAAAGCCTTTATTGCTCCACCAACCCCTTTTATCTGTATATATGCATACAAATATATGTCTACCTGTCTGTTCATCTGTCTGTCTGTATTTTATTTCATCTCTCCTTCCTCCTAGGTTTCTCAAGCTGCGGCAGATCTGAAGACATTCTGCTTGCAAAATGCCCATAAGGACCCTCTCCTCATGGGGGTACCATCCAGCGACAACCCCTTCCGACCCCCCAAATCATGTGCACTCTTCTGAGGTACCAACAATCAGCTCAGTGTTAATTTTTTTCTGTACATTTCCTGTTTAACAGAAATGTGAGCAGGAATATGAACCTCTGTCTCTCTCTTCCCTCTAAAGGAGTCATGAAGAATCTGGAGAAACTGAACATTCCTCTTTCACACAAACTTTTTTCACTACACTACCCTTAGTTCCCCTTTACCCTACAGCAGAGCTGAGTCATCACTATTACACTAAATTGTTTTATTTGTAAGCTGCATTGCGACTTGAAGTCTTGCACGGTCAATAATGTGATTTATGAAGAAAAACCCTGAAAGGTGATTTAAAAGTGTTTAATTTGTATACTGTTAATTAAGGACATGTTAGAGCAAAACTTACACTAGTAGATTTTTAGTAGGTTTCAGGAGGAAATTAAAGTGCTCAGTTGGCCAAACAGCATTGGAGAAGTGATGGCAAATATGCAGAAATGTTCAATACATTTCTTACTGTGTAGCCAAGTCAATTTGAATACCAGCCATATAGAGAATTTTTGTTGTTGTTGTTGTTGTAATGTGTTCGGTTTATGATGAAACACTGAATCTCTTTATTTGTTTATTGATACAATTAGGCTTATACATGGGCAGTTGTTGCCAAGAAACTGTATTTAAGGTATTGTATTAACCATTGAAGGAGAGAGATGTATTGAATCTCAGGTTCTTTTTGATAAAGATCGATGCTGTGTTTCTGATATATTCAGTTTTCTTAATTTCTGAATGAGGTACTACTTTATGTTCAAATGTGTTTTCTCTAATCTGGTGGGTAATGGTTTCTGCATCATTTTGAAGTTTCATAAATGTTAAACAGTGTTTACACAAGAGACTCAAGTGCAGAATTATCTTTTTTCTTTTCTTTTTTTACTGATATTTGCTCATGAAAGGATGCTGCCTGTCCATTGCACCTTTAGTCTATGAATTGAACACCAATGACTGTGAGCATATCAGCTGGCCTGTTTTTGCATATACTCTCTGTTCTTGCATGTATATTTATCTAATTTTAAATCTGTACTGTGTCTTTATCAGTCAACCACTGGACATTCATGCAAATGTCATTTGTACATGGGGGTTTTACTGCTGCCCTGCATTGTTGACTTTTTCAGTCTGTTTACCTCATGCATGTCTTGCCTTTTAAGTGTGAGTGTGCCTAAAGGAGCAACATCCGACTGAATCAAAACTGAATCAAAATGTAATTGAAAAAACCTAAATAAAAATGAGAGTCTGAAAAAGCTTACACTGATCACATTTTAATTTTCTATTGGTTTAAAAGCAACAATTATACTTTTGTGGAAGCTACTACAGCAGTTTTATCATCGATAACTAACATGTACAAAACAGCCATCTTATTGTACTATGATTAATCAACTGGGGAATTATGGTGATATCTATTAGTTATTTCACCTGTGGTGTTCTGCTTTAAAAGTGCGTTTTCACACACTGTACAATAAAGCAGGTTTCCAAGCAACACATTTCATGTATCATATTTATTAGTGAATGGACTCAATATATTTCTACTTTTTTCTTAGTAACCCATATCATGTCTTGAAATTGAACTACAGCTGGGGAAAAAAAAAAAAAAAAAAAGATGTGGCCATGTGGAGGCAGTAGTAAGTCAGGCCTATCTTGACCATTGACTCCAGGGGAGATCTGAGCCGCTGCGAGTTGCCTGCATGACTCTCCCCAGATCGAAGATGGCGGTGTCCGTGTTCTCAGGCGTGCGTCTCCTCTCCATCGGAGACGCCAATGGAGACATACAGCGACATTCAGAGCAGCAGCCTCTGCGACTGGAGATCAAAACCAACCAGGACGCGGCTCTCATAAGCCTCTCGAACAGTAAGTAGATGCTGGCTTTAAACACTTTGCATCCGGCCTCAGCTGAGCGGTGTATCCTAGCTTAGCCTAATAAGAGTGATGTGCGTGCGGCATGTGCGTGTGTTGCAACCCCTGATTAACCCCTGGTTTTTGAGTTGTGATCTCAGATACGGCCCTCGTGCCCGTGCATGCTCTCTAAAACATGTAAAGTTGCGGGTGCCAGGGGTTTGGTTGTAACATGCATGCCACAAACCACGTTGATCGTAGCATGTTAGCATCCGTAAACACTTCGTATTGTGTTAAGCTGCTTATAGTTAGCTGCTACCCAGCTAATACGCACGAGCCGCGGCAATTCAGCACTGAGTGCGTTTCTACAGTCTAAAATATACATGCCCTGTGCATGAGGTTTTTCCCAGATGCATGTCCTGGTGATCCAGGCTTTCTTCCAGACATTTTAGCTGGCAGTAAGGAAGGATTTGGATAATGTTGATTGGCGCCTACATAGTTAGCCGCAGTCTAAACCTTCAGTCATACTATTACGCTTCAGAAAGTGCAATAGAAACCTCGTTAGTTATGTTATGCATTGGTTTTATTTGTGTAAACATTTGATGTTTATTGAACTTGTTTTAACCTGGTTGGATGGTGGGCTGAATGGATGCTGCGAGTTTACTTGATTGATTTGCGCACATCCCAGGCGCGCAGTTCTGCGCCACCTCTCTACTTTTACTATACTGTACCATCAAACAGCCCGGGTTCTCTTTCTCAAAGTGCAGAAAACATTGCGAAAGTAATGTGAAATTACGCGGAGGTTTCTTACGGTCGCACCGTTTGGTCATTCATCTTTGTTCTGCGGGGAACAATAGCGGGTCCCCCGCCTCCCTTTCTCCAGTGTCCCGCCTGTTCATTCAGCGCTCAGGGCTTTTGTTTGGAGCCTCATGCTGCCGATGTCCCGTGGATGAGATGAATGTCTTATTGAAACAGATGCGTGACCCACATCCCATAGATTTCTTTTTTAAAAGTTTGATTTCTTCGAGCCCCACTTGCAGCAGCACCCTCAGCATTTTTTTTCGTCGAAAGCCCAAGTTTATTAAGAGAAATTCATATTAGTGTGTGAGGGATATTTTGGGCGTTTTATGCACGTACGTGGGAGAGTATGCTCTTAAATATTCAGTGTTGCGTAAACATTATAAAGAGATGGTAAATACTGAAGTTTTTTTTTTCTTCCATTTCACAAAGAAATGTATATTTTATGGAAAATTAAAATTATTTACACTCGTGTGAGATGAATAATTATGAAATACGAGTCGTTTGTTGTACATGGAGCGAGTCGCCCCTTTAGCTGCCGTGTTGACATCACATGGCCGATCTTGTTGTGCAGTTGACAGGGTTAAAAAAGATAAATGTATTTGTGTTGTACACAAAGTGCCTCAATGTGCTTTACAAAGCATAAACAAAACAAATTGCGTGAAATTCCAAACAGGATGAGTATGGGTCGGAAAAATAAAATGGCCAAATAAACTGGTACTATTGTACTGTATGTTAGCTAATGACATACTGAGTGCAACTTTAAGGAAGTAATTCAGCTCTTCCACACTCTTGTGACTGGTTAATTTTGTATAGCAATTTGTTTCTTTCACTTTCACTGTGGTATACCTGTTGTCTCTTTAGCTTGTTGTATACAGTTGTTTAGTCTTTTAGGAAGTTTTTGGAGTCCAAAGAGCAAAGGCTTCAGTTATGAACCGTTGATGCCAAGAATCGCTCCGATTTTCATGGCTTCAGTGCCTTGCCCCCTGTTTCAGAGGTATTTTCTTGAGCTGCTGTAGAGACTGTTCTTGTTTTCAACTCAATTATATAGATGAATACCAGCCTAATCTGTCTATGGAAAGCCTGACCTAATCCTACAACAGCTGGGGAAATAAATGACGAAATCCCTCATCCTGGCATTACCGCATACTGTTGCAGTGAATTAGAAGGCCAGGTTAATGTCTTTGAACAGGACTAATTTAGTTTGCTTGGCTTCATTTTTGTTTAGGTTGTAGTAGTAACCTCTAAGGAGCTAGTGTAGTTCATGTTGTTGTTGTTGTTGTTTTTTATTGTTAAAATAAACTTTATCCTGTCCCATCTTAAAGTAATAAATCACCTGTTAACCTGTATGACTTGCTTTTTTTTTGCGGAACACAAATATATATAATTAAAGTCAAATGGTTCCAGTATTTTTTTGGACCAAATTTGGCTTCCGATGTATGGACAAAATCTGTTGAAACATTCTTCTAAATATAATTTATTCTGTTTTTCAATGAATATCAAACATCAATCTGTTTTAGGGCAGGACTGTCTGTTTGTTTTATAATAACAGTATAAATGAATTATCGTACGTGAATATTTATATCCGTGCAATTGCTTTTCTCCACAGATGAGGAGACGTGTGTCTTTAAGTGTTCAGTATCGCGGGAGACAGAATGCAGTCGTGTTGGGAAGCAGTCCTTCATCATTACTCTGGGCTGTAACAGTGTCCTCCTGCAGTTTGCATCTCCAGCAGGTAGAGTTCACCTCCTTTTGCAAGTGCATCACCCTTTACGGTGATTTATAAGTTCGCTGAGACATTCAGACAAGCACAGCTGCAGTCACTCATGGTTTACAAACATTTAAATGATTATAGGCGAACCTGAATGAAGAGATGGTGCTATGAAGCACGTAATCTCATAATGTGTCCGCTGTTGTTGTGTTTGCCAGATTTCTCTTCATTCTATAACCTCCTGAAGAATTGCCGTGGACACAGGGGCGAACGTTCGGTCTTCAGTGAGAGGACGGAGGAGTCCTCAGCTGTACAGTATTTCCAGGTTTGTTTGGCTTCAAATTGACATGCATATGCAAAGCGGGCATTTGATGAACCTGTTCTTACTCATCTTAAAACCTTAAGAGATCTTTTTTTTAGTAAGTAACAGGTATCCAAACTACCATTTTAATTCTAATGGTCTTTTTTTTATGATCTAGCATAAACAGAAGTGGCATGTTATTTTATGAATGTCGTCTTTCTCTTTTTTTTCTATTTCTTTCTCTCAGTTTTATGGCTACCTCTCTCAGCAACAGAACATGATGCAGGATTACGTGCGAACTGGAACATATCAACGAGCCATCCTCCAGAATCATACTGACTTCAAGGATAAAGTACTGTATTTTTCTCTTTGTACTTTTAAAGGGGTCATGAACTACATTTTTTTTATTTTATAATGTTTCCTGAGGTGCGCTTATAGTGTTAGTATGATTTTTTTTTTTTAACTAAAAATTGTCAATTGTCAATTTAACTAAAAATGAAAGGTCATTTTCTACCCTTATTTTAGCCCTAAATTTTACTCTAAACAAGTATTACATGTGGAACTCTCTCTTAAAAACTTTTACTACGTTTTTACTATTACAGCTGTCGAGATTAACTAATTGTGAAAAGTGTTTATTATAGCATTATGAAAAGTGTTTATTATAGCATTATATTTAGATCTACTCCTGTGGCATGAAAGGTTGCAGCGATGAGCATTGCAGCCGATGATAGACATGTCTATTGAGCACATAAATGCAGTGATCTCGTCATTGCAAGTTGATTTCTGCACTCTCACGAATGCTTGTATTAACTTAGTGCAAACACGATGTAAATAAGAGATTCATTGTGCAGTGTGGACAGCGTCATTGATTATACCTGAAGTTTTGGCGAGAGTCCAGAACTGTTATTAGTAAACTTGCGCTGTGATTGACAGCTCCAGTGATTTAAAGGGAGGATTCTTTGATCGCTTTCTGTATAGGTTTAATCACAATTTAAGTAACCGATTCTTCTGCAGAGACGGTCTTTAGTCGCACTATTACACCATAATGTGACAAACTCCGAAACAAGTCGTTTTCTTAGCTTGGTTTCAGTAAAAGCTGTTTTTGGACTAACAAGGAAGTTTTGAGTTCTGAAACTTAAAGGATGTTTTTATAGTATAATAACCTCTTACATGTCAAAAGATCAAGGAAAATTTTATTTGTCAATTCATTACCCCTTTAAATGTACTTGGCCTGAAGTTGAGTGGTTTCAGAACTGCTTTATCTGTGCTTATTGTAGCATTTCTTATTCTGTTTTTATTATTATTATTAGTCAGACATTTTGGCTATAATGACCTTGACTCTTAGCTTTAATGTTGTCCAGACCAAAATATCTGAAACTGGAACAGTTGACTTATTGCAATTAAGTAAAAAGGGACTCTTGAGTCTATTTAAAAAAAAAAAAAAAAAAAAAGGTTATTCCTTTGTGAATGCTTCTCTGAAAGCATTATTATCTGAATGCATTGATTCTTGTTCTCATTCCTCGCTCTGTTTTCCTCCCATTTTTCTTGTCTCAGGTGGTGCTGGATGTAGGTTGTGGCTCTGGAATTTTATCATTTTTTGCAGCTCAGGCTGGTGCCCGTAAAGTTTATGCTGTGGAGGCCAGCACCATGGCTCAACATGCAGAGGTATGACATATTCATATACAGATTCTTCAGTCATTAACAAACACTAGCCATTCAAAATTGAGGTCAGTGATGTTTTTTAAGAAAATAAGTCTCTTGGCAAAGACTGAAGAAGTCTCCAGTCTTCAGTGTCTCATGATCCTTCAGAAATCATTTTTATATGATGATTTGGTGCTTAAGACAAAAATCAGTGTTGAAACCAGTTAATACCTGATTAATAATGCTTAATTTGGTTGTTTTAAGGATTCTTTGAATAGTAAGTTCAGTTATTTGAAAAAAAAAAAAAAAAAAAAAGTCTTTACTGTCACTTTTAATTAATTTTCTTTCCAAAAATCTTACTGACCCCAAAGTTATATGTATACATGTAAAATCACATTTAATCATTAATAAATGTGCAAGCAATTGTTTTGTAGTATACTGGTACTAAAATAAGTATGGTGGTATA
Source organism: Coreius guichenoti (assembly GCA_039654105.1). Lineage (NCBI taxonomy): Eukaryota > Metazoa > Chordata > Actinopteri > Cypriniformes > Gobionidae > Coreius > Coreius guichenoti. The sequence continues at coordinate 15,807 of JBAPCB010000127.1, read as the reverse complement.
ATAAAATGAATATTTATATTATTAAAATATTTTAATATTTTATTAAAGCTGCAGACTGTAACTTTTTTTGGTTAAAATTTATCCAAAATCAATTTGAGCAAGTACACAAGCCAGTACAAGCCAAAACTATCTTCTTACCTAAGCCCCATTCACAACGGTAAGCTTGTAATAATGTGTTATAATTAGAGTGGTATGGTGGATTTCCACGGGAAATTCAGGCATGTCTTTGCGTCATTACGTCACGTCTGTATACATAAAGAAAGAGTCCGGCTAGTAGTAGTAACGCACATGAGGAGCATGTTCTTCAGCGGATCATTTATAGCCTTTTCTCACAGCAGCTGGAGTAATTAAACTTATCATTTTGATGGCGGATTGTAATCCAGAAAGTCCCAAATGACAATCATCAGTGACAACTGGAGATTCACCCGTAGTCAAAAGCAAAATATTAGACTGTACAGAAATTTAAATGTAACGCTAATAAACACTAAATACACTTTGTCACGCAATGCTTTTAACATTAACAAAGTATAACAATAATAATAATTTGCACGGTTTGATGTTATACGAGCCATCGTTAGATTTAATCACCGTTGGTAGCGTGATTTATTGTAATGTTGTGTTCCCAAAAGTGGCAGACATGTTACTTACTTGTTCAGATGACATTTTCCGGTGAAAATTCTTATTTAGGTTATACTCCAAGACGTAGAATCTGTGATTCTGAAGTACAGTATCCACACCGGTTCGGTGACTGACAGCAAAGCCGCACATACTCCTCAAAACATTAGATTCATCCACGCTGAGGAGCTGATGTGCAATTCACGTACAGATGATAACTCCGCAAATAACAGCAATTGCAGGTTCCGAACAAAGATGGCGACAGAGGCAAAACTTACGGACTGCAGCTTAAAATATTGAGTAATAGAGTAATTTTTACTCCCCTAATAAAGGATCGGAATGCATGACAAAAAAAAAAAAAAATCTGGTATTATGCCAAAGCCAAAATTTTGATATCGATACAACCCTAGGAGGTAATAAGATGGCCTTTGACCTTGACTAATCGAAAGTCATTCTAAGTAGTGATAGTAGTGTTAATAATTGTGTGTCCACAGGTTCTTGTGAACAGTAACAGGCTGTCAGATCGTGTTGTGGTAATTCCTGGGAAAGTGGAGGAAGTGTCCCTGCCCGAGCAGGTGGACATAATCATCTCTGAACCCATGGGCTACATGCTGTTCAACGAAAGGATGCTGGAGAGCTATCTACATGCCAAGAAATTCCTCAAGCCTAACGGTAAGAGAAAAAGGTTCATTCAATAAAAAGAACCAATCAACAAAAGATTGGCACATGCTTGGGTCATAGGAGTGTGTAACAGTACACAAAAATGACGGTTCACTATGTACCTCGGTTTTGAGGTCACGGTTTGGTATGTTTTCGGTACAGCAGGTGGAAAAATTACCTTTTTTTACTTTTTTTTTTTTTTAGTATTATTAACTCTCTCCCTACCAGTGTTTTTAGTCATTTTCACAAAAGTTTAATAGCCCCCAGAATATTTTGTTGTATGAATATCTGAATATGCAATATATCAAAAGAAAGAACAGACCCTCTGCTTTTAAACAGAAAAAATATTTTATTCTAGCTTCATGCATTCTTTTTTTTTATCAACACTTGAATGTGGGTAAGTTTAATAAAAAAAAGCAACATTTTGAGCAAAAAGCTGAAAAGAATAGCATTTTTGTCAAAGACTACATCCACATCGAATTCAGAACGATGATCAAAACACAGATGGAGTAGATGGAGTCCATCAACACCCCCAAAGCTTGCACAGTCATATACCACTTCCTGGGTCGACATTTCATTAAATAACTTTAGGCCATTTTGATTTATATGCTGTTTATTGTTCATGATCTCATTATTTTTCATATGCATCTGCTTGCATATGAGATTGCTTGTTTCTGCTTCTTCTTCGTCTGTGTTTTGATCTGGAGAATTCTGTACTCGTTCAGGAGATGCGTACTAATGCCCCCTACTGTATAACAGTGTTAACACGGAAAGCCGTATAAACTCGTCATTGGTAGAGAAGCGTTGTCTCATAAATGACGCGTTAACTCGTCAATGGCAAGGAACGAGTTAAACAGTGGTTTACTGAACGAATGACAGCAACACCCACAGCAGTTTTTTGGTGCTGTTGTAAATAGGGGATTTGAACTGTTTATGCTTTTGAATGCAAAATATTTTAGAATAAGGTTAGAATTATTGCGCTCAGATTCTAATCCACTCCTTATATTTGACATTTCTAGTGCCTGTGCTATTTTTCTCCAGAACTTATGACCGAGGAAAATGTCTTTGCATTCTTTCAAACTAAAGTTGCTGCTATCTCATAATCCCCTCACACAAGCGCTTGTCAATGCAGGACTCTCCGGTATTTTGTGGTTGTTGTGGTTGTTGTTGTTGGTTGTTGTTGTTCCTGTTCCGTCTCTTTAGTTTAATTTTCTATCGTGAAACAACAGCCCGGGCCAGTGTTGCAACCTTGTGGAACAGCTGATTAGTGCAATACAAAATCAAATGCGTGTGTGCTACCTGCACATACTATATTAGGGTTACAAAAAAATCTGGAGGCAGGCATTCTATTCTGGTGGTGATATTTGCGTCACGCGCAAAGTGCGTGAACCCTCGCGTACGCGTAAAAAGCGAAGTATACTTTGGGCTTTAGATGCAAGTCTCAAATACTCAAATAACACATGCATCTGACAGTAGGGCAAACCACATAGGTTTATGATTAGTTTGTGATTGGTTTATGAAGTAGTGTTGTCACGATACCTTGAAAATTATAGATTTTCGATACCACGGGGAAAACTGCCATATAGATAGGCCTATTTTTATTATCTCATGATTTTCTTTTTATTTATTTTTTTTATAATTTGGCTAATTTTGTTGCAATAGCCTTCACACAGCGCAGGGAGGCTTTTTTTTGAAACTCTGAACTAAATTTACAAATAAAAAGACAAGTAAACAGTCAGTAATAAAATAAAAACTAAACAAATTGCAAACGATAGCGTAAATAAATACAATAGAATAGAGACAAATGAAATAAATACAGCTTTAAATTTTCAGGTGGGTTTAACAGTAGTATTCAGGTAAGAAATACTACAGAAATTAAAGTAATCTAGTATACAAAAATAATACTGAATAGTCTTCATTGTAAAAATTAAATAGCAATTAATGCTTACAAAAAGTCAGTGCAGTGAGTGATTTTCTGTCTTTTGTTTTTTGATTAACATGACAGACAACAGCCTTATAGGCTACAGGCCTACAGGATGCTGTCACTTTAAGAGCTTATGCACAGACCCAATATACAAAATACTCTTGCTTCCTCAACTATTTACGTTCTAAAACGGAATGCGTTTAACTGAATACTCGCCAAGACAGGCATTTTGACATAATTTTGTGTGTATTTGATCGTTTAAGTGCAGTAAGCCAAGAAAAATCTCAATCGCAAGCTTTATGTGAGCGCTACTTATATAGATCAGTGGTGCTCGCACTTTTGGTGTGAGCGTGAAACCTGCGTGAACCCGTGCCAAACTTCAGGCCCTGTAACACTATTAAACCGGAACAAATAAAAAGTGAGTGAGAGGAGGTGGGTGTGTGTCATTTTGCCATCGGTGAGAAGTGAGAGTGAGAACGTGCAGCTGGTATCGGTGTATCGATACTGCAGTATAGTAGTATTGGAATTGTTTCAGATATTTCAGTATCGATACATATCAATATTTTTGACAACACTAGTTTGAACCACTTGATATGTTTAAGACGTCTCATATTTTCGGCAGCTTGGATCATGCACTTATCTGGCAACAGCTCACTGTGTCCTTTTGTTATTTTTCAGATGTGTTTCAAGTTGCAACATCAGTGTATATCGATATAAACGATATTGTCCCTTCCTGAGGGGAAACTCAACATTTTTAAATTACATTCCGCACACAGAGAACTTCTGCACATGCAGTGGTTAAGACAACACTGTATTTGTTTGGTACATATGCGTACCAAACCGAAAGGCCCGTACCAGAAATTTTCGGTATGAATACGTGTACAGTTAAAACCCTAATAGTTCATCAATACTTGTATATATCACACCTCTGTTCTTTTACAGGCAAAATGTTTCCCACCATTGGAGACGTTCACCTCGCTCCTTTCACAGATGAGCAGCTTTACATGGAGCAGTTTACGAAGGCCAATTTCTGGTGAGCTTTCTAAAAAGAGGATAAGGACATTGGGTGGGGAGGGAGTAAAGATGCAAAATGTAAGAGTGTGAGTAAATAAGCAGGCAGTCATGTAACAGGTAGCAGATGCCAAATGACAGACTCAAAGTGTGAATAAACTGTCATCAAGACTGTAGCAGATGACTGTAAGATTTCTTTTGTGTTTATACTTGATAAACTGACATTTCTTGTCTTTCAGGTACCAGCCATCTTTCCATGGGGTGGATTTGTCTGCGCTGAGAGGAGCTGCAGTTGATGAATACTTCAGACAGCCTATTGTGGTGAGAAATGGGAGGGAATGACTAGCGGATAGTGTGTGTGTGTGCTAGTTAATTCATTAGTACATGCTAGCTTTCTAGACTTAACCACTGTTTGGAAAGTTCATAAGGCAGAAAGCCATAAAAACACATTAGCTTGTGTTTGTGCCTTCAGAGGAAAGATTATACTGATAAATAGTGTGTGAAGTATGAAGGTAACTGGAGATTTGTCTCCTCACTGGCTATAGAGGCCTTGAGGGTAAATACGGACAGGATTGAGTTACGTACTTGAGCCCAAATGAGAACGGTGAGGATGTTTCTAGGAAATGGAGAAAGGCAGTATGCTTCATGGATTAGGTAAATGTATTCAATGGTAGTTTCATGTTGGAGACGGGGAAGTATGTATGCTTGCTTTGTGCCTGTGATGAAAGGCTGTACTTTGTGGTCAGGGTTTCTGAGCTCACTGTTTGTGTGTGGTCAAGGGGTATGCAATAAATTTAGATCCATCAAGGAAGGTTTATGAAGCATGTCTTTATGTGAACAAGAACGCATGCAATTCTAGTTGTTGATTTTCATCTAGGATCCTCAGTGTTTTGAAATTCATCAGAGCTACTTTTTCCACTTTCGTGCCCTTGAGAGGCCAGTTAACGTCAGTTGTGTGCTTGATTTTCAGTCCACTGATTTCTATACATCATAATTATAGTTTACATTCTGTGTGTGTGGTTTCTATCCAGCAGTAGTCAGCTGTTCAGGCATTTGTGGTGTCTGTAATGGTGTTACACTGCTGGGACAGTGACCTGCTGTGGTCTGGCTCTAGGGGGTGCTGTTGTAGCATCCTCCAGAGTTCAGGCTGAGGCAGGAGAGCCCTCTGAGCTAGGACTGAGTCTGATTTACTGTGGCTCAGCCCTTGACAAGAGGCCTCACAGCGCATCGTCCTGTTTGATTTGACCCGCTGGCCTCTCATCCTCCTCCGCATGCAGGACTGCGTGCTATATTGGGATGTCTTGGCATTTCTCATTTATTCTCTGATTTCTTTCAGGACACTTTTGATATCAGGATCCTTATGGCCAAATCAGTGAAATATACGGTCAACTTTTTAGACGCTAAAGAAGAGGATCTTTACAAGTATGGGTCCACCAAATGCATCATTTTATTGCATTTAAATGTAGCCTTTTTATTTTAAAATATGGTAAAAAAGCATGTCTGCCTATCAATTTTTTTAACATATATTCTTCTTTCTTGCTCTTCCCAGGATAGAAATCCCCTTCAAATTCCACATGATGCATTCAGGGCTTGTACATGGGCTGGCTTTTTGGTTTGATGTCGCATTCATTGGATCAGTGTACGTTCCAACACATTCTCTTTATAGTGTTTTCACACTTAAGTCACCTCTCTTTCCATTAAACATATTTTATTTGACTGTCCCACTTTTAATGCAAGTAGACAACTTTTTTTATGTAGTAAGCTCACTTAAAGACTTGTTTAGTGAGATTTTGCCAGAAAAGGTTACTGAGAAAAATCTTGTATATTAACTGCTGTTTTGTTTTTATTTTTGTCATATTTATGCAATTTTTGTAATTCTCTTTTTGCCATGAATATGCTGACATGGCATTAAAAAGCTAAAGTACTACTACTCACATGTGACCCAAGTGAAAGAACACGGTTCTCTTTGCATTCACACACTGTCATTTGTGTTCTCAGATCTCAGGTCCATTTCAGTCTTTATTTATTTTATTTATTTTAATCCTGAACCAAATGAATATTGTATTCATTTTTGTTTATAACAATAATAATAATAATACAAATAATAATGCAATAAAATATAAAACTTTAATAGTAATAAAAACAACAAATGTCATTGTGTGACGGAAAGCCCTATATCTGTACAGTAAAGCCAAAAGTAGACTTAATTTTTATACGCATATGCGCACAGTCGAACGCAGAGCCTTGCAAAGTATACTACTTTTGACTTGTACGCATTCACATTACGCGCAGTTTTGAGCAAGCTCACACCACCAGTTACAACCCATGTAAATATATTTGTATTCTTTCACGCAAGAGTTGTACAAATGAGGGTACTTTCTAACCTCCATTGTCGCTGAACCTTGCATGTGTTCCGTTCTGTTCATCCAGTTTTTCTCTGACTGCCTTGTGAATCGACGCCCCCATGGCACGGTTGCCACATGTATAAACTAATTACTGCAAAAAAAAAAAAAAAAATGTGCATGTGCGTACAAGTACACGCGGTTACAAAAATCTGCCGGTGCGCATACTCTTCTGATGACGAAATTCGCGTCACGTGTACTGTACGCTGACCCTCGCGTACGCGTAAAAAGTGAAGTATACTTTGGCCTTAAGCCTCGGTTATACTCCAGTTCAGACGCTTGCACGGACGCGGACTACTTGTATTTATACTACTGAAAGTGTATGCTGGGGTACGCTCGGCGGATGACGTGTTTCACACATGCACAGTAGATTGGCGTCCTCACTTCCAATTTCACTCCACAAATTATTGCACATCTGGCTGTCTTTTATATTGTTTTAACGATTTAGGATTGTAGAGGTGCAGGTAGCGACAGACTTCTTCACACAGCCTCTGTTCAAATTCGAAGTCCATGTTGTTTTTCCAGCGCATGCACAGTTGGTGCTTTTGTAGCTTAGTGGGAGGCACGCGGATGTCCGCAAAGAGCCTCCGTGTACACTCCGATTTTTACGTCACGCGGACCCTGGTGCAATTGTATATTGTTTAAGTATAACGGGATGCATGTATCATTGCAGCCTTTACTATTTGAAGTTGCTACTATATTTGGAGTTCTCCATGTGTGTTTTGTGGAATTAACGATATCAATTAATTCATGGTTAATTTGAATGAAAATCGATTATTAATATCCCTGAAAATTGACATCAATAGTAGTTGTCTGATCATTTATATTACATTTCCTCTTTTTCTCTTTTTTTGAGGGAATATGTTTGTAATTTTGAAATTTAATATTTGTATGTGAGGGGAAAAAATGTAATGATTTGTAATCAGAGTATTGTGACAGGTCTGCTCTTGTGCTGTGTCTCTGTGTGCAGGATGACGGTGTGGCTCTCTACGGCCCCCACCGAACCCCTCACTCACTGGTACCAGGTGCGCTGTCTGCTGCAGTCACCTCTCTTTGCCAAGGCAGGGGACACAATGTCAGGCACTGCACATTTAATCGCCAACAAGAGGTGAGCACACACAATTCTTTGTGTTAACCTTCAGGTCGATAACGTCAGGTTAACGGTCTCATTTGTTTCCACTTCCTCTCACAGACAAAGTTATGACATTAGTATTGTTGCTCAAGTGGACCAGACAGGCTCCAAGTCCAGTAATCTGCTTGATCTCAAGAACCCCTTCTTCCGGTGAGAGGACACTTTGGAAACCAATAAGAGGATGTCTGAAACATGTGTTGCTTACGCTATGCTGTGTTCTGCAGGTACACGGGCACAACACCCACCCCACCTCCAGGGTCACACTATTCCTCCCCTTCAGAGAACATGTGGAACACTGGGGGAACCTATAGCATGAGCCAAGGCATGGCTGTGTCGGGTAGCTCTTACACAATCATTCCTGACTTCTTTTCACATTTACATCAGTTGGCCACAATTCCTCCCATCCAACTGCTTTTGGATATTTGGAGTAATGTCACTGACATTTTGCTCTCTCTTTGTCTGCCAGGGATGCCTACAGCTTATGATCTCAGCACTGTCATTGGCGGCGGTGGGACAACAGTGTCCCACAACAATCTCATCCCCCTTGGTACAGACACGCACGCACGTATGGATATTTACACACACACACTCACACATACACATATGTTGAGTGAAATAAGCTCTGGTGTGGTTAATTTAAAGAGACCATTCACCCAAAAATGAAAATTCTGTCTTTTCAAATCTATAACTTCAGTTCATCTTTGAAACACAAATAAGGATATTTGTAATATTTTCTCATCATTTTTGTTCATCCATTGAAAATCCACACTACAAAAAGATATGGGCTGTGTCCGAAATCGCCCCTTATACCTTTAAATAGGGCACTATTTGAGGGGAAAGCCATTTGTAGTTTTGTAGTGGTGTACGAAACCATAGTGGATGTTGAGTGCGCTCATTCAATCCCACAATGCACCGCAATAACGAGTGTACAACTGATGTACGCTCACTGGCTAGAGAATACCCATAATGCACTGTGAGAGTCACACGCGCTGAATTAATTCCCGCGTCTCGCCAGAAGATGGCGCCCACAGCTGAAACAATCATCCATCAGTTTTCCAAACCGCGCTGGTCCAGTGTAATATCATACAGGTATAAATTCCTTTTTAATTGATAATTAAATTTTTAATTAAGGTTTATACATGCTAGTTTCCATGACAGAGTTCAAGATAAATCTTTTCATTACTACTGGAGCTGCCAGTTTGCTACGTTTCAAATGATTATTAAACAGCAAGCAGAAACTATGCAAAAGCGGCAGCCCTTCCGGCACTCAGTGTCCGAATTCACTCACTTGTTTTCATTCACTCCTTCAAGTGGACTATATTAGTGGAGTAATGTAGGGAATAGTGAATGATGCTATAGGGGGCAATTTCGAACGCAGCAATGGTTAAAGTAATCCAGAAGCTCAGACCTCATTGGTTCTCATGCATCAAGAAAGCATGTTTGAGCTTCTGTGTTTACTGTATTTGATGAGCTCTATGTATGCGTGTTGATCAGTCAATGTTTATATATGAATAAAAGCCTAAATTAAATCTGTTCATTATATAAAGTAGGGGTGTCCAAACTCTGTCCTGGAAGGGCCACTGTCCTGCAGAGGTTAGTGCCAACAGTTGGGGCTAAACTCTGTCTGCAGGACACTGGGGTTGAATCCGAAATTGCCCCCTAAACCCTCTCTATCACTATCCACTATCCTCAATTCCCTACGTTAGTCCACTAATACAGTTCACTTGAAGGAGTGAATGAAGGAGTGAATTCGGACAGCCGTTGAGTGTACATCGGCTGTACACTCATTATTGCGGTGCAATGTGGGATAGAATGAATGCACTCAATGTCCACTATGGTTTCATACTACCCTATTTGAGGGTATGGGGGGTGATTTCAGATTCAGCCTGGCCCTCCAGGAGCAGGATTGGACACCCCTGATATAAGGTTCAGAAGACTTGATTAAACCATTCAATGTATATTTATTACTTTTACAATGTCTTTTTGGACACAACCAAAACTTTGATACTTCAGTGGATAGACAAAAATGAAAAATGAGTGAATATAAATAAATAAAAATATCTTTAGTTATATTCTGAGGATGAAAGGAAGTCATGCAGGGTTTGGAACAATATGAGGGTGAGTAAATGACACAATTTTAATTTTTGGGTGAACTATCCCTTTAAGAACCAAAGGCTGAGATAAAAAAAAAAAGTTTGTGATTATTAAAGGGGCCACATCATGAAGGATATAATTTTGATCTTTAACTTGATCTTTTAAGACAAGAGCTTATTATGTATCATATAGCTTATTGGAGATGTTGAGAGAGGGTTGAATATGGCTATAAAACATCTTTGGTGCAGAAAACGTCATTTTATAATGGGACATCAGGTAAAAAAAATAAATGTATGATCTGACCCCTTTAATGTATGCTGTTCATTACATGCTTATATTATTTATCTCTTCTAAAACCCTTCACACAACAATAAGTAATTGTATATTGTTTAAGATTTTCTATATTACAGTACAGTCAGTCTCCTTCAGCTTCATGTCAAGTGTTCATGTGTTTTTTTTTTGTTAATCACATTTTGCTCGTGTATAAATTGAAGAAAGTTGTCTGTCTTTTTCCCCTCCAGTGAACACGGGGATTGTGAACCACACTCACTCCAGAATGGGCTCTATAATGAGCACTGGAATCGTCCAGGGTGAGTGTCTCTTCTCTTACTGTCCTCACAGAGTTAAACAAGACCTACACTTTTTACAGATTAAAGTAATCGTTCACCCAGTAAGGAACATTCTAGCATTTACTCACCATGTTGTATCATAGACTTGTGTTCATCTTCAGAACACAAAGATTTTTTTTGTTTAATATTTTCAAATTTTTTGCCATTTATTGGAAGTCCTTATGAATTGAGTGGTTTAATTTAAGTCTTCTGAAGAGACATGGAACGCTTTGTGATGAAAAGATTGAATTTGGGCTTCTATTCATATATAAACTAGTGCTGTCAAATCGATTAATTGCATCCAAGATAAAAGTTCATGTTTGCATTAATATATGCATGTGTACTGTGTATAATTATGTATATATAAATACACTCATTCATGTATATACTGATATATATGTATGTGTGTGTGTGTGTGTGTATATATATATATATATATATATATATATATATATATATATATATATATATATCTCAGTATATACATGAATGAGTGTATTTATATATACATAATTATACACAGTACACATGCATATATTAATGCAAACATGAACTTAATCGATTTGACAGCACTAATATAAACATTGATTGATGTGCAAGCTGTTGATGTTGCTTCCTGCATGAGAACAAGCCTCATTGGTTTGAGCTCCTGTGATGAGAGAATATTAAAAATATCTTAATTTGTGTTTGACTAAAGATGAACATTTGCTTTGTGGGTTTGGAACGACATGAGGATGAGTAAATAGTTTTTTGTTTTGTTTTTCCAAAACAAAATTATTTAATTCAGAAATTATTTCATTTTAATGTCATGTTGCACTGAACATTTGCTCTTGGTGTGATATGAATAGGTCTTTACAGTATAGTGTGTGCTGGGTGCCTGCAGATAGATATATTGTATTCATTCTCAAACCATGAGGGTTGTATTTTTGAGATGCCATGTTCAGTAAAAAAAAAAAAAAAAGTTCCACATCTCACGTCTCCTGCATTCTATTCCAGTCCGCTGTTCAGTTTTCTTTTTTTTTTTTTTTTTTAAAAGCATCTTGCAATAAAGCCCACCAAGAAATGTAGCTGATCTAGTTTTGTTTTTGTTTTTTTTTGTTTGTTTTTTTTTAACTACCGTAAATATTAGCTGACTAGTTTAAAAAAAAAAAAAAAAAAAAAAAAATTAGTTTTGCACACTAATGGTGATTTGAACTTTAATTTGTTCTCTTAAGCTCAAAGTATACATAATTTTTTTGGCGTGAAGACTTTTCAAAGTATACTCCATTTGATAGTGTTTGTGCTATTTCTCTCCAGAAGTTATTATTGTTAAAAATCTTTATACTTTTGTACTTGCACTAGAGTTGCAGGTAGAGGTCTGCGCGGGACTGTTTTTTTCGTCCCGCTCCCGCCAGGTTCTATTCCGCACCCTCCTGCTTAAAATTCACTCCGTGTTCACCCGCTTACCGCTTAGAATGATTTTCTTCCCGACCCGACCGATCCCGTTACATTTAGATTCAAATTTCACCTAAAGAAAGAGAGTGACTGGGATAACAAATATAAAATGTTGGCTACACAATAATTGTTCTTTTTGTCTTATGATACTGTCAACACCGTAAAAAATGTCACAGAGAAAAATAGGCAATCAAATACAACATCTGTTATTCAAAATTATAAGCCAAAAATACAAATAAACGAAAACTGTCGGCTTACTAGCTATAGCTACTGCAAAATGAAATATTTTTTTAACATCCATGCAAGAACAGAATGTCGCTGATTGACGACAGTTTCATTACCAAACGTCTCTCCTCCAAAATCCGACCACAAAGGCTGAATATTCTCTCTGAAGGTGCTCTCGTGGATGGGATGCAAAGAACATATATTGCCAGGTTCAGGGCAGGGAACTGGGAACTGTGTGAACGCCACCATTGTGGAAAGTTTTGTTCACTTCAAGTTCAAGCGCGGATACGCTGTTGTCAAAGGATGTCAGACCGCCCGCTCCCGTCCAAAGTACACCAGAGTTACTGACCGCTACCGTCTTTGATTTGGAAATTTACTCCCGTGCCACGAGAATACTGATTGGTTGCAGACCTCTAGCTGCAGGTATCTCTTTACCACCTCACACAAGCACTCGTCAATACGGGCGTCTATTGTTGCTGTTGTTGTCGTCTCCAGTAGTTTGTTGCTCCTTCCCATCAGTTTCTTTTTCGACTGTTAAAAAACAGCCTGGACGAATTAGTGCACAAAAATTGAAGTGCGAGCTAAGCTACACAAGTAAAATCTAGCTGCACACATACATACAGTACACACAAACTATGCTGATGACAAAATTTACATCATGCGCAGTTGCACACTTTACCCATACCCTATGACTTTAACGTCTTGGATGCCAAGTGTTCATAAATGCAATGGATATAATGTTGCTTATTGCTTTTATCTCTTCTCAGGGGCCACAACTGCCCAGCAGGGTCCCAGCAGCAGCAGTCCTCATTACCCTGTCACCAACCAGTTCACCATGGGCGGCCCAGCTATCTCCATGGCATCTCCTATGGCCATCCCCAGCAACACCATGCACTACGGGAGCTAAGGCCAAGGGACGGCCTCTGCATGTCCAATCCCTACCCCCCCCACCCCCACCCCCCACCCCTGCAGATCAACCGCAGCCAAATTCAGAATACCAAAACCAGTGCACCAGTCTCTGACCATCACTTTATAGTCTCTCTCTCGCTCTCTCTATATATATAGATATACATGTATACGTATATATATATTCTAAACTCTCTCTTTATCTCACTGGTGTTTTATTCTTACATATCCGTCCCGCGGCCCTATAACGTTAGCGTGCGCAGGCATTCGGCCAGTTCAACACGTCTGAGTTGTGTCATTGTTACTCTTCCCCTCCCTAGCTGCACGCAGCGCCTGCTCCACAACCAGCCACTGGGAGGCAGTACTTGTCTGTAAGCATGCTGAAAAAGCACAAACCAGAGACTCAAGACTCAACGGAAAGGACTCGGTCGCAGAAACGCTGTCGTCGGGACACGTTTTTTTAATATATAAATGCTTTACAAATGTGCACATGTTCCCCCTTAACTTCATGAACTCCCACTTTTTTTTAGCCACACGTATGCCATCATTGACAGACTATTGATATGAATTTGAGATCTATTACAGGATCTTGCCACTGTTCCTAACAAGTCCAGCTATGTTGAACATACTCTTCACTGTCGGCTTTTTTACGTTTCCAGCAACATCGACTGGCCATCGCATCTCGATTCTCTCAGCATGGGCTTTTTTTTAACGGCCACATTGACTCACCTAAATGTTCGCGACCTCTCATCGCTCACCAGAAGAGATGGACACATGCTGTAGATGCTCACAGAGTTCATTACGGCTACTAGCACAGTACCGCTGGATCCTGCCTGTAGACAAACATAGCGTAGATAGAGATCGTCTTACTTTTCATTCCATTTCTGACTGTATTTTAATGTAGTGCAGTCCCAGATTTATGTATTTTGCTTGGTGTTCCCTGAGGTGAATTCTGAGCGTGGTTTATCGAGACCGCTTCTGTCGACACCCCCCCCCCCCCCCCCCCCGACTCCAACACGAAGCAAATCTGACTTATAAATTGGCGGATTCATTCTAGGTCAATTATAAGGACATAAAAGGTTTCAGGAATAAAAAGACCAGCAACAAACCCTCCACTACCAGCCAAGGAGGACGGCGGAGTGCTGGGAAGGACAGTCGGCAACTAGGGGGAAGAAGACAGAAAGATGAATGATATAAACAGTGGGGTCTGTGGACACACACTGACCGCTGCAGCAGGACAACTGTTTGGAATTGCAGTATCCTAGTTTACATCCCTTGAACCTTTATTTTGTCAACTTCTGTGTGTTGTGAGACTCGTTGAGGAAAGGAGGAGATCAAGTGATGCCTGACTAGCTATAACTTTCCTCCTCATTTCCTCCTCTCTCTCCTTCCCTTCCCAGACCGGGGAATGATGATAACCCCATCAAAGACTTTGAAGTCGTATGCACCGCTTCCAGTCAGTTTTTTTTTTTTTTTTTCTGTTCATTTGGTTTGAAATAGCAACTTTCATGAGATCATGAGATGAAAAAAACATTGTCTGTTAGTTTGTAGAATTAACTTTTTGTTTTGGTTTCCTTTCACAAAAAAGCTACAGACAAAAAAAGGAGCAAATTAAATGTTGATGGAGAAGTCCCTACGTGTGGCTACTTACAGTAGCATTTGTTGTTTGATGGATAAGTGTGCAAAACAAGTATAAAATCAAACTTGATAGTTTGAATCATGATCTGGATAGGTTGTAGATGGCTAAAGATTTTCTGCTTTCCAGTGAAGCAGATCTTAAACAGATTTAAAAAATAAATATTCAGTACACTTTACACTAATGTTCAGTTTGTTAATATGCATTTGCTATTATGAACTAACAATTCATTTTACAGCATTTATTAATCAGTTAATGTATAAATATATTATTGTTCATTAATTCATGTTTAATATATTGTTTATACAATTTGAAATTTTGTATAAAATAAGAAATTATTAACCCAGATAAATGCTTAAAAAAAGTTGTTAGTTCATGCTAGCCATTGTATTAACACTCAGAACATTACTGTAAAGTGTTATACACAATTCTGTGATATCTCATGTTGTTCAACACCCATGACTTTCTAGCTTTGTCTTTTCTGAAACACTAAAAGAGAAATTTTGCATTTTAAGGTGCTTTTATGCCCTTTCTGCTTGTCAGCTACTGGTCATTCGTCCATACAATACAATGGAAGTCATTGGGCACCAAACTGTTTGGTTACCAACATTCTTCAAAATATCTTCTGTTCCACAGAAGAAAAGGTCATATGTGTTTGGAACAACATGAAGTGAGTTCGTTTCTGGTTAAACTACTCCTTTTAGAGCATGACTTTATATAAGCACAAAGCATACCCCATTAGAAATTTGTGGCCCAAAGTAAGTTTCATATCCATTCATACCAAACAAGCTCAAAATTAATTTCCACCCTGACAAGAATGATTTAATCCACAGTGTCATCAAACAGAAAACTGCCCAGGAAAGCAAAATTAAATACTTAATACATGTACTTCATCTCTCAACTTACAGAACAATGAGAGAAAGTAGCCTTGAAAGAAGAGCAGTCAGGGGTTATAAGGCAAACCTCAAATCAGTTCAAAGTAATGCAAGATCATTACTTTTAAATTACTTCAGTTTGAATTGAACAAAACCCAACCAAATTAAAACGTAATAAATGGACAAGTGACCATAACACATATCAGGCAGGTCACTTTATGTATTCAAGAAAAACAGTACTAACTAAAGTCATCAGTAAATCATTACTGTGATTTTACTTGAGGG
>JBAPCB010000126.1:170000-172151 GCA_039654105.1 Coreius guichenoti | reverse complement strand
TAACCCTAACCCTAACCCTAACCCTAACCCTAACCCTAACCCTAACCCTAACCCTAACCCTAACCCTAACCCTAACCCTAACCCTAACCCTAACCCTAACCCTAACCCTAACCCTAACCCTAACCCTAACCCTAACCCTAACCCTAACCCTAACCCTAACCCTAACCCTAACCCTAACCCTAACCCTAACCCTAACCTAACCCTAACCCTAACCCTAACCCTAACCCTAACCCTAACCCTAACCCTAACCCTAACCCTAACCCTAACCCTAACCCTAACCCTAACCCTAACCCTAACCCTAACCCTAACCCTAACCCTAACCCTAACCCTAACCCTAACCCTAACCCTAACCCTAACCCTAACCCTAACCCTAACCTAACCCTAACCCTAACCCTAACCCTAACCCTAACCCTAACCCTAACCTAACCCTAACCCTAACCCTAACCCTAACCCTAACCCTAACCCTAACCCTAACCCTAACCCTAACCCTAACCCTAACCCTAACCCTAACCCTAACCCTAACCCTAACCCTAACCCTAACCCTAACCCTAACCCTAACCCTAACCCTAACCCTAACCCTAACCCTAACCCTAACCCTAACCCTAACCCTAACCCTAACCCTAACCCTAACCCTAACCCTAACCCTAACCCTAACCCTAACCCTAACCCTAACCCTAACCCTAACCCTAACCCTAACCCTAACCCTAACCCTAACCCTAACCCTAACCCTAACCCTAACCCTAACCCTAACCCTAACCCTAACCCTAACCCTAACCCTAACCCTAACCCTAACCCTAACCCTAACCCTAACCCTAACCCTAACCCTAACCCTAACCCTAACCCTAACCCTAACCCTAACCCTAACCCTAACCCTAACCCTAACCCTAACCCTAACCCTAACCCTAACCCTAACCCTAACCCTAACCCTAACCCTAACCCTAACCCTAACCCTAACCCTAACCCTAACCCTAACCCTAACCCTAACCCTAACCCTAACCCTAACCCTAACCCTAACCCTAACCCTAACCCTAACCCTAACCCTAACCCTAACCCTAACCCTAACCCTAACCCTAACCCTAACCCTAACCCTAACCCTAACCCTAACCCTAACCCTAACCCTAACCCTAACCCTAACCCTAACCCTAACCCTAACCCTAACCCTAACCCTAACCCTAACCCTAACCCTAACCCTAACCCTAACCCTAACCCTAACCCTAACCCTAACCCTAACCCTAACCCTAACCCTAACCCTAACCCTAACCCTAACCCTAACCCTAACCCTAACCCTAACCCTAACCCTAACCCTAACCCTAACCCTAACCCTAACCCTAACCCTAACCCTAACCCTAACCCTAACCCTAACCCTAACCCTAACCCTAACCCTAACCCTAACCCTAACCCTAACCCTAACCCTAACCCTAACCCTAACCCTAACCCTAACCCTAACCCTAACCCTAACCCTAACCCTAACCCTAACCCTAACCCTAACCCTAACCCTAACCCTAACCCTAACCCTAACCCTAACCCTAACCCTAACCCTAACCCTAACCCTAACCCTAACCCTAACCCTAACCCTAACCCTAACCCTAACCCTAACCCTAACCCTAACCCTAACCCTAACCCTAACCCTAACCCTAACCCTAACCCTAACCCTAACCCTAACCCTAACCCTAACCCTAACCCTAACCCTAACCCTAACCCTAACCCTAACCCTAACCCTAACCCTAACCCTAACCCTAACCCTAACCCTAACCCTAACCCTAACCCTAACCCTAACCCTAACCCTAACCCTAACCCTAACCCTAACCCTAACCCTAACCCTAACCCTAACCCTAACCCTAACCCTAACCCTAACCCTAACCCTAACCCTAACCCTAACCCTAACCCTAACCCTAACCCTAACCCTAACCCTAACCCTAACCCTAACCCTAACCCTAACCCTAACCCTAACCCTAACCCTAACCCTAACCCTAACCCTAACCCTAACCCTAACCCTAACCCTAACCCTAACCCTAACCCTAACCCTAACCCTAACCCTAACCCTAACCCTAACCCTAACCCTAACCCTAACCCTAACCCTAACCCTAACCCTAACCCTAACCCTAACCCTAACCCTAACCCTAACCCTAACCCTAACCCTAACCCTAACCC
>JBAPCB010000126.1:105000-162500 GCA_039654105.1 Coreius guichenoti | reverse complement strand
CCACCCACCCAAGTCCAACCCAAGTCAAACACAAGTCCCACCCACCCAAGTCCAACCCAAGTCAAACACAAGTCCCACCCAAGTCAAACACAAGTCCCACCCACCCAAGTCCAACCCAAGTCAAACACAAGTCCCACCCACCCAAGTCCAACCCAAGTCAAACACAAGTCTCACCCACCCAAGTCCAACCCAAGTCAAACACAAGTCCCACCCACCCAAGTCCAACCCAAGTCAAACACAAGTCCCACCCAAGTCAAACACAAGTCCCACCCACCCAAGTCCAACCCAAGTCAAACACAAGTCCCACCCACCCAAGTCCAACACAAGTCAAACACAAGTCCCACCCACTCAAGTCCCACCCAACTCAAACACAAGTCCCACCCACCCAAGTCAAACACAAGTCCCACCCACCCAAGTCCCACCCAACTCAAACACAAATCCCACCCAAGTCCCACCCAACTCAAACACAAGTCCCACCCACCCAAGTCCTATATATGGGGGGGCTCAACACAATAACTCGACAAGGAGAGGAGCTAGAGGGATGGGACCACGCCCAATCGACTGGGCGTGGCCTAATTAGTATAAATACGAAGTCTCCGCCCCCTAGGACCAAAGGGAGCGGACATATGTGAGGGGGCTCAACACGCTAACTCGACAAGGGGAGGAGCTAGAGACATGGGACCACGCCCAATCGACTGGGCGTGACCTAATTAGGATAAGTACGAAGTCTCCGCCCCCTAAGACCAAAGGGGGCGGAGATATGGGGGGGCTCAACACCATAACTCGAAAAGGGGAGGAGCTAGAGACATGGGACCATGCCCAATCGTCTGGGCGTGGCCTAATTAGTATAAATACGAAGTCTCCGCCCCCTAGGACCAAAGGGGGCGGATATATGGGGGGGGGGGCTCAACTGGGGGGGGGCTCAAGTTCGCAAATAACCCTATTACCTAACCCTAACCCTAACCCTAACCCTAACCCTAACCCTAACCCTAACCCTAACCCTAACCTAACCCTAACCCTAACCTAACCTCACCCCTGGACATCTGACCCCTCTCTACACCTAACCCTACCCATCTCACCCCTGGACATCTGACCCCTCTCTACATCTAACCCTACCCATCTCACCCCTGGACATCTGACCCCTCTCTACACCTAACCCTACCCATCACAACCACCTGGGCATCACCCCTGGGCATCTAACCCCTCTCTATACCTAAAACCTACCCATTGTAGCCTTACTCTTATATTTTCATCTTTTTACTGTCTATGGCAGACAGGCTGACATCTTGACCTTCCAGTGTTCAGGGGGGATTTTAAGACCTAAAAACTAAACACAGGTCATATTAAAACTTGGGGCTAGATACCTATGACCTTAACAGAAATTAACAAAAATATGACGGCCTGAAAACTGCAAAACTCAACCCTAATATGGGGGCTCAACACCATAACTCGTCACCTGGTGGCGCTGGAGTCCCACCCAAGTCAAACACAAGTCCCACCCACCCAAGTCCAACCCAAGTCAAACACAAGTCCCACCCACCTAAGTCCCACCCACCTAAGTCCCACCCACCCCAAACACAAGTCCCACCCACCCCAGTCCCACCCAAGTCAAACACAAGTCCCACCCACCCAAGTCCAACCCAAGTCAAACACAAGTCCCACCCACCCAAGTCCAACCCAAGTCAAACACAAGTCCCACCCAAGTCAAACACAAGTCCCACCCACCCAAGTCCAACCCAAGTCAAACACAAGTCCCACCCACCCAAGTCCAACCCAAGTCAAACACAAGTCTCACCCACCCAAGTCCAACCCAAGTCAAACACAAGTCCCACCCACCCAAGTCCAACCCAAGTCAAACACAAGTCCCACCCAAGTCAAACACAAGTCCCACCCACCCAAGTCCAACCCAAGTCAAACACAAGTCCCACCCACCCAAGTCCAACACAAGTCAAACACAAGTCCCACCCACTCAAGTCCCACCCAACTCAAACACAAGTCCCACCCACCCAAGTCAAACACAAGTCCCACCCACCCAAGTCCCACCCAACTCAAACACAAATCCCACCCAAGTCCCACCCAACTCAAACACAAGTCCCACCCACCCAAGTCCTATATATGGGGGGGCTCAACACAATAACTCGACAAGGAGAGGAGCTAGAGGGATGGGACCACGCCCAATCGACTGGGCGTGGCCTAATTAGTATAAATACGAAGTCTCCGCCCCCTAGGACCAAAGGGAGCGGACATATGTGAGGGGGCTCAACACGCTAACTCGACAAGGGGAGGAGCTAGAGACATGGGACCACGCCCAATCGACTGGGCGTGACCTAATTAGGATAAGTACGAAGTCTCCGCCCCCTAAGACCAAAGGGGGCGGAGATATGGGGGGGCTCAACACCATAACTCGAAAAGGGGAGGAGCTAGAGACATGGGACCATGCCCAATCGTCTGGGCGTGGCCTAATTAGTATAAATACGAAGTCTCCGCCCCCTAGGACCAAAGGGGGCGGATATATGGGGGGGGGGGCTCAACTGGGGGGGGGCTCAAGTTCGCAAATAACCCTATTACCTAACCCTAACCCTAACCCTAACCTAACCCTAACCCTAACCCTAACCCTAACCCTAACCCTAACCCTAACTCACCCCTGGACATCTGACCCCTCTTTATACCTAACCCTACCCATCTCACCCCTGGACATCTGACCCCTCTCTACACCTAACCCTACCCATCTCACCCCTGGCCATCTGACCCCTCTCTACACCTAACCCTACCCATCTCACCCCTGGACATCTGACCCCTCTCTACACCTAACCCTACCCATCTCACCCCTGGACATCTAACCCCTCTCTATACCTAAACCTACCCATTGTAGCCTTACTCTTATATTTTCATCTTTTTACTGTCTATGGCAGACAGGCTGACCTCTTGACCTTCCAGTGTTCAGGGGGGATTTTAAGACCTAAAAACTAAACACAGGTCATATTAAAACTTGGGGCTAGATACCTATGACCTTAACAGAAATTAACAAAAATATGACGGCCTACCAGACCCTTTGGGGTCTCCTCCAGGGGCCGCGCCGTCCTTGAACCTACCTACACACTTGTTAGGAGGTCTTAATACTTTTAAACACTAGGTGTCACTGGTCTACCAGAATATGGGTCTCTCCAAGTATTCACATATGGTTGTACACAGATGGAGAGAAAAAAAGAAAGAAATAAATAAATATATAGATGGATAGATAAATAAATAAGTAAATAAATAAATAAACAAACAAACAAACAAACAAATAAATAAATGAACACATACGTAACTACATAAATAAAATCATCTCCAAAAAAAGCAATTATAGAGCAAAGGAGAGTTTGGGGCGGGATCCTTCCTGATCCCACACTGTTTCAAAGCGGTCAGTGGAACGGATGGACAGTGCACAACCGTCTTCAGGTCCTCCGGGACCTGTTGATTGGACTTACATAAATCCTAACCCTAAAGACAAAAAAATACACTAACGTGACCCCCACTCTTACACTAACCCTACCCGTCACAGACCCACGGACTAGAAACCCACCCGCATCAACCCTATTAGCTAGAACCCCGATTAAATTCCAAAGGACAAAAAAAAAAAAACTAACAGGACCCCTACTCCTACACTAACCCTACCCGTCACAGACCCACGGACTAGAAACCTACCCGCATCAACCCTATTAGCTAGAACCCTGATTAAATTCCAAAGGACAAAAAAAAAAAAACTAACAGGACCCCTACTCCTACACTAACCCTACCCGTCACAGACCCACGGACTAGAAACCCACCCGCATCAACCCTATCGACTAGAACCCCAATCCCCACGCTAACCCTACCCATTGTAAAAGGAAAAAAAAAAAAATAGGAAAATTGACTCTTAAACCCACTTTTACAGTAAACCTACCTACCTACCAGGGCACCTGTCGACCGAACAACATTTTTTCAACCCGCACGTCTAACCGACCGATCTCAAACAATACGACTAATATCATCTAGAGTGGGAGCGTTCGATTAACCCCGTCCTCACCTTTCCTTGACGTGAGTTTTAAACATTTTTAGCCCAATTAAATATTGAGACATAATCCATCCAAATGTGCACCTTGACAACCGCCCTTTCACCCGTTTTTTACCGTTTTCATAAACCCAAACCTCTCTGACCTTTCCCGTATAACAAAATACTTCACCTCTGGGGGAACTGCGATGCTGGATCAGGATTATCGGGCTTCGGCTTGGTTCGCTGGTCCAGAGCAAGTTCAGACCGGAAACTTCACAGTTCCTAAGAACCAGAAAAGGAAACAAGAACAATAATCTTCATCTGTAAAGTTTAGACATGACCCCACTACCACACTGAAACTTACCCGTTAGGCTAACCCAACCAAATAAAACGGATTACAACAAAACCCCACCTAAATGGACCTATAAATTAGATCAAAAATCCTCATCCCCTCCGGTCTCTCTCTTGCCCCCCGTGGTGTGCAGAGAGACGGGATGGGGAGACGAATCTAACCCAGACAGGTTCGTTGGAAAATGTGAGACCCAGACAGGTCGCACATTTTCTGATTCGTCCTCCCAAAATAGGATCTCTCAGATTTCGGAGGGTAAACGATCGGGAATCCCCCTTTGTTAAACGACTTACGGTACCTTACGTAAACTTCACCTCTGGGGGTGTTGCGATGCTGGATCAGGATTATCGGGCTTCGGCTTGATTCGCTGGTCCAGAGCAAGTTCAGACCGGAAACTTCGCAATTCCTAAAAAAACAGAATAATAATTCTCATCAGTAAAGTTTAGTCACGACCTCACTATCACACTAAAAAGAAAAGAACAAGCTACCCACCTGGCCCATAGGCCAAAAAAGGCATTGTTCCTAGACGGGAACCAATCACAGGCGACATAGTACAGTCAGAGATGCGTCGGCCAGTGCCCCTCCTCATTCTCCCTACTACAAACCTTTCCAGACGAGTTCTGGCTTGGGGGGAGATGTTGTAATTTCCCATAACCTAACACGCAAATTGACAGCACTAATATAATATATCACTTTTTTCTTTTTTATCCTTTTGATACATTTTGCAGACTTTCCAAATACTATAAGTGAGTCATAGTGAATTGTTCATAATTAAATGAATTTACAAATAATTAAATACTTTATTACATTTTCATTGAAAATAAAATATTACATTAAAAACAATGGCTAGGGCCATGACCAGTCAAAAAAAAAAAAAAAAAAAAAAAAAAATGGATTTGAGTCATTGGGACGAAATCAATTCTCACCACTAGATTGCAGGACAGAATTTAATTTTTTTTTTAAATAAAAAAAAGTAGAAAATAAATTAAATAAAAAAAGTAGAGGATAGAATAGAAAATGGCTAGGGCCATGATCAGTATAGGTAAAAACTCATTGGGCAATTTTCCAATTTGCACAAATAGAAGCCAGGAGACATAATTACTTTACTGAAGTGTTCTCCACATTACCAAAGGCCAAGTGCAAATAAGACTAGAAGATAAATCACCTGTATGTAAGCTATAAAGGTGTATATGAGTAGGGGTGCAACGATACACTTGTCACGATTCGATACAAATCATGGTACTGAACTCACGATACGCATAGCGATATTTTAAGTCAAAATAAAGATTTTTTTTTTATTATTAAAATAAATTTTATTGTATTATCAGGACCCACAAATATTCCCCCATTGCATTATTATACATATTCAAAATTATATATAGTTGTTTGATGTAGTAAGGTCACTGAAACTCCGTAAACTAATTTTTCCCCCTCACGCACTACATGTTTTCAATACAGGCATTTTTTGGATCTCTACACAGACAAGCCACATGCGCACAGACTCTCCCAGTATTCATGCACTATACATAAGAATAAATCATCTAAAACCCTTTGAATAAATCACACTACTAAAACTAAATGTGATATTGATTTTAATGGTGTTTGCGCTTTCACTTTGAGGAGTGTCGTTCCAGCGCATGCGCTTCAGACGATCAATGCAAATCACATTTCTAATAGCAAGACAGCATTTTTTCACGTGTCATGCAAGCATTTGAACGTCCGTGTTTACTACAGTATGTGCGACAATGTAAATCTGTTCATCATATAAAGCCATCATGTCTCTTCAGAAGACTTGGATTTGACAACTCGATTGATTATTTTTGAGATGCCTTTGCCATTTTTGGGATCTTTTCAGTTTTAGAGGAATGGACTTTAAATGGAGGGAAAGAAGCTCAGGTTTCATAAATACATTTGTGTTTAGAAGTTAAACGAACCGACATGAGGGTGAGTACATGACAGAATTGACATTTTGGGTAAATTATACCTTATAAATATAGTTAGTTTTATCCAAGGCTCAGCTTACTGTAAAATCGCAAATAATATAGTTTACATTAAGGATACATATCGTCACATTTAACGATATCATTATATCGCAATATAACGATGTATCGTTACACCCCTAGTGATGGGTTTTTCAGAATTCACCCGAATAAGCCTCATGCTGAAGTCAACTACAAATTAGCTGCCATCAAGTTACAGGATATCAGCACAAACAGCTGCTCAAACATGCCCAGCTGACCGGACAATGTAGTACATGTAAAAGTTAAGCTTGATATTAATTGTAAGAAAACCAGTTAGTTGCATGGAGGATAATTACATCTTCGGCCATCAGGGATAAACGAACATGTAGTTTTCCCTGCCTTCCCTTTTTTTTTTAGATCCCACACCAAAAACTGAGAAGTTGGGAGAGTGGATGTCCCATGTGTCCTCTGGTAGAAGACGGAGGGTGGCTTCAGCTTTGGGACAGCAGAACTGCCAGAAAGTTGTGGGTGAGGCATTGAGAAAATTCAGAATAGGACTGCATCTCCTGTATCTGAAGCAGAAGCAATGCATGTGACAAACAGGACTATGAGTGGTGTACATGGAGAGAATTTTTTTTTATTATTATTACATTTAATGCATTATCTGCAGCCTTGTGCTGGTAGACTCAGGCCTTCACATGAGTTAGGTCTCCACATTAGGGCTGAGGCTTGTGCAGTTAGATCTTTGGCACTAATGCAGAAGTGATCACTGATTGAAAAGCACCTTTATAAATAAAACTACAGCACATGAATAAATCAAAACAAATTTTCAACATCTTTCAGTCTGTGCCATATTGGGACAGTCTGGCAGATTTTGGGTTTTGAAAATCAGTATTTTAAATCTTATTTCAAATTAGTGGCTGTATGCTTTGTAAGTTGTTAATTTAAAGGGGCACATGCAGACAAAGTTTAAGACTAAAAAAATAAATAAATAAAGTAGTTAAAAAATGAGTTTTGTGCTATAATGCAATTAAATACAATAGGAGAAACAAAACATTGATCAGGAAAAAACATTACTCAGTGGATGCTCTTGGTTCTCAAACACAAATGAATGCTTAAAAGCTAAAATAGTATGGGGTATTCTTAGTATAGAATACTTGAAAACAAACAGAAAATGCTCAAGTTGAAAGTGCAAGCTGTAACTTCCTACCTTCAGACATGCGGCTGTGCTTTGTTTAAAGTGATTTTGCTTCCATTACTAGCATCTTGCAGAAATTGGTTGAATGCTGGTAGTCACCATAAAACTGTCGACCCAGTAAAGAGACCAATATGCACAAATGGTATACAGGTTAGTCTTCAATTCAAGGAGGACTCTTCTCATCTGGGCAGCGGTTTATTCTAATGGACAGTGTTCCCTTGGCATTGTCAGGAACTGACTGAAAGCAATGACTAAAACTGTTAATGGGTCTAGAGCAGGGATGGGCAAACATGGTCCTGGAGGGTCACTGCCCTGCAGAGTTTAGCTCCAACCCTGATCAAACTCACCTGCCTGTAGCTTTCTAGTAATCCTGAAGGCATTGATTAGCTGGTTCAGGTGTGTTTGATTAGGGTTGGAACTAAACTCTGCAGGGCAGTGGCCCTCCAGGGCCCGTATTTAATCAAGCCTCTGAGAATTACTCACAAGAACACTGCTAAGAATTGACTTAAGAGTAAAACATTTCTTGGCTCAAAGCTGCGCTTAAAAGTTAGTTATCAAGCATCCGAGTCGTAATTTAAGTGAAGTGTAGGACTAAATCTTAAGTGTCAGTCTTAGAGATGGTTCACGACACTTTGCTGTGCCACAAACGGGATTTTGGATGACGACATAGGCATGGACCAATCACTGAATAGATTTCCTTATTTAAGAATATTCTCGGATAAATTCACATTGAATGGTGAAATTCCTAAGAGGAGTTTACATTCAACACACATTTGACAATAAAGAATTTAAGAGAATACATGATATACACATTGAAAATGAAAGATAAACAAGTTTTCCACCATGTCTTAATTACAAATTTTAAACCTGTGTGCTGTTAACTGACCTGCCTATATATAGCCTAGATTTTATACTAATATAATCAGCCACCATGGATTCCAAAAGAAAACCGAACTGGCGGGAGGAAGAAGCGCTGACAAAGATGATGCCTGCTCTGTCCAAAAGATACCGTTTGATTAACTGCTCGTCGACAAACATTTCAAAAACGTTCTCCTTCTCCTGAAAGATTTGCGCACATCTCTGTCTCCTTAGTGCCATCACAAGCTCCTACTGGCAACTCCTAACCACTTGAGAGACCTCTCGAGCTGTCTTAAATAACTGGGAGAGTAAGAGTGATTCTTAGCTTTAAGAAATTTGATAACTTGCTTTTATACTTAAGTTTGAAAGTAGGAGTACATTTCATGAATTCTCAGCACTCAGACTAAAACGGCACTTTGAGAAGCTTGATAAATACGGGCCCAGGACCGAGTTTGCCCATCCCTGGTCTAGAGTAACAAGAATATTCTGATGGTTGTGTAAATGAAACACAGCTGTGAACTGATGCAACAGCTGCAATTAGAGGTAAAACAAGGTTAGAAGAGCTTGGAATTCTGTACCATGAGTACCATGGATCGTCTCAACATGAGGACTTCCATTCTGAAAGAACAGCTCACCTAGAGAACAATTAATTTAAAAAAAAAAGAGAGATAAAATTCAGTTAGGGTTAGAAGTTATTAATAACTTCATGAATTCCAAAGAATGATTGCACAAGAGTATCACCAAGAATAAGCAGAAAACACACCTTTCTCAAACCCCTAAAAGGTTTGGTGAAGTTGATAGAGGGAGGTGTAACTTTCTTCTTTGATCAAATCCAGGTCTCAGTCAATACCAAGAGCAGCAAATTGTGGCTATTGGCTAGAATTAAGTCAGTTTTGGAACTGTTAGACAGCTGTAAAACCGTGAGATGCAAAGTGTAGGTTAACAGGACATTAAAAATAGACAGGTGAAGGAGGAGAAAAAAAAAAAAAAAACCCTCAAGTGCCTTAACTGCATCCTTGCTCAGACTGTCTCCACACAAAAGGGGGACAGGCTGAAACCTCAGCAGTAGTGCCAATGCTCATTTAGGTGCATGAGTGATCAAATAGGACAGTCCAGCACTGTAAGCTAAAACAGCACAGCACCTACACAGCAAAATTACACCTATGATCAACCATCCCTAAAGCTCTTTAATGAGCACATTGCATAATTTCCAGTCACCAAGTTCAGGGTGCCCCCATCTATCTGATATCTAAGCTCAAATAGCAGCGGATTTACATCTGGAGGGAACTAACGCTACACTCTGCCTAGCAATGGTTGATCACAAGTTGCACTGAAGTATGGGAACATAAGGTTTTTGGGGAATATGGTTAAACCCAGTAAAGAGAACAAGCTAAATTTAAATATAACAGGTTGGTCTTCAAACCTGGAAGGACTTCTCATCTGGGGAGCTGTTGGCTTTCCAGAAGGTTGCTTCAGCATCATGTCAGGGTGTCACTGGAACAAAAAAAAAGATTTAAGTGAATTTACATTGCTAATTTGTCTAAAGTAACATAAGTGTGACAGTTATATTTGTAAATAAGGTCCATCTGTGAGTTGCAGTAGTGAGCGGTTCAGTCAAACAGGTCTATAATAGCTTAGAAATGCTGAAGCATAACATGGATAAATACAAATTACATTTAGTTAAGGCTGATTTATACTTCTGCATCGAACCTACAACGTAGCCTGTGGAGTACCTCTCCAAAAAAAGGTAACACGTCAATTTGACATGGACAAGCACTGTGATTAGTCTACTAGAAGCGGACCAATCACCAAATAAGCAGCGCTGAGCTGTCTGCATGTGTAATTGCATGTCAACACGGACAACGACACAGACGTATAAATGAAAACCGCTGCATAGCCTACAGCATAGAAGCTACGGCATAGGTCCGATGCCAAAGTATAAATCAGCCTTAAAACTACAATACAGTTTTACAATAAAAAAAATAAAAAGGAAAGGGGCATAAAAGTCATGCCATTCTTAATCCGTAGGATTTAATATGGAGTTGGCCCACCCTTTGCAGCTATAACAGCTTCAACTCTTCTGGGAAGGCTTTCCACAAGGTTTGCAGGACTGCAGGCCAGTCAAGTTCCTCCACACCAAACTCGCTCATCTATGTCTTTATGGACCTTGCTTTGTGCACTGGTGCGCAGTCATGTTGGGACAGGAAGGGGCCATCCCCAAACTGTTCCTACAAAGTTGGGAGCATGAAATTGTCCAAAATGTCTTGGCATGCTGAAGCATTAAGAGTTCCTTTCACTGGAGCTAAGGGGCCAAGCCCAACCCCTGAAAAACAACCCCACCCCATAATCCCCCCTCCACCAAACTTTACACTTGGCACAATGCAGTCAGGCAAGTCCCGTTCTCCTGGCAACCGCCAAACCCAGACTCGTCCATGGGATTGCCAGACAGAGAAGTGTGATTGGTCACTCCAAAGAACACATCTCCACTGCTCTAGAGTCCAGTGGCGGCGTGCTTTACCCCACTGCATCCCACGCTTTGCATTGCACTTGGTGATGTAAGGCTTGGATGAGCTGCTCGGCCATGGAAACCCATTCCATTAAGCTCTCTACGCACTGTTCTTGACCTAATCTGAAGGCCACACGAAGTTTGGAGGTCTGTAGCTATTGACTCTGCAGAAAGTTGGCGACTTCTGCGTACTGTGCACCTCAACATGCGCTGACCCCGCTCTGTGATTTTACGTGGCCTACCACTTCGTGGCTGAGTTGCTGTTGTTCCCAATTGCTTCCACTTTGTTATAATCCCACTAACAGTTGAGCGTGGAATATTTAGTAGTGAGGAAATTTCACGAATGGACTTATTGCACAGGTGGCAACTTACACGGTACCACGCTTGAGTTCACTGAGCTCCTGAGAGCGACCCATTCTTTCCCAAATGTTTGTAGAAGCGTCTGCATGCCTAGTGCTTGATTTATACACCTGTGGCCATGGATGTGATTGGAACACCTGATTGCAATGATTTGGAGAGGTGTCCCAATACTTTTGGCTAGCTATATATATATATATATATATATATTTTTTTTAAATAAATAAATGAACACCAGGTTTGTTGTGCCTACTTGTAGGGCATTATTATCATTTATTAAATAAAACAGAACTTATTTTTTGGGAAAGATGCAGGCGGCCTATAACTATAAATCATTTGAACTGTTATGCATGTTTAATTCATACTGGAAGCCGTAGGGCGACCTCGAGCAGAAAGTCCAAATATGCCTCACAGAAGTAAAATAACATGACGTTCCAGGATATCCATGTCGCTGTAGCTGAATAAAAAGAAATGCTTTGACTTAAAGACAATAAACACAACTGCAAGAGTATGTTTCTGTCTTCAAGCCATCTCAGGTATTTTCATAAGATTAAAAGTATATTTGTGATGCAATTCCAATCGACATAGCATTAATCAATTATATATACACAATACTTCAAAATAATATATGGTCTGCCTCATTCTGTGATAAGCCACTTCAGATCCCAAATGGAAATCATGTTATGTCATGAAGTGAGTGCATTTTGCTTTTTAAATGACTCAAACTCAACACTTACAGAGACCATTTACTCTATGAAACATTGTTTAGCACAATGTAAACATCGATGTTTGAGCAGATATTTCACAGTAAACACTGTCTAAATAGTCTAACATGTTACAGTTTATGTAACAATAACACTAATGTAAGAGAATAAATTAGGTTACTTACCTCCGCTGGATATCAAAAAAAAAAAAAAAAAAAAAAAAAAACGCATTCTTCTGAGGTAAATCCAAGGTAAACTCACAGCATGTCTTCCAAACTCAATGAAAAGCAAAAGAATTATGAAGCTTGATGTTTGTTTTGAGGTGATGGGGTTTTTTGCAGGTTGCGTGCCTCACATGGACGATTTGCGTGTGAAAGGCTGCGCATGGGTGTGGTCTCATTAGAAACATCTCAAGTCTGGTTTAAAAAAAAAAAAAACGAAATGTGGTGAGCCTTGGTAAACAATCTAATAAACACTAACATTGTTATCGTTGATTCAATGAATGCAATGATTAACCACCCCTAAACCTTGAACACATTGCTAAATAGATTTCTGCTGCGTTATTTGCCTGAAACCCATGTTTGGGGCGCCCCGATCTGATACCTGAGCTTCTGGTTTTGGATCTTCACCTGCAGGTGACTGACTCTACCCTGTTCCGGTCCTCACAAAGGTTACAAACCTAATATAGGTTGATCAGAGGCTGCATTGCAAGATGGCCATATTCTAACAAAACTGTTTACCATAAAAGCTCTTCAACTTTCCAGAGTAAATCAGAGTAGAAACTTTAAATTATAGAGGCTTACCTAGGTGAGGGAAGTTCAGGGACAAGTGAGACCAAAGAACAAAAAAAAAAAAAAAAAAAAAAAAAAAAAAAAAAACACACAACAATCACACTGCATGGCTCACCTGGAAGACGAACTACAAGAAACTCAAAAGGAAAAATGTTCCATAAGTTTCCTTCAAATACTAGAAAATAAACTGTTGGGGACAACTGTTTAGGACCCGAGACCAGATTAAAGAAAGTAGTAATTTCTTTAATCAGAAGTGCGATTAAAGAAATTACTGAAGAATAGTTTGCAGTTTCATCAGCAGAAGCCAGTTTCAAGTCTCACACAGAGTTCGTAGGACACACTCTCTGCATACATATTTCAAAGCAATTATACTCTTCTCAAGGTCTAGCTATGTCATTACTGCAGGTTCAATGATTGTTTGGCTAAGAGAAAATAGATAGCCAGTTAATTTCCACACATGGGCTGATAATCAGAAGCATATCTCCATTGATCAATGGTTGATACTTGCATCCCGGAATTAAGCCCCTATGTGACCTTCCAGGTCGGGAATAGGAGCCAGCTTGTCCGGAACAACAAGTCCGTCAATCTCCCTAGGATGCCTGTTGTCCACCTCCAATACTGATCTGTAACAAATAGTACTAGCGCACATACACAGATACACAGCTTCTTCAAAGTTGGAGTTGGCTGAGCTCTAGCCAGATACCTTACCAAAACATACTGATAACATGTTCTTTCTCTCAGTAAAAGGTACAGACAATAGTCATTGTTACAAACTTGGCGTAGATGAAACTCACGAAGGCGAAGGAGAACTCGGAACAGGAACTTTTAATGAACAAACTCACAGGGAACACTCAAAAAGACCAGTATACGTAGACGAGAACCGAACACTGAGGGAGAACTGAGAACTAAATACACAGGGGCAAATGAGGTAATTGACAAGACACAGGTGATAGACATTACTGTCTAGACATTAGACATTACTAATTAACAGGTGATGGTATGGACTAATGACAGTGGCAGGAAAACTGAACAAAGGAATAAGCTAAATGAGAAGCAAAACAGACTCGACATGTAACATTACGCCCCCTCCGAGTAGGCGCGTCCTCGCGCCGTAACAGGAACATCTGAGGAGGGAGGGTGGGGGCTCAGGAGGAGGGCGTGGAAACAAACAGAAGAAAACAAAGTCCAAAACAAAGAAAAACAGTCCAACAGAAAGAACAAGTCCATGGGGGCATGGAAGGAGGGAGGAGCCAGTGGGAAGCCTGGAGCAGGAGCCAGATGGTGCACCAGAGACCAGCCAGGATGAGGCCCCAGGGCGGCGTTGGAGGAGGGAGGAGCCATGGAGTGGTTGATACGGAGGAAACCACCCTGGGGACGACCGACGACGAAGCAGCCACAGATGGAGACACTGGAGGAGCAGCTGGGTTGATGGGCCCGCACGAGACCGGAGGCCCAGGAGACCGAGGAGAAGCCGCGGCAACGAGCGTCCGAGGTGGTGCCGGATGACTGCAGGACAGAGGCTGAGCCGGTGGGACCGAGGATGAAGGCGGAGCAGAGGGGGAAGGAGGAGCCAGACGAAGCCGAAGCCGAAGGTGCAGGCAGGTCGACAACTGACCATGGCGGAGCCGGAGAGACGAGGGAGCCCAGAGAAGCCGTATGGCCGGAGGTTTCCGGTGGAGCCGAGGGAGGGAGGAGCCAGGGCGTAGCCGATGTGTCGACTGGCCGCGGTGGAGTGCAGGGTGCAGAGACTGGCGGCAACGACAGGGGATCCTCTACACTGGCTGAAGCTGATGGACTGAGGAACTGGGGCGGACCCACACAGCATGTGGGCAGAGCAGCGGAGCTGAAGAACATCAGTGATGGTGGGGTTGAGGAACTGGCTGACTGAGGAGGTGGGAGAGGGAGGCTGGGAGGGAATTCTTGACAAGGAGACTCTGGAGATACTTGGGACGCTGGAGAGACAGGGGGTGCTGGAGAGACAGGGGAACTGGGTACCACATCTTCAAAAAAGTCAATTAAATTGTCCACATCAATGTCTTTCAGTTCCTCCATGTAGCCGCCAGAGGTCCTCGTTGCATCCACCGCGGCGGGGTGGTGGGCGAGGCTCCTTTCCCAGCCCTCAAGCTCCACGAGGACTCCTTCCACAACGCATGATGTTGCCGGCTCACGCACTTGGTCAGACCCTCGCTGTCGTCCGGGCTCCGGGGTGATGACTCCTCTCAACCTCTGCCTGGGTTCGGGCTTGTCGATCGCGGCAGGCCGGTCTCCACAGTCTGCGGCGGGCACAGGCAACTCCCTCGTTCCGGTCGTGGTCGGTGGTGGATGGTTGGTCTCTGGCGGTGGTGGACTGGGACTGGTACTGGTGTCCTCCTCAGCAGGGCCGATGGTGAATGGCGAGTCGAGATTTACCAGTACCCACTCCACATAAGCGGCGAAATCCTCCTTGGGACCGCCCGCTGGAAGACGTGCCTTTGACCGCTCACTCAGGCCAGAATAGTAAAAACCACAGAGTGAGCGGTCAGGGAAGTGCATCTGCCACGCAAGGTCCAGGAATTCCTGTGTATGGATCTCCAGCGGACGGTCTCCCTGCTCCAGGCAGAGAAGGCAAACAGCGGGAAGGGCCATGGGAAACGGGAAAATAACTCAAAGAAAAGGGGAAAACACCAAAAAAAGAAAAAAAAGAAAAAAAAAAAAAAAAAACGGTTTTGGTCGGCTCTTCTGTTACAAACTTGGTGTAGATGAAACTCACGAAGGAGAAGGAGAACTCGGAACAGGAACTTTTATTGAACAAACTCACAGGAAAGGGTTACCAAAAACACCAGTATACATAGACGAGAACTGAACAACACTGAGGGAGAACTGAGAACTAAATACACAGGGGCAAACAAGGTAATTGACAAGACACAGGTGATAGACATTACTAATTAACAGGTGATGGAATGGACTAATGACAATGGCGGGAAAACTGAACAAAGGAATAAGCTAAATGAGAAGCAAAACAGACTCGACATGTAACAGTCATCTTATTCTCTAGTGTTTCACTCAAAATTCAACTATATTACTGATCTGCCCGCATTGACACTATATGATAATTGAAATGAGCTGATGACATCACCGTTTTCTCCAGAGCGGCTGTACAGCCGAATCAAATTCGGTTGCATTATTTTCCTGTTACCACTGTGAAGCCGCTTTGAAACAATTGGCATTGTAAAAAGCGCTATATACAGTGGGGAGAACAAGTATTTGATACACTGCCGATTTTGCAGGTTTTCCCACTTACAAAGCATGTAGAAGTCTGTAATTTTTATCATAGGTACTCTTCAACTGTGAGTGACAGAATCTAAAACAAAAATCCAGAAAAATCACACTGAATATGATTTAAGTAATTAATTTGCATTTTATTGCATGACATAAGTATTTGATACATCAGAAAAGCAGAACTTAATATTTGGTACAGAAACCTTTGTTTGCAATTACAGAGATCATATGTTTCCTGTAGTTCTTGACCAGGTTTGCACACACTGCAGCAGGGATTTTGGCCCACTCCTCCATACAGACCTTCTCCAGATCCTTCAGGTTTCGGGGCTGTCGGTGGGCAATACAGACTTTCAGCTCCCTCCAAAGATTTTCTATTGGGTTCAGGTCTGGAGACTGGCTAGGCCACTCCAGGACCTTGAGATGCTTCTTACAGAGCCACTCCTTAGTTGCCCTGGCTGTGTGTTTCGGGTCGTTGTCATGCTGGAAGACCCAGCCACGACCCATCTTCAATGCTCTTACTGAGGGAAGGAGGTTGTTGGCCAAGATCTCGTGATACATGGCCCCATCCATCCTCCCCTCAATACGGTGCAGTCGTCCTGTCCCCTTTGCAGAAAAGCATCCCCAAAGAATGATGTTTCCACCTCCATGCTTCACAGTTGGGATGGTGTTCTTGGGGTTGTACTCATCCTTCTTCTTCCTCCAAACACGGCGAGTGGAGTTTAGACCAAAAAGCTAAATTTTTGTCTCATCAGACCACATGACCTTCTCCCATTCCTCCTCTGGATCATCCAGATGGTCATTGGCAAACTTCAGACAGGCCTGGACATGCGCTGGCTTGAGCAGGGGGACCTTGCGTGTGCTGCAGGATTTTAATCCATGACGGCGTAGTGTGTTACTAATGGTTTTCTTTGAGACTGTGGTCCTAGCTCTCTTCAGGTCATTGACCAGGTCCTGCCGTGTAGTTCTGGGCTGATCCCTCACCTTCCTCATGATCATTGATGCCCCACGAGGTGAGATCTTGCATGGTTCCCCAGACTGAGGGAGATTGACCGTCATCTTGAACTTCTTCCATTTTCTAATAATTGCGTCAACAGTTGTTGCCTTCTCACCAAGTTGCTTGCCTATTGTCCTGTAGCCCATCCCAGCCTTGTGCAGGTCTACAATTTTATCCCTGATGTCCTTACACAGCTCTCTGGTCTTGGTTATTGTGGAGAGGTTGGAGTCTGTTTGATTGAGTTTGTGGACAGGTGTCTTTTATACAGGTAACGAGTTCAAACAGGTGCAGTTAATACAGGTAATGAGTGGAGAACAGGAGGGCTTCTTAAAGAAAAACTAACAGGTCTGTGAGAGCCGGAATTCTTACTGGTTGGTAGGTGATCAAATACAATAAAATGCAAATTAATTATTTAAAAATCATACAATGTGATTTTCTGGATTTTTGTTTTAGATTCCGTCTCTCACAGCTGAAGTGTACCTATGATAAAAATTACAGACCTCTACATGCTTTGTAAGTAGGAAAACCAGCAAAATCGGCAGTGTATCAAATACTTGTTTTCCCCACTGTAAATAAAGGTGATTTGATTTGATTTAGTGATGGAAGATGCAAAGAATAAAAGCTTATAAATATAAATAAAAGCATATAATTCTATAACTGTACTGTTACAGTAAAAAGGAATGAAACCAAATACAAACTTTAGAGAACGTGAAAATAATAAACAATCAAACAAGAAATCTTAACATGTAGGAGGATAGATATTAAGGCTGCGATTATAAATTTCATTTAGGGATATAGAAAAGCGGTAGTGGATTTCAGAATCCACACCCTTCAAAACGCTTACTCATCTACTTCAAGTTTTAATTAAGAGCCTTCTCTGCAGCCTTGATCAGTGAACAGAAAACTGAGGGTCTACCAGCACACGTTAGGTCCCCAAACAAGGAGAGATTCACACAACAAGCTGAGACTTCACCATTAGTGTTAATGCTTTAAGGGTACAATTATAAAAAATAAATTAAAAAATATGAATGAAATGCAGAGCAGTTTGAAAGGGGAATAAATGACTGCAAAAAGGTCATTAAATGATAGCATAAAATCTAACCCCTACTACAAAGAGAAACACATAAAAGGTGACATAAGCTCAATTTAAAGGGACACATGGAGACAGGCAAAGTTTAACAGCAACTTACAAAGCATACAGCCACTAACTTGATCTTTGGTCAGGTAACAATAGGAATCCTCGGGTAAGAGAGTGTGCTTTCAACGAGGCCACACACCAATGTGAACAGCTTGTTAATGTTGACTTCATGCGCCAGTGATGAACCAACCCTAAAGCTTTTTATAGTGTGCACATTGCTAGATACATCGCTGATCCCTAATTCTCATCACCAAGTATGGGGCGCCCCTATATATCTGCGATCTGAGCTTAACTGGCTTTTAATATGCACCTGCTGCCTGTGACTGACACTGCCCTCTGTTCTGCTCCTCACCAATTACTATACCCAACATTGGTTGACCAGAGGCTGCATTAAAGGATTCATTGGGCAAGTTTCCAATTTCCACAAATGGAAGCCAGGAGTCATAGTGACATTTCAAATAATTATTTTACTGAAGTGCTCTCCACATTTCCAAAGGCCAGGTGCAAATGAGGCTGGAAGATACATACCTTTATACACCTTGCACACAGGTGACTTGACTAAAACAGCTTGGAGTTCTCAACATTCATCTGAATAAGCCTCATACTGAAGTCATCAGCTACGAATTGGCTGCCACCAAGATACAGGATAACATCCAGATGATCAAAGATGCCTGGCTGACCAGAGGACAATAGTACATGTAGAGTTAAGGTTGATCTTAAATTGCACAAAAAGTTAGGGTTAGGTTGAAGAGAGGATAATTATATATCCAGGCATCAAGGATAAACCAAAATGTGTCCATGCCCTCCCAGTTTTTGGTGTGGGGTCTGGAAGTAAGTTGGGAGAGAATGGATGCGTCACTGTGTCCTCTGGTACAAGATGAGTGGAGGGGCTTCAGCTTTTTACAGTGGAACTGCCAGAGAACTGGAAACAAAAGATGTGGGTTAGGTCCAGAGAAAATTCAGATTAGTAGGACTGCATCATCTCCTGTATCTGAAGCAATGCATGTGACAAACAGGACTGGGAATACATGATTGAGGGGGAGAAAAAAAAGAAAGAAAAAAAAAGTAACATGAGTTAGGTTAACACATGAGAGCTGAGGGTTCTGAGTTGATGCTAAAGATCTGTGTGCATGAGTGATCACGGATTGAAATGATCAGCACCTTTATAGATAATTACAGAACACGAAGCAAACCCAAAACTACTGACCCAGTAAAGAGACCAATATGCACAACGGGTCACAGGTTAACCTTCAGTTCGAGGAGGACTCTTCTCATCTGGGAAGCAGTTTATTCTCCTGGACCGTGTTCCTTTGGCATTGTTAGGAACTGACTGAAACGAAATGATTAAAAAGGAACTATTAAATGTCTGGAGTAACAAGAATATTCTGATGGTTGTGTAAATGAGACTTAATGGCAGCTTTTACATCAGCTCCCAGCAAAGGTCAAACAAGGTTAGAAGAGCTTGGAACGCTGTACCATGAGCCTCAAGGTGGACGGTAGAGTCAACATGTGGACGTCCATTCTGAAGGGAGAACAACATCACACCCAGCTCACCCAGAGGACGATACATCACATAAAATTCGGTTAGTAATAGTAACTGCATGAATTCAAAACAATTACATAGAAGAGTATTTCCAAGAATAAGCAGCAAGCACACCTGTTCTCAAACCCCTCCCAGGTTAGGTGAAGAGGAGGTGTAACTTTGTTCTTTGATCAAATCCACATCTGTCAATCCCAAAATGAGTCAAGTATGGCTATTAGCAAAAATAAAGTCAGTTTTGGGACTAGAGCTCTAAGGCCGCTGTAAAACAATGAGGGTGTGACATACAAAGTTTAGGTTAACAGGACATTAAAACTAGATGGTGCACAAGAGTGGGGGGACCCACACACCCCAGCTCAAGTGCCTTATCTGCCTCCTTGCTCAGACAGTCTCCAAACACACACATACACACACACATAGGGTGCTTTGGGAGGACAGGCTGCATCAGTGCTAATGCTCATTTAGGTGCACGAGTGATCAAAATAGGACAGAATTACACCAGATCAATACACGCCTATGATCAACCATCTCTAAAGCTCTTTAGGAAGCACACTGCATAATTTACATTCACCAAATTCAGGGCGTCCTCATCCATCTGATATCTGAGCTCAGATAGCAGCGGAATTCACACTGCAGGGAACTGACGCTACCCTCTGCCTTGGTAGATCAAAGGGTTAAATGATTATAATACAGCATTAGTAACGTCATTAAGAGTTATTGCTAAGTATATTTTCACAGATTACTGAAGGTGGAAGTTGGCTGAGAGCAGGGTGTTGCGGTGTCCTCTGCTTGACTCCAGGTCTCAGTAAAGCACAAGACATGCGGAGAGTGGCGACTGCGGGAATGAAGTCAGCTCTGGGACAATCAAACAGACGAAAGAGTGTGAAGTGCAAAAGGACAAGTTACTAGAACATGAAGAGAAGGCAAAAGGCACAAGAAAGATACTCAAGTCCCTCATCTCCACACAAGGGGCCTCATTCATGAAACATTCGTAAATATACAAGCAAATTCTGAGGAATTTGAGCGTAAAATGGACCTTTACCAAAACTCTCCTCAGAATTCACAAACGCTTGGTAAACATCAGATTTGATAGTGATTCAT
This sequence comes from Coreius guichenoti, assembly GCA_039654105.1. Lineage (NCBI taxonomy): Eukaryota > Metazoa > Chordata > Actinopteri > Cypriniformes > Gobionidae > Coreius > Coreius guichenoti. Next base: position 141,730 of record JBAPCB010000126.1, on the reverse strand, counting down.
CCCATTACAAGTATCATATACAGCACTATATGACTATGATCAGAGGATTAAAGGTGTGTATTCTTACAAAACTTTCTATGCCGTACTATAGAACTGATTTTATTTATAATCTAAATAACCCTAAAGCTTTTGTCCATTTATTTCTAATGAAGCTGTAATGTAATAAAATAAATAACATTAAAACAAACTTCTCACTCTGAATGATTCCAACCTTCAGGCGCTTCATTCCTCTCCAGCGTCCATCACAGACTGAGACTGCGAACGTTCAGCCTCCATCACAGACTGAGACTGCGGACGTTCAGCGTCCATCACAGACTGAGACTGCGGACGTTCAGCCTCCATCACAGACTGAGACTGCGGACGTTCAGCCTCCATCACAGACTGACACTGCGGACGTTCAGCCTCCATCACAGACTGAGACTGCGGACGTTCAGCCTCCATCACAGACTGAGACTGCGGACGTTCAGCGTCCATCACAGACTGAGACTGCGGACGTTCAGCGTCCATCACAGACTGAGACTGCGGACGTTCAGCCTCCATCACAGACTGAGACTGCGGACGTTCAGCCTCCATCACAGACTGAGACTGCGGACGTTCAGCCTCCATCACAGACTGACACTGCGGACGTTCAGCGTCCATCACAGACTGAGACTGCGGACGTTCAGCCTCCATCACAGACTGAGACTGCGGACGTTCAGCCTCCATCACAGACTGAGACTGCGGACGTTCAGCCTCCATCACAGACTGACACTGCGGACGTTCAGCCTCCATCACAGACTGAGACTGCGGACGTTCAGCCTCCATCACAGACTGACACTGCGGACGTTCAGCCTCCATCACAGACTGACACTGCGGACGTTCAGCCTCCATCACAGACTGAGACTGCGGACGTTCAGCGTCCATCACAGACTGAGACTGCGGACGTTCAGCCTCCATCACAGACTGAGACTGCGGACGTTCAGCCTCCATCACAGACTGACACTGCGGACGTTCAGCCTCCATCACAGACTGACACTGCGGACGTTCAGCCTCCATCACAGACTGAGACTGCGGACGTTCAGCCTCCATCACAGACTGAGACTGCGGACGTTCAGCCTCCATCACAGACTGAGACTGCGGACGTTCAGCGTCCATCACAGACTGAGACTGCGGACGTTCAGCCTCCATCACAGACTGAGACTGCGGACGTTCAGCCTCCATCACAGACTGAGACTGCGGACGTTCAGCCTCCATCACAGACTGACACTGCGGACGTTCAGCCTCCATCACAGACTGACACTGCGGACGTTCAGCCTCCATCACAGACTGAGACTGCGGACGTTCAGCCTCCATCACAGACTGAGACTGCGGACGTTCAGCCTCCATCACAGACTGACACTGCGGACGTTCAGCCTCCATCACAGACTGAGACTGCGGACGTTCAGCCTCCATCACAGACTGACACTGCGGACGTTCAGCCTCCATCACAGACTGACACTGCGGACGTTCAGCCTCCATCACAGACTGACACTGCGGACGTTCAGCCTCCATCACAGACTGACACTGCGGACGTTCAGCCTCCATCACAGACTGACACTGCGGACGTTCAGCCTCCATCACAGACTGACACTGCGGACGTTCAGCTGGAGGGCATTTATACTCACGGACACAACCATTGACAGACACAAGCAAACAGAAATTAAGTTCACCAAATAAACAAACCTCAGTATTATAAGCTTTTTGTAAGTGCCTTAATAAAAAAATATATTATATAACAACATATTATATAATAGCATTTCAATTTAAAAAATAAAAACCTTCAACCCCCAGTTTGGTTTCTCCCACCTCCCATGATGCACCACAGCAGAGATATAAAAGAGCATTTCAGAACCAGCTCTGGTTTTTGAACACTACAGCCAGGACATGATCATATTCACAGATGCTTCTAAACTGATAAAAGGGTGGGAGTGGCGCATGTGGTGCCTGAACTGCGGCTGGCTGTAGTTAAGAGGCTAAATGATGATTTGGCTGTATATACGGCAGAGCTTGTAGCCATCTGGTTTGCCCTGTTATGGGTAGAAAGCAATGGGGGTAATAGACAAGCAGTCATAGCATCTGACTCTAGTTCTGCTCTTTTAAGTATCCAGAATTCCTACTCAGGGTCCAGGAAAGATATTCTTCTTGATATTTTACAGTTAGCAAGTGGATTGCAAAAGGCAGGTTTAAAATGTTCTTTCTTATGGGTTCCAGCCCACATAGAGGTGGAGGGGAATGAGCTGGCTGACACATATGCCAAGAAAGCATCAGGTAAAGAAAACATTGATGTTGACATAAAATACAGCAAAGCAGAGGTCAAGAGCATTATTAAAGCAAGAACTTATGAAAAATGGCAGTATGTTTGGGATAATAGGTCCTCTGGGAGACATCTCTTTAGTCTCCAGCCCAAAAGTAAGATTGCAGGTACAGTCAGAACCAGACATGAGGAAGTGGTATTGTCCAGGCTGAGGATTGGACACACCAAACTTAATAGTACCTTATTTCTCATGAACAAGCATGTTGATGGTAACTGTGAGCAGTGCCTCAGGCGTAGCCCAGAAACAGTAGAGCGTGTATTGATTCATTGTCAGAAATATCATCAAGATAGGCAGAGGCTTATTGCTCAAGTAGAGGCCAATGAAATTGTCTTTGAATATAAAAATATTTTACAAAGAAGTGCTGGGAAGATTTTTCATTTTTTTGTTTTCTTTTTTAAAGAATACAAGGCTTTTAAAATGAATTAAATTTTATAGCTAAGCTGCAACTCTTGTTCCACACTCCAGTCCAGCGGTGGCAGTAATACAACAAATAGTTCAAATCAAATCAAATCACCTTTATTTATATAGCGCTTTTTACAATGGCAATTGTTTCAAAGCAGCTTCACAGTGGTAACAGGAAAATAATGCAACGGAATTTGATTCGGCTGTACAGCCGCTCTGGTGAAAACGGTGATGTCATCAGCTCATTTCAATTATCATATAGTGTCAATGCGGCAGATCAGTAATATAGTTGAAATTTAAGTGTCCCCAACTGAGCAAGCCAAAAGCCAAAGGCGACGGTGGCAAGGAACCAAAACTCCTTCAGGGCCAGAATGGAGAAAAAAACCTTGGGAGAAACCAGGCTCAGTCAGGGTGCCAGTTCTCCTCTGGCCGACGAACAAATAGTGTATGCTTATGATTCTGGCAACATTACAGGTCAGAAGTCATATTAGATCAATAGATATTCGTAGGATTATTCGAAAGATTGGAGTCGTCACGCCGGGGACGGGTTTAATGAGGATGTCGTGTCGATGCGGCATTTACAGGGGAGAGTTTAATTGACACGGTCTCTACAGACACTTCAGGGATATGGTCGTCATGTCCAGGCTAAGGTCCACCATCTGGTCTGGATACGGCCCGGATCCGGCCGACTGCAGTAAACCTCGGGATAAACAGAGAGACTAACATTAGCGTAGATGCCATTCTTCTTATGATGTAATGAGTACATCAGGTGTTATTGGAAGTGTTCCCGGTTCCGGCTGATCTAGTTAATGCAGCCTAACAATCATTTAACTGATTTGAATAATAGAAATTAAAAATGTTTTATGTGTATGCCATAGTAAAGAGATGTGTTTTTAGTCTAGATTTAAACTGACAGAGTGTGTCTGCTTCCCGAACAATGCTAGGAAGACTGTTCCAGAGTTTAGGTGCTAAATAGGAAAAGGATCGACCGCCTGCAGTTGATTTTGATATTCTAGGTATTATCAACTGGCCAGAATTTTGAGACCGCAATAGACGTGATGGAGTATAATGCGTTAAGAGCTCGCTCAAGTACTGGGGAGGGAGAAGACATCACTTCATTTACTGCTACAAACTGATAACGGTCAGATAAGTATGATTTAAACCATGCCAATGAAATTCCACTAATGCCAACATAATTTTCGATTCTATTCAAAAGAATGTTGTGGTCGATAGTATCGAATGCAGCGCTAAGATCGAGTAACACTAACAGAGAGATACAACCACGATCAGATGATAAGAGTAAATCATTTGTAACTCTAATGAGAGCAGTCTCAGTACTATGATACGGTCTAAATCCTGACTGGAAATCCTCACAGATACCATTTCTTTCTAAAAAGGAGCATAATTGTGAAGACACTGCCTTTTCTAGTATTTTTGACAGAAAGGGTAGATTTGAGATTGGCCTGTAATTGACTAATTTTGTAGGATCAAGTTGCGTTTTTTTAATAAGTGGTTTAATAATAGCCAACTTAAAAGTTTTCGGTACATATCCTAATGTCAAGGATGAATTAATGATATTAAGAAGAGGATCTATGACCTCTGGAAGCATCTCTTTTAGTAGTTTAGTCGGTATAGGGTCGAGCATACATGTTGTTGATTTTGATGACTTAACGAGTTTAGCCAATTCTTCTTCTCCTATAGCAGTGAATGAATGTAATTTTTCCTCTGATGTGATACTGTAGTAGACGGCTGCATGGCCATAATTTTTTTCCTAATATTATCAATCTTACAAGTAAAGAAGTTTATAAAGTCATTACTGCTGCGCTGTTTACAAACATCAGAAGGTGAAGCTTTATCTTTGGTTAATTTAGCCACTGTATCGAATAAATACCTAGGGTTGTGTTTGTTTTATTCTAAGAGAGTCGAGAAATAAGCAGATCTAGCAGTTTTTAGGGCCTTTCTGTATGCAATCATGCTCTCTTTCCACGAAATGCGAAAAACTTCCAGTTTTGTTTTCTTCCAGCTGCACTCCATTTTTCTGGCTGCTGTTTTAAGGGCCCGGGTGTGCTCGTTGTACCACGGCGTTGGACTATTTTCTTTAATCTTCTTTAAGCGCCGGGGAGCAACTGTGTCTAAAGTGCTGGAAAAGAGAGAGTCAATAGTTTCTGTTGCAACATCGAGTTCCTCTAGGCTATCTGGGATGCTGAGGAGATGAAACTGATGAGGAAGATTATTTACAAAGCAATCTTTAGTCGCAGCAGTGATAGTCCTGCCATATTTGAAGCGAGGGGACGGCTTTGCAGCCTTTGCTAAATTAAGTGTACATGATACTAGATAATGATCTGAGATGTCATTGCTCTGCTGCAGAATTTCAATGGTATCAACATTTATTCCATGTGACAGTATTAGGTCTAACGTATGATTACGGCGATGAGTGGGTCCTGACACGTGTTGCCTTACTCCAACAGAGTTTAGAATGTCTCTAAATGCCAATCCCAATGCGTCTTTTTCATTGTCTACATGGATATTAATATCACCAACAATTAGGACTTTATCTGCAGCCAGTACTAACTCTGATAGAAAATCAGCAAATTCTCTGGTAAAGTCTGTATGGTGCTCTGGTGGCCTGTATACAGTAGCCAGCACAAATGTCAAACGGGATTTATCAATTTCACTACATAACGTTACATAAAGCACCAAAACTTCAAAGGAATTATATTTGAAACTAGACTTCTGAGTAATACTGAAGATATTATTATAAATTACAGCAACACCTCCCCCTTTACCTTTCAGACGCGGCTCGTGTTTATAACAATAATCTTGGGGGGTGGACTCATTTAAAGTAATGTAATCGTCAGGTTTTAGCCAGGTTTCTGTCAAACACAGCACATCTAGGTTATGATCTGTAATCATATCATTAACAATAAGCGTTTTTTAGAAAAGGGATCGAATATTCAGCAGCCCGAGCTTTATCATTTGATCATCTGTATTATATCTGTTGTTTATTCGTTGGACATCAATTAAATTTTTACCGTTGAATGGTTTTGATGGTTTTTTGTATTTACTAATTCGTGGAACAGACACAGTCTCTATGTGATAATATCTAGGCGAAAGAGTCTCTATGTGCTGGGATTTATCTGACTTCTGTGACGTGAGACAGCTAGCAGGCGGTCGGGTAAGCCAGCCCGTCTGCTTCCTGACCTGGAAATAGTTGTCAACCGCCAGTTAAAAAAAAAGAGAAGAAGCTCTGGTTTTTCAGTCTGTCAGATGGGTTCTTAGACGGACTGAGTTTTGTTTGATTTTCCAACATTAAACATGTGTCTGTACCAAGTTTTACAGTTATGTTGAAGTTGAAATTTGGAAATAGCCATAACCTGCTCAATGTAAAAAGGTAGGACAGATTATATATTGCCCATATATGACATTTTGGTTCATAAATTATTGAAGGGCTAAGATATAAGTTATATTCCCTAACACAGCAACATACATTCATTATTTTTATATTATTAACTTGTGTAATACTAATACAATACTACAAATGTAAAAGTTTGTGGAAAAGGTTTATGGTTTAGTTGCTTAATGTTGTCATTACAATTATAAGCCAATGTTGATATTATGATTGAAAAGCTAAAAATTCATTTGATTTTCTTATCTACTGTTTTGAGCAATTTTTCATTCTTGGGTTAGGGTTAGGGTTAGGGTTAGGGTTAGGGTTAGGGTGGCGTTAGGGTTCATTTGGGATCATCACAAGAGTCTCCAGATTTTCCATCTGCTGATTGTCTGCCTTTTTTTCTGTTGAGATTCGGATGAAAGGTATGAGAACTTTCTTTTAACTAATATATTTGATAGAGGAACATTAGTATAAAACTGTCAGCTGTGTTTCTTTCATTCTGAGGACTTGTTTTTGTGTTATCTGTAGTGAATGCAAGGCAAAATGGTCAGTTTTGCTGTGTTCCTATTCGTATCTTTACTAAATGTACGCATTGCAGATGAAATATGACATGGGAAAATGTTAAATATTTATATTTGACCAGCTTAGTTTTTGATTATTAATCATTCTAATGCCTTTCTGTTCACTGGTCTTTCACTCCGAATAAGTTTGTTTCTACTCTCGTTGAACCGTCGGCCTCACACACCTCTGCCATGTTGTAGTTCTTTTATTCTTCTGTATTGTTCTGAACACACCTCTTGCGCTGTGGAGGTTGGTTGATATCCCTGACATTCAAGAAGGCCTTTATCTTTTCCCCCTGGGAGTAAAAGCCAATGACTTCATCAAGGAGAACATTTTAACTGAGTTGGATGGTTGGATGTCAGCATGTTATATGTTTTATAATGTAATTGCCTGTGTTGATTTATTCAAAAAGGGTTAGTGACCTATGACTGAGCAGAACTGAGATCTATTAATGTATTATGATGCATTTTGTAATTTTGGTGGCAAAGGGCAATCCAAATGATAAAGCAATGCAATGTTCTTTTGCTCTGACTTAAAGACAGTGAGAAAGATGAGCTCAGAGTCCTGGAGCAGCCATTGAGGTGTTCATGAGGACAGGGAAGAACAACAACGTTACACACACTCACTCTCACACACACACTCACACACACACACACACACACACACACACTTACTCACTCACTCACTCACACACACACACACACACACACACACACACACACACACACTTACTCACTCACACACACACTCACTCACACACACACACACACACTTACTCACACACACGCTTACTCACACACACACACACACACACACACACACACACACACACACACTCACACACACACACTTACTCACTCACTCACTCACACACACACACACACACTTACTCACTCACACACACACACACACACACTCACTCACTCACTCACTCACACACACACACACACACACACTCACTCACTCACACACACACACACACACTCACACATTCATATTATCCATAATACTGTAAATGTGTTCATGATCTGTAAATATGTCTATTCTGACTTAAGCCTAACCGTGTCTTTACTTTTCATATTTTTATTCCTTTATTGTATTATGTGTCGTCTTGTATTTAGTATTTGGAATTTGTACTTGTATTAGTGACTGTAAGATTCATCACTGAGAACTTCTGTGTGTGTGAAAACAGACTTTAAGCTCTTTCTAATTCTGATTAACAAACAGCATCCACATAATAAATAAATGTGTTTATTCTCATGTTTTAACCCTTCTGACAGATTAAAGGATTTATACTCTGACAATGCAAAGACTGATGTATGATCAAACCCATCCCAACACATGCAGGATGACGGGACGTTTAGGGTCACTAAACTACAGTCAGTCAAAGGGTTAGCAGAGATTCTTCCTCTTCCGCTGAATTACTCGAACCCTAACGCTGATCTTCTGTAGGAGGGAATCGCAGCGTCTCGGACAGTCTGTCATAGAAACACTGTCCTAACCTATTGTCATTTCTGCTTCCTGACTTTTTGTCTTATTCATGTACTAAAATCGAAAGATTGTGGAGAGATGTGATCGCAGTGGCTAGAGACCAGACGGCTCTCTGATGATCTCTGAGTTTTCCTTCATAAATCACCTCAGCGACTGCCAGTCAACAACAGCACAGATAAAATAACACAAATATAAATGTTAATTTCAATTTGAGTAGTTTCCATCTTTGTAAAAACAACCATTGGTCTACATATACAGGCTACTTATTCATTAGCTGCATTAACAATTTTACTGTCATAATATATAATTCTCAGATTTATTCAGGCTGTTGATCTTTGTTTCTGCCGATGATGGAGGTCGGGGCTCATGTAACCCTGAGGGAAGACACGAGATATGACCAGTTCGTTCTTTCGAATCAAGTATTTCTTCCATATTTTTGGCCACGGGACGGTTATCATTAGTGTGTTACATCATCTCCAATCGGCTCCCACAGAAAAGGTCCTTCATGGGCATCATAAAGAGGATAAGAACTCATGAGCGGAAGAATTAGTTATGATACAAATAAGTTATGTCTTCATTGCTGCTCTTTTACATCATTTCAAATTTACATTGACAATGTTTCATGCCCTCTTGCACATCACGGTCTGCTTTCACACTTCTGTTTTCATTTCTCTTTCTATATTCATTTATGATGAAACGTTGCTTGTACACCATAAAACTCTTCTTTTGAGGAAACCGATTGACGTGATTAAAGCTCTATTCTAACACGTAGTTAAAACTTAAAAACCATTAAAATCAGAAAGATCAGATCAATTCTCTTTTACAGTTAAGCATTAGCATGTGTGTGTGTGAAAGTGCCAGCAAAGCATCAGTGTCGGTGTGTGTAGTTACTGCTTTTAGTTGTTCTTCTGCGGCCTGTCCTCGACGTCACATGACGCTCCCGGAACATGAAACAGAGCTCACCCAAAAACATTTTATAACCCCCAATGTCACCATTTTCTCAACTTATACAGCTCAAAGCAAAGCATGCTGGGAAATAGACTAGAAATCCACTTCAGTTGTCAAAAATAACTGATGTAATCCAAATGCAAAAGAATTTAGTATTCATTTTGCAAATTTAAATGGACTAAACAATTGAACCAAATTGTAGCAAAATGTTAAAAAAAACATTGCTTTTCAATTTACTCGAAAAACACCGACTGGCCCTTTGTGGTGAAACATGCCGTATTAACACACAGTGGATGAGAGCGCAAACAAGCAGAGCTCAAGGAACAATACAGGAAATAAAGTTTAAACTTGTGTCCGTCGCTCTGAACGTCACACTGGTGTTTGCAGAATGGACATCGATAGGGTTAGATTATGATGTGCCGTGGCAACAAGAACGGGTGATATAAGAGAATACAAGATGAACTCAAGATTGATCAAAACCATCTGCATCACATACAACGCTTGACTTATGAACTTATGAGAGCACATGCACTCACTTTAAGACAAAGACTGAAACAGGTTAGTATGACGTTCTTCTGCAAAACATAATCAGAAAACAAACTTGCACCAAAGACGGGCACCAGTTCAAACAGTTTTAAAATCAAAATATTAATAACGTTATGTAAAGTTAATGTCACTGATCATCAATGAAATCAATTCATGGACACACGAGGTTGATGGTGAAACCTTTATTAACACAAAACACCAAAACAAGAGCCTAGCGCTTGCCGCCGACGCGAGGGGCGTTGACCTTCATGGGCTTGGCGATCTTCTGTTTTGGTGCAGATTTAGCAGGGGCCTAAAAACACAAACACGTTAGTGACTACATGAAGGACATTCAAACTAGAGCATTCTCCATTAGTATAGACTGCAATACTGTGTAGGACTATAAATGACACTGAGCACCCATGATTAAAGGGCACTAGGTGTAGACACAGTCCTTCTGCTCTATGCCACCTTATGACACAGAAGCGACAGAATGTCACACTGCAACGCCTGAAGGGGCAAAACATGATCATACCACATGATTTATCAGCTGAAGGGTAAAGAATAAAGCCACGTCTAACCTTGGTGCTTTGGGCGGACGGCTTCTTCGTCGCCTGCTTTGCCTTCTTGGCCTCCTTGGCAGCCCTGAAAGATCAGATCAAGATTAGGTTAGAGTTTTGGTTGCACCGTCTGAATGTGTGAGCCAATCACAGCCCTGTGTGAGAAAAGCCCATTTTAAGACTATGGCTACGCTCAGACCGCAGGCACAGGTCTCAGATCGGTTTCCTCACGCCAGTGTGAACGGCACAAACCACATGGAATCTGATCTTTTCAATTCTGATTTGAGCCCTTCCATATGTGATCCTAAATCAGACACGGTCAGATGTTGTGCAATGCGACCGCAGTCTGAACACATCAGAACTCACGCGACGATCCCTAACGTTCATCACAATTGTGTGTTCATGGGAGTCGTAGACCGCAGTGAAGGGCAGTGATGTCAGAGCTCAGAGTATTTCAGTGACCGCTCTACACACAAGCAAAGCACGAGGGATCGTATCATAAATGTATAAAAACTCCACTCTCTTTTTGCATCCTAATCTTTGTTTTTTATATTGCCTGCACATAAATTTACTGATCACACTGTAAATAAACAATCACTTTGTTCTCCGTTTACTTCCGTATGACCGCGTGCTGCGCGACGTCTTCTTTTGAGTGTGCGGGTCAGTTTTGGACTGTGATCCGTTCACACTGGAATCTGATATTGGCCACATTTAAAACAATGTGAACGGCTACACAAAACAACAGATCTGAGCAGTTACGGTCGCAGTGTGAACGTCTAGAGTCAAAAACCATAACCCTGTTACTCAGATTCATAAACACAATGAACCGACGTCTGCACGAGAGCCCGTAGCATTCACATTACATTTAAATCATCTTCAGGGAGAAAAAAAAAAAAAAAAAAAAAAAAAAAAAAACTTAATTTAAATAGAAAATTACAATATTATGTCAGGGTTCTTCAAATGACCCTGTCCTCAGAGTTCAGGCCCAACACAAGCTAATCAAGGTCATCGGGACTATAATTATTTGAAACACACATTTGAACCTCCGTGACTGATGAAGAACATGAATGAAGCGGTACCTGATCGCCTGCTCTCTCTGCGCTTTACGCACTTCAGGCTTCTGGTTCCTCTTGGCCAGGATCTCGGCCAGAGACGCACCGGTGATCGCCCGCTGGAACTTCACCGCGCGACGCGTGCGCTTCTTAGACACCTCTTCCTGACAGAGCAAACACACACACACGAGAAGATTCAAGCTTCATTTCCAGTCAAACTGTACTAAGAATAAACATTGTAGCCACTAAATATTTTCCTGGTTCTCTCTAAAGCTTGACTTTGCCATTGAAAGTAGTTACACAGATAAGCGGGTTCTGTCACATCATGTGACTCTACGGAGAGCTGAAGGGGTCAAACTCACAGACTGGCCCTTCTTGTGTTTGCGCCGGTACAGAACGGTCCAGTTGATCTGTCTGGGGTTCCTCTTGGACAGGAAGGCAGACTCACATTTAGCATTCAGGAACTGGAAGACCTGCAGAAAAGAGCGTTTACAGAGGAATGACATCACTAATAATTAGGGCTGGGTATTGACATTTCACAATTCGATTCAATATCGATTATTTGGATATATATCAGGTACAGTACATAGCAAATTTTCTCAAGGAAAACAAATCTCTGAACTAATGCTGTAAACTATTCGGTACCGTCAGTCAGTACTATAATATTGAAGGTAAAAATTAACTGATTTGCATACAAACACTTAAATTACACTCAATGATGGTTTTTGAAATATAAACATTTAAATGGTGGCTGTCATAAAAACTCGCCAGATTAATTCAAACATGCATTAAATATTGAAGAACATTAAAAATTATAATGAATATGTAATATGGTGCATATATTTATCAAAATGCTCCTCTCTGGAGTTAATTTTTCTAGCTGACTAATGAGTTTATGGACACTGGATATGGTTTTCTGAGGTAAATGTGACGTTACGTGACATTGTTCACAAGCTGTTGTACTGGCGTCTTTCTGCGGTTCAAACATTGAGCGATTCCATGTGACGTGATACAGATTTCGGTAAGTTGTAATGTATATTTTAACACTTTCAGATGCTCATTCATTTTTATTTCACACTGTAACTGGTATTAAGACTGAAGAAAAGATCAGTTCATGTGCGCTTCTCTTGAGCTGAGCCAGAGCGATCTCACGCCACAGCGCCAGAACAGTATTTATGTTTTTGGATTTCATAATAAAATGGACGTAATTTGAAATCTGAGACTTTGTTTCATATGAATAGTACCAAAGCACAGAGATTATTGCGATTTATTGGATGGAAGGCACTACACTGTTCCGTTCATTCATCAACTGAAAACAGGATACACTAATTGACTTGGGATTTAAGAATCGATATCGGTTCGTAAAAATGAGAATCGATTAAAATCGAGAAAATCAATATTTTTTTTTTACCCAGCCCTATTAATAATGCGAATTTTGGCGAATGCAAACGTGATTATTGTTCACGAGTCCAGCCACGCAAGAACACGTGTGATCTCCTGAGGGAATACTGATGACGTGATTCACTGCGAGAAACATGTATGATTATCATCAATGGGGTTTTTTCAGGATTCTTTGATGAACAGATTTATCTGAAATAGAATCTTTTGTAACATTATAAATGTTTACTGTCACTTTTGATAAATTTAACGCATCCTAGCTGAGTAAAAGTATTACTTTAATTTCTTTCCCAGACAAAATTCTTACTGACCCCAAACTTTTGAACGGTAGTCTAATGTTATAAAAGCTTTATATTTCATATAAATAAATGTTATTTTGAACGGGTTGTGTGTAACATACGTTTGTATGACATTAAATTGTACAAATAGGTTAAGCAAAACAAATATGTTTATGTCTGAGACCCTTTTATATACACACACACACACACACACACACACACAGTCGAGCATCATCTGAGACTGAGACATTTATAACAGACATATTTCCCACAGCATCGAGAACCAGCTCTAATTTGGCTTTTAATTGTGAAGCTTCACACACACTCACTCTCTCGCTCTCACTCACTCACACACACACAGTTTTCAGTCACTACCCGATCGTTTGCTATGCTAGCACTTTAGCTGACAGGCCAGTACTAACGTTAGTATAAATAACCACTGAAGCTGACCGCACATGTGTACATGTTCACATCCCAAGACGCTAAAGTCACTCATCGATCACTGAACAAACCCAAAGCGAATCTGATTCTCGTAGTTTGAGCTTTACCTTTCCATCGATCCTGGCGTAGCGCCGGCCATGACCGGGGTAGATTTTATATCCACTAAAACTGCACAGCTCGACCCTGCACATCGGAAATAAGAGTTATTACATATTTATCATATTTACTATTAACCTATGAACACTCTTACATGCGATTTTACACGATAATATTAAAGATGTTAATGGATGAACACAGACTGCACTCACTTCATCGCGGCGGTTCAGATAGGGAAGAGGAAAAGGAATTGTGGGTAAGCGGTTTATAAAGGAGCTTATTTCACAAATGTAAACTATTTTTTCAAAATAAACCATATTTGATATATAAATATAACCAGCTACCCTATAAAAATCTCCAAAATTATTATTATTCCCAGATTCATTTATCCAATCAAATAGCGGATCGGTTGCCTGGCGGTGACTCAAGCGGGAAGTATGGCGGCGACTGAGGCGCTGATCGATCCGGCGGAGCTAATGTCAAATTACGAAGGTATGCGAAATAAAAAAAAACAATCGATACAATTGATTATATGGATATTATATTGTATTGCCGTTGTATTCGCTGTACATCATGTTTAACATGCAGCGTGTGGCGCTCGTGACGAACTGACGTCTGATCAGTTTTTGTCATAATGTGCAGAAATCCGCTGTTATTACTCTGACAGAATATAATCTGCTGTTTATAACACAGATAGGATGGGTTTTTGTCGATTATTGCTGTCAGTTCCCTCTTTAATCTATACTTGATATTAATAATCCTCTACAGACTTAATTTGACTTTTCTTTTGGCTTTGTAATAATTCATTTACATTAAAACTGTGTTGTTAGAGCAAACAGAGTCTCAGTGTTTTGTTCTGTTAATCTTAAGGTCCTGGTTTATTAGACCTTTCAAATCAGGGTCTCCACAAACTGGATCCGAAGTGTTTGTGTGGAGAGTCTCACACACTCATTCTGGACCAGAACCACATCATGAAGCTGGAGCTCCTGGAGCACAACGAGGCCCTGCAGCAGGTGAGAGGGGTCACTGACCGCACGACACACTGACCGCACGACAATCATGAGTTCAGATGTGTGTTTGACCGTCTGTCTGTCTGTCTGTTGGCTGTCTGTCTGTGTTCACTATCTGTCTGTTGACCGTCTGTCTGTCTGTCTGTTTACCGTCTGTCTGTTCACTATCTATCTGTTCACAGCTGTCTGTTTACCCTCTGTCTGTTCGCTATCTGTCTGTTGATCGTCTGTCTGTCTGTTGACCGTCTGTCTGTTCACTATCTGTCTGTTGACCGTCTGTCTGTTCACTATCTGTCTGTTCACAGCTGTCTGTCTGTCTGTCTGTTTACCGTCTGTCTGTTCGCTATCTGTCTGTTGACCGTCTGTCTGTTCACTATCTGTCTGTTGACCGTCTGTCTGTTCACTATCTGTCTGTTGACCGTCTGTCTGTCTGTCGACCGTCTGTCTGTCTGTCTGTCTGTCTGTTGACTGTCTCTGTCTGTTCACAGCTGTCTGTCTGTTGACCGTCTGTCTGTCTGTTTACCGTCTGTCTGTCTGTCTGTTCACAGCTGTCTGTCTGTTTACCGTCTGTCTGTTCGCTATCTGTCTGTTGACCGTCTGTCTGTCTGTTGACATCTGTCTGTCTGTCTGTCTGTTGACCGTCTGTCTGTCTGTCTGTTCACAGCTGTCTGTCTGTTCACAGCTGTCTGTCTGTCTGTTGACCGTCTGTCTGTCTGTCTGTTGACCGTCTGTCTGTCTGTTGACGTCTGTCTGTCTGTCTGTCTGTCTGTTGACCATCTGTCTGTCTGTCTGTTTACCGTCTGTCTGTCTGTTCACAGCTGTCTGTCTGTCTGTTGACCGTCTGTCTGTCTGTTCACTATCTGTCTGTCTGTCTGTCTGTTGACCGTCTGTCTGTCTGTTTACCGTCTGTCTGTCTGTCTGTTCACAGCTGTCTGTCTGTCTGTTGACCGTCTGTCTTTCTGTCTGTCTGTCTGTCTGTCTGTTCACAGCTGTCTGTCTGTCTGTCTGTCTGTTGACCGTCTGTCTGTTGACCGCCTGTCTGTCTGTTCACTATCTGTTAACCGTCTGTCTGTCTGTCTGTTGACCGTCTGTCTGTCTGTTCACTATCTGTCTGTCTGTTCACTATCTGTCTGTTGACCGTCTGTCTGTCTGTCTGTTGACCGTCTGTCTGTCTGTTCACTATCTGTCTGTTGACAGTCTGTCTGTCTGTCTGTTGACCGTCTGTCTGTCTGTTCACTATCTGTCTGTTGACCGTCTGTCTGTCTGTCTGTTGACCATCTGTCTGTCTGTCTGTTGACCATCTGTCTGTCTGTTTACAGCTGTCTGTGGCCTCTAACCGGCTGGTGCGCATGATGGCCGTCTCAAAGCTGACTAACTTGCGTGTTCTCAACCTCCCAAACAACAGCATCGGATACATCGAGGGGCTGAAGGACCTGCTGCTCCTCGAATGGCTCAATTTAGCTGGAAACAACATAAAGGTACTTTTCAGACTATTATGTTTTTCAATGAAAAGGAGGCTGATTCTTCCTGGCCTCGTCAGAATCCGCGTCACGTCTGTCTGTGTTTGTCCAGGTCATCGAGCAGCTTCACAACTGTGTTTCTCTTCAACATCTGGATCTGTCAGACAATAATATTTCTCACATAGGAGACCTCACAAAGCTCTCAGCGCTAAAGGTATTTGCCATGAATCTAAGAGAAGTATTTCATGATAACACTGACCCTGTGATGCTGTAACTGACCATAAGACCCGTCTCACCCTCTTCAGACTCTTCTTCTGCATGGAAACATCATCACGACTCTACGCACCGTTCCTGCCCACCTGCCGCCGAACCTCACCGTCCTATCGCTCGCAGAGAACGAGATCAGAGACCTCGCTGAGGTAGGGTTTATTCTAAATGATTTATCATTATTGTGTTAATAATCTTGAATCAGAATAACTTCATCTCTTCTCTTCTCTGATGACGAGTGCGGGGCAACCTGTCACTCACATGCGATCCACCAATAGCAAACCACAACCATCCAATCAATTCCCCACAGACAAAATCAAGCCCCGCCCTACATTTGTTCTTGTCCCTGAAGCGTTTCACTCGATATACGGCACAATAGAGGACAAAAGACCATCGCAACTTCCCTTTCATGCAGCATTATTTAGTGCGATTACTATAAAATTATTTAAAAATGTACACAATTAATAAATAAATAAATCCCATAATAAAGTATTATTGCGAGAATCCGAGCCGTTTAAGATCCTAACCTTTGTGTACCTTCATGTTTTCTGCATGAAACCACACAGAATGATCAGTTATTCTAGTCATGTATTCTTATATTTGGCAGAAAAAAGTTATATTTTATTCCATTAAATACAGTATTAGGAAATAAAACTTCATAGGACAGCTTTACATTCATAAATGCACGTTTGCTGGAAAACAGTTTCATACGAGAAAACACATTACATACCCGTAACTCAGTTTAACAGAGACTTTCAAGATGGTCAGTCTTGCAGTTTAAACCAAAACTCATCTATGTTAGCCAGCTAGATGACAAATTTAATGTAGAATAGCAATGTTTAATTCATCACACAATACCAGATGTTTGTATCTCACGGCACAAAAACCGTGATGGCCCTCAGTTAGCGTCTGTGTGCGTCTGATTCTAGGTGTCATATCTAGCCCCGTTACACGGCCTGGAGCAGCTGTCCATCATGAGCAACCCGTGTGTCATGGCCACGCCGTCTCTGCCCGGCTGTGACTATCGGCCGTATGTGGTGAGCTGGTGTCTCCGTCTGAAGGTGCTGGATGGGTACGTCGTTTCACAGAAAGAGGGGTAAGTTCGCTGTAAGACTTACAGTCTGGGTTTGAATCGGTCTTTTACTGTTGCACTACAAACCATTTAGCACAGACTGTACTGTATTAACGTTCTGCATTAAACTGTGGACCATCTAACATCCAGAATGAGGAGGTTTCATCAGCCTCTAGACCAATGGTTTTCAGTCCTGGTCCTGGCGCTCCATCGCTCGCACATTTTGTGTGTCTCACTTATTTAACACGCCTGATTCAGCTCATAAGGACAGAGCTCCATGAACTGAAGTAAGTGTGTCAGATAAGAGAGAAACATACAAAGTGCTGGGCGGTGGAGCGTCAGGACCAGGGCTGAAAACCACTGGCCTAAACAGTTATCTAGCACTTTATATGTTTATATGTTAATTAAAGCATAAATTAAAGCATAAATTAAATATGTTTATCATATAAAGCAATCAAGTCTCTTCAGAAAATGTGGACTAAACCGCTAAATTCATATGGATTAGTTTAAGATCTCTTTATGAAGTTTATGAAACATTAAAGTGGTAGTTGTGTAGCTGTCACTGGAGGGACAGAAAACTCTCAGATTTCATCAGAAATATCTTCATTTGTGTTCTGAAGATGAAGGAAAGTCTTACGGGTTTGGAACGACATGAGGGAGAGGAAATGATGACAGGATTGTCATTTGTGGATGAACTAACCCTTTGAGAAAGCATCTGCGTTACTAATGACAACATTCTGCAATGTTTCTAGACTGAAAGGAGAGTGGCTGTACAGTCAGGGCAAAGGTCGTGCGTTTCGTCCCGGGCAGCATGCGCAGCTGGTCCAGTATTTGGCGTCCACGTGTCCTCTGACAGCCACAACTGCCTTACAGTCTGCAGAGGATGCCAAACTCGAGAGAATCCTCAACAAGCAAAGGTATCATCCAAAACAATGTGTTTAATCCACAGCAAACCTTGACTGTGTGTGTGTGTGTGTGTGATGTGTGTTTGTCTGGGTGTCTGCAGACAGCATCAGAGACAGCTGCAGAAAACACGTCTCTGCTGTTCCCAGAGTCCATCTCGGCCCACACATCTGGACGTGCAGCAGTGGCGTGACCACAGGAGCAGAGATGAGGAGGATGAGGATGAGGATGAGGATGATGATGATGATGTCATTCCTCAGACAGGTCAGATCAGACTCAGGGAGGAACTTATTCTTATTCACCAGCTGCAGTCCAGTTTCACAGACTCAGTCTTCACATAGCCCTGTTACTGCTGTTCTGTTCAGTGTGAAGACAAAACGCCACATACAGGCCAGAATAAACGATGCCTCTGATCCACCTTAGGATCACAGTAAGCCATTCTGTGTAAATGAGCAGCATTAACCGGTCTGTGAGAGACCTGAGCCTCCTCTGCAGTGTATATTTGACGTGTAAATGTGTAATGGTGTGTGCACACCAAAAGCGAGTAGATTGCGTACAAAGTCAATGCAAAGATGCGAATTTGCACCAGGTGACGCGGATGATGCGTAGTGGGCGACGCGTTTGCCGTGAACGCGTGATATTCGCCTCAAACACGTCTTCCGCTCAAGTTGACATTTTTTTAAATTCGCATGACACGTTGTCGCGCAAGCCAATCAGTGAAGAGCTTATTGACAGGTTATAAAACTGGGCACCCAGTCTGGGCTGTCATCAGGCACAGTTCCTGGAGATTCACAGAGTTGTGCGCGCCTCTGGATGGTGCTGTGAACACAGACACGTCGGCGTTTGGACTTCCACAACAGGTACAGAGCAGCAATAGTTGTTATCTCCAACATGTTTGATGACGGAAAAAATGGCAGAAAGAAATGTTGTTGATGATGTGCGTGAAAACACTCCTCATCACGCGTGAAAAACAAGTTATCCCGTAAGTAAACTCGCTTCGCTTTTGGTGTGCACAGTATAGATGCCACTTCCCAGCAAATGAAACCCGGAGTTAAATCAATGTAGCCCTGGCTATATGTAGAAGAGTGCACTCTTAACAATCATGACAGCGGTCATTTTACACAAGAATATTTCTGTTAAATGAGACAATTATCTCTGTCACTTGCCCTGTGGAAGTTGACATCAGTGCTAGTTTTATGAGTGTGCTTGTGTTATTGACTGATCTACATAACCGTGCGTTCACACCGCCGGCGGCGAGAGCGTCAAAGTGGCCTGAAGTCATTCATGTTCAGTGTGAGCCACTGGCGAGCAGCGGCGCGGCGCATCTTGGACGATTTGGGCGTCGAGGAGAGTTGAAATCAGGTCAACCTTATGGTAATGAGCTATGATGAGGTTCGGCAGCAACCAATCAGAGTGTAGAAGTGCTCCGCTTGAGAGGATCCCGGAGAACGCAGTCCTGTAAACTTTGGCTCAGACCACATTAGTTCCCAAGCAAAATGGAGGAGAGGTCGATCGATGCTGTGGCGGGTTTGATAAGAAGGCGCGCAACACTATTTATAGGCAACATTTTCACTCTACAACGCTTTTTTTTTTTTTCAGTGGGAATGCAATTCATTTGCTCAAAACAACACTGATTTGACCAATTGCATTAATGCTGCACTTCAGCCAGGACAGTTATTGTAATGTAGGCTGCACACAAATTAATGTTAATGTTAATTAAAGACCAAGGCTAGTAATCGTCTCCTATAAACGTTGAAAATGTTGAAACTTAACCATGAACATAAAAACCACACCACACAAATGCCTTTTAATTGGTTTATTTCGTTACCAAACATGTAACTATAATTTTTAAGTTCTTTCCATCAATCAATTTTTTTACTTTCACATTTAAAAGATTTCATGAGGTTATCTTATACCCTAACCTGTGGTCAGTCTGCCCTAATACCGATCAACATGATTGTTTGCTTTGGTCCCTTTAAATAAAGTTTAAAAAAGACCAAGCATTCGATCTACGTCAGAGCGTCCACGACTCTTTCTACAGCGTCTCTGGCAGGGCAGCCGGAGCGACTTTTGACGCTCTCGCCGGCGGCGGTGTGAACTAATAGTAATTATTTTAGTGAATCAGGCGCTAAATCTGCACGAAAACACTGGCCTTTTTCATTCTTACTGAATCTGCCCTTCAGTGTCTCTAGAGTCATTTTCTCCTGTAGAGATTCTCTCTCCATTATGATTGTAGATGTGGATCCAGGAGTTCAGGTGAATGCGTGGATGGGCGCTGCGTCTTCACCTGTGGTCACTGCGGTCCGGCTCCCACCCGCTGCTGAGGACAGGCTGATCGTGGAGGATGTGCAGACTGATGAGGAGAAGCTTCATGGGAGTCTGCTGTCCTCGGAGTCTGCCTTTCTGCCCTTTAACCCTGCTGTTCATCCTGCTTCAGCTCCTGACAGCGTTGAAGAGGAGTTTGATGATTCTCTGGCTCCTCCCACATCCGCTCAGCACCGCCCATCTGAGGAGGAGTCAGCGGGCGGAGCCGACCTCACCGCTCGGACACGTGGAGCGGATGGTTCGGAGCAGCTCTGTCACGCTGACGGGCAGCAGTGCGAGGTGAACGGTGATGCCGTGTTACTGAACGGTTCTGTGGAGGACTGTGAGTGGACCGGGACGCAGAACACTGCTGTGAGACGCTGTGAACCACATGATGCAGCGGTGAGGATTCAGTCTTGGTGGAGGGGTCACTGCACGCGCCACTGCCACCCACAAGCCAAAGAAGTGCGTGCCGAGATCCGCTTGCGCAGGATGCAGGATCACATCGTCCACCTGACCGCCGAGCTGGAGAGGTGAGACACTGCTAATCACATCATATGTGTGACGAGGGAAACATGATTCCAAAAGTGATCTTTGTCAGAAAGATTTACTGAATAACAACCAGTGGAAAGATTTTAAAAGTTTTATCCTGAATCATTCTGTGAATCGCTGTTTTCTTCCACTTGTCTATCTGATGAGTTCAAACACTAAAACAGCTTCAACAATAGCGTAACAGTAAGTTTTCCCAGTAACTATTATGTTTTACAGGGTGCGCAAGCAACAAGAAGAAGACCGACTGCAGAGACGTGTGCAAGAAGAAGCTGTGAAGTTCCTGTGGAAGCAGGTCAGTGTGTGATTACCAGATGAACACACTCACGTGATCTCCATCATCTTCAGCTGGGGAAGAAACGATGGGTGTTACGGTCACAGCCATAACATAAAACACCAAAGGCTCGGTCCAATAGGGGAATTTATTTAAAGACAATAATCATAACAAAAACGTGGAGAGAAAAGTAATCGGGCAATGGGACTGCCGCTGAAATCCCACTAACCAGACATAGCAACAAGGCTCGTGATATCCCCGTCCGGTCCACGGGTGTTAGGAATCTGCTCATAATCAGACACAGGTAACATTTCCAACCACTAGAGAGCAGACTAACCATTAGGAAAGAAAGACCTAACCAGTCAAATTACATGCACATGAAACAAGGAGTGACGAAGAGAATCTTGCCAGTATTTGTGAAGTATCGTAATCGAGTTTAGTCACATTTGACATTTGCCCAACATGACGGTTAGAGATAAGAGACACAAGCAGCTGGGTGTATTATGTTAAAGCTAAATATATTAGCTAGGCCGTAGAAAATATCAGTTTATAAATGAATATTGTTAGAGTGGGAGTCTTGTTTGGCTTCCTCAGGTTAGAACGAACTGTTTTTCTTTAAGGACGTTTCAATCTGGTCAAATACGGTAGTAACAATTTAAACTCAAAACAGTTTCTCATGTTGTGTAATGAGTGGGATAATGTACAGTAATCTAAAATCCTGATTACCCCGTTGGGCTTATTCTGTGATCATGATCTTGAGAAAAGACTTACGAGGCGTTCGCACTGACAGCCATCAGAGACCAGACATCTTTCATGCTCATTTCCTCTCATCTGTTCCCTGATTTAACCCTCCAGGATGAGGAAATATTCGGGACAGAATCACAGTGTGCTCGTATAATTCTGTCCTGACCAGACACAGATCTAGAAAACAAATGAAAGGAAACAAGAGCGTTTAAACTTTGAGCTCTAGCTAAACAAGCAAGTGTATTTTATGACAAAGATTGTATCCGTCTCTGAGCATGTATTTTGAATAACTTAAAAATAACTTTATTTTTTAATCAGGGTTCGTACGGTCATGAAAAACCTGGAAAAGTCATGGAAAAATAAATAAACCCAGAACGTTTTGGAAAAGTCTCAAAATATTTATATAATAGAATATATGTTTAAGTCATAATAAACAAACTATAATACTTAACGTTCATTCGATCCATCCGAAGATTAATGGTAAATATGAGGCAAAGCTGTTTTAAAAACTTGACAGAGTTCGTCTCCGCCAGTTCCTGTCAGTGTTACTGGACACATGTATTTACTCATGTAACACCTCCCGTTGGTGTGTGTTTATCCGTTGGTGTGTGTTTATCCGTTGGTGTGTGTTTATCCGTGCCGTTCTGAGGGTCAGTATTTTACCCAACCTTCTTACTGGTGTGTCAGCGTTTATTTAGTATTAAACCACATAGCTTCTTATTAATTAGTTCAGATACGCTGTGATTTGACATTTGAACGTGGATTTTTATTCTTATTTTACACCGATTTTTGCCTCAAAAGCCATGGAATTGGTAGAAATGTGTACGAACCATGTTTAATGTGTGAGAGCGGTGCGCTTGCAGAGAGACTCCGTCCACACGCTCCTCTGACTGGCTGTGATTTGTAAAGGATTTTGTTGTGTCTGGTGTGGACAGACTAATCTCATCACATCTGGTTCGGAGACGGTGGAAGATGCTGACGTGACTAGATGACCCTGTGTGAAAATGAAATAATTCCATTGTCGTAGGTAGGGGTGGGCGATATGACCAAAATCTTATATCACGTTTAATTTTATTTGCATGATAACAATATATATATATATATCACAGGATAAATTTCTTATAATATCAACAATTCCATAAATCTCATCACCAATTTCAATATCACAGTAAAAGAATACTAGCCTAACTAGCATAAGTTTAAAAAAACTCTCAAGCTCACGGAAGACGAGCAAACAGTCAAAAACAGGAACAAAGAAACGAATTACAAGCAATAAGACAAAAACTACAATAGAACAAAGACACAAGTGAAATAGACCTGAAAAACCTGAAAATGGCCTATAGAAATACTACATAAATCGTATAAAGTTTTTAAATGTACAAAGAACACTGCACAGTCTTCACTGTGTGAATCTAATGCACATTTATTCTTATTAAAGTTGATTCCGTGAGTGATTTCTCTGTCTTTTGTTGTTTGATTAACAGGAATATTCGGCTGCTGTCACTTTAAGAGCGAACGCACCGGATCCAATATAATGTTTTCTTTCTCAGTGTTTACGCTGACGTAACCCTAACGCCACTGTGTTTATGAGGAGACTCACCCGTTTTAACATCATTTTGGTGTGTGTCCGTTCAAGCACAAATAGAGGCGTAAGAGGGTTAGTTGTGTCCTAATGGTTAGAGAGTCGGATGAACAGCGCTCACAACCGAACCCCCAGTCGCTCTCCGGACGCCCACTGCTCCAGGTGTGTGTGTGTGTGTGTGTGTGTGTGCACTAATCACTGCTCCGGGTGTGCGTGTGTGTGTGTGTGTGTGCACTAATCACTGCTCCGGGTGTGTGTGTGTGTGCGCTAATCACTGCTCCGGGTGTGTGTGTACACTAATCACTGCTCCGGGTGTGTGTGTGCACTAATCACTGCTCCGGGTGTGTGTGTGTGTGTGTGTGTGTGTGTGCACTAATCACTGCTCCAGGTGTGTGTGTGTGTGTGTGTGTGTGTGTGTGTGTGTGTGTGTGTGTGTGTGTGTGTGTGTGTGTGTGTGTGCACTAATCACTGCTCCGGGTGTGTGTGTGTGCACTAATCACTGCTCCGGGTGTGTGTGTGTGCACTAATCACTGCTCCGGGTGTGTGTGTGCGCACTAATCACTGCTCCGGGTGTGTGTTCACGGTGTGTGTGTGCACTAATCACTGCTCCGGGTGTGTGTTCACGGTGTGTGTGTGCACTTGGATGAGTGAAATGCAGAACACAAACTGAGTATGGGACACTATACTTGACTGTGTCTGTGTGTTGTCTGTGTGTTGTCTGTGTGTTGTCTGTGTGCTGTCTGTGTGCTGTCTGTGTGTGTCTGTGTGCTGTTTGTGTGCTGTCTGTGTGTGTCTGTGTGCTGTTTGTGTGCGTCTGTGTGCGTCTGTGTGCTGTCTGTGTGCTGTCTGTGTGCTGTCTGTGTGCTGTCTGTGCTGTCTGTGTGCTGTCTGTGTGCTGTCTGTGTGTGTCTGTGCTGTCTGTGTGCTGTGTGTTGTCTGTGCTGTCTGTGTGTGTCTGTGCTGTCTGTGTGTGTCTGTGCGCGTCTGTGTGCTGTCTGTGTGCGTCTGTGTGCTGTCTGTGTGCGTCTGTGTGCTGTCTGTGTGTGTCTGTGCTGTCTGTGTGTGTCTGTGCTGTCTGTGTGCGTCTGTGTGCTGTGTGTGTGTGCGTCTGTGTGCTGTCTGTGTGCTGTCTGTGTGCTGTCTGTGTGCTGTCTGTGTGTGTCTGCTGTCTGTGTGCTGTCTGTGTGCATCTGTGTGCTGTCTGTGTGCATCTGTGTGCTGTGTGTGTGCGTCTGTGTGCTGTCTGTGTGCTGTCTGTGTGCTGTCTGTGTGTGTCTGTGCTGTCTGTGTGCTGTCTGTGTGCGTCTGTGTGCTGTGTGTGTGTGCGTCTGTGTGCTGTCTGTGTGCTGTCTGTGTGCTGTCTGTGTGTGTCTGTGTGCTGTCTGTGTGCGTCTGTGTGCTGTCTGTGTGCGTCTGTGTGCTGTCTGTGTGCTGTCTGTGTGCGTCTGTGTGCTGTCTGTGTGCTGTCTGTGTGCTGTCTGTGTGCGTCTGTGTGCTGTGTGTGTGTGCGTCTGTGTGCTGTCTGTGCTGTCTGTGTGTGTCTGTGCTGTCTGTGTGCTGTCTGTGTGGTGTCTGTGCTGTCTGTGTGCTGTCTGTGTGCATCTGTGTGCTGTCTGTGTGCTGTCTGTGTGCATCTGTGTGCGTCTGTGTGCTGTCTGTGTGCTGTCTGTGTGCTGTCTGTGTGTCTGTGTGCGTCTGTGTGCTGTCTGTGCGTCTGTGTGCGTCTGTGTGCATCTGTGTGCTGTCTGTGTGCTGTCTGTGTGTCTGTGTGCTGTCTGTGTGCTGTCTGTGTGTCTGTGTGCTGTTTGTGTGTGTCATCTGGTGCTATAATGGTTTAAAATCTCTTCAATGTTTAAACTGACAGGACATAAAACACGTGCAAATGATGAACTTTCGCTCTATGATGAATCCCATGTTTCTAACTGTGGTGGTCCGTACGGATCAACTACCATCCCCGTCCTTCACATCACACATCGTGATGCTGAGTATCGTGCAGCACTACAGACGATAGTAAATCTCTAACGGTTTATCGCCCACCCTTAGTCGTAGGGATAAAAAGGGTTTTTGTTTTTGTTTTGTTTTTTGCTAAATACACTTTATGGCCGATTAGAGGTGTTTGTGTATTTCTGACTGGTGAAGTTGCCCATCGTGTCTTGTGTTTGTCCAACAGCTGCAGGTGGTGCTGGAGTGGCAGTCGTCTGTGAGCTCTGCTTTAACTCCCAGCATTCCTGTCCCAGCTCCGATCCGCACGGAGAGCTCCATCCCTGAGTCTGGTTTCCACTCCCCCGGAGAGCGGCCGGCAGCGCTGGACACCGGCGGATCCCCAGAGACGGTGCGCTCACTCGGGCCGGGGCCGGCCGCTGGAGACAGTCTGCTGGAGCAGTACCTGTCCTCGGTGCAGCGGCTGGAGGAGGAGGAGGAGGAGGAGGAAGGGGCAGGAGACAGAACAGGGACACCACGAGATCCATCTGATCCCTCTCCTCATGGGAGCGAAGAGCGCTTGTCCTGACCGGAGGTGGATGTTCAGGCAGTACAGGACAGCACATGCTCCGTCAGACGGACGCGACCCCTGGCCTTTGTGGCAAACGTTTGGCTGTTCTTGAAGATCATCTCTTGACACGCGGCCTTTATCTCCTGACATTAATGTTGTCAGACTCTGATTGATCGAGGGTGTGTGTTAATGACTTTATGACCGGCCGCTGCTGCCTCGTGTAGGACACACACACTTACACTGCTAAGAGTCGGTGACGTACCTTCTCATCTGCTCATACCCAGAGTGCCGAGGGTTTTCAGTGCTGACCTGTGGACTGGTTTCCTCATTAGATGTAAAGTCTGGCCTTGACCTGTAGAGGAGCATGTGGCTGTGTGGGATTAATGTGAGTTTATTTGATAGTTTAATAGCCTTTATTATAAGATTTGTTAGTGTGCATCTGAATATTTACAGTTTGTGTTCTGTGTGGCATATGCAACAAGCGTTAATTTATTTCACATTTTTATTATTTTTTCTATGTCATACATTTAACAAAACATTTTTGTAAATAAAATTGACCTTTCCTTCACCATCGTGGTCATTTCCATCAATGGGTTAGAAAGAAAACATGTGTTGCCCTGCACCAAACAGTGATTCATTAATAACCTCAGCCGCTGTGAGCGTTGCTCTATGATTCCTACGCTCGTCTCCCGCAGCTGATGCAGAGGTCAGAGGTCACGCTCGCCGTCTCTGTAACCCGATCCTGCCGACGGGGGAATATCCGGTTTTCACAGGCATCTTCAGTCTCTTCCTCTCTGTCTGTGGTTCCCTCGGGCTTTAAAACATCCACCATTGTGTCCAAAACACGCTAAACACACACCTGAATGACTGGCGGCCATGGTGTCATAACCGGGCTCTGTATCCATGACGACAGGCGTCATAACCGGGCTCTGTATCCATGACGACAGGCGTCATAACCGAGCTCTGTATCCATGACGACAGGCGTCATAACCGAGCTCTGTATCCATGACGACAGGCGTCATAACCGGGCTCTGTATCCATGACGACAGGCGTCATAACCGGGCTCTGTATCCATGACGACAGGCGTCATAACCGAGCTCTGTATCCATGACGACAGGCGTCATAACCGGGCTCTGTATCCATGACGACAGGCATCATAACCGGGCTCTGTATCCATGACGACAGGCGTCATAACCGAGCTCTGTATCCATGACGACAGGCGTCATAACCAAGCTCTGTATCCATGACGACACGTGTCATAACCGAGCTCTGTATCCATGACGACAGGCGTCATAACCGAGCTCTGTATCCATGACGACAGGTGTCATAACTGGGCTCTGTATCCATGACGACAGGTGTCATAACCCAGTTTGTTCTTGTGACTAATTTAACATGAATAACTTGTTCTTCCATTTGCGCCGTTTCTTCATGTTTTATGTCATATTCGTTCCTTTGCATTGTGTTGGATTGTAGATGTGGATCCTCTGGTTCCTCAGCATCAGATCTCGATGGTTCTGCTGGATTGGATCATGAACTGCTAGTTTATGAAGATCTTGATGGTCTTTGTTCACTGATCAGATTCACACAGGCTCGCATCAGAAAACAAGAGCCGAATCTCTCATAATGTTCTTATAATTATATTTTAATAACATAAATGATCTTGAACGCTGGTGCGTGTATGAATGGAGGCGTGTCCTGACGTCACGGCGACGTCACGCGCTCATAAGTTCTTCAGTCAGTGTTGCGTCGCGTCATTCAGAATCAGATCAAACGGTCACACGCGTCACAGCTCGAGAACATGATCATTGACGGAGTTTCTGAGGGATTCTCGGGTCTTCTGGACCGGGACACCGATGTTATGACGAGCCCGGTCCACCTGTGGTCATTCTACAGCTGTTCTTCTCCCACAGAACCGAGTCTGTCGGCCGGATCTCCGAACTCGGACCAGAGCTGGAGCGATGCGGGGAGCCCGCGAAACGACATCAACGGTAGGAAACAATCGTAATGTAATATTTATAATTAATAACGAATAATTGGATTACATTTTAATTAAGAAAACTGTATGGGAGTCAGGAAAACAGTGTTGGTGAATAAAACCTGTTGCGTAAACTGCTTAGACTAGTCCGACAAGGAAGGCATTTAATGATTGGTTTTTTTTTCAAGACTGATCACAATTTTTTTTAAAGCCATTTACATAAAAAAGTAGGTTTTTCTCATTTAAATCCGAAAAGTATAACTGATTACCTCTTGACTAACTGCTACTTGTTCAAACTAGTTCTTAAACCTCTTCTCTTAGTGGCTGTTTATGAATGTTATTCAGAGGAAACTGTTTCAGAGTTCGGTAATTAAAGTGATTAAAGTAAATGATGTGTAATTGTACAGAAGAGCGGAAGCGGAATCGGTATCAAGGTGTGCGCGTGAAGAACACGGTGAAGGAGCTGATCCTGCAGAAGCGCCATCACCACACTCAGGTGACTATATCAAATTAATCAGGGTTCATTAACACAATATCATAATTAATCACATGGTTCATTAATCCACAGTCCTGTATGTCATTGGGTTATAAATGGACATGATTTGCTTCCTCACAGGCTCAGCAGTTCCAAACTGAAAGTGAATGTCCAGGTAAGATCATCACTGAATGCGGTTATGAGTCTAATAGTATCAGGAAGTTGTTTGTCAAAAAATTACTGTAAAATAATTTCCTGTTTGATTATAGCCATAACCCATTTGCTGCAGAGGACAAAGAGGGAAGCGGAGACTCTGTGTCAGTCTCCTCTGAAACGAGTGCGAGCCGCAGACGGAGCCGTCCTGGTGCGTTTCAGTGCTTTATACTGGATCATGTGACATCTTTCTGTGATCTGTGTGTGTGTGTCACACAGTTTAATGAGAATCAATGAGTATAGGTCATTTAAATCATTTTTAGTTAAATGAGTGTGTTGTGTGTGTGATATAGAGTTTCCTGTTCAGATTCACAGGGCGCTTCCTAACCCTGTTCACTGTTTCCGTCTCTAGTCTCCATGTTCCCGGGGTGAGAGCATGTTTTATGAGATGCTGGAGGACATCGGTGAGGTCCTGTCCATCGAGTCTGTGACCGTGAGCGGATGCCCGGCGCCTGTGTGTCGTCCACCTCAGGGTCACGAGTCTCTTCTGGCCCTGTGCGCTGAAGAGGAGAGCCCCATGTTCACCGGCTGCCGTCTGCCGCCCGCACAGGGCTCATACACGCCCTCCGTCCCGGTGTCCTTCTTCCAATGGCAGATCCAGCAGGAGGAGCAGAAGCTGGCGGCTCTGAGCCCAGCGGAGCTCACCACCAGAGACGGCGACGGGGACACGTGAGTGACTGCAGACCTAGGCTAACGCCACATCTCATCATGGGCTGTGTTTGAGGAGCGTGGCGTGACTGTTGACTGATTTACAGGTTCTTGCACATCGCGGTGGCCCAGGGCAGAAGAGCTCTGGCGTACGTGCTCGCCAGAAAAATGGCCGCCATTGACATGCTGGACATGAAAGAACACAACCACCAGGTACAGCCCGTTTGACCGATGGGATCACCTGATCTGACATGATCATACCTGCGCACACACCCTGTTATTAGTGCTAGTGTGATGAGTTTACTCACCTGATCTCTGCTTCCTCCAATCAGAGCGCGTTCCAGGTCAGTGTTGCCGCAGATCAGCACCTGATTGCACAAGACCTGCTTTCGCTCGGAGCTGAAACCAACACCATGGACTGCTGGGGCCGATCCCCATTACACGTGTGTGCTGAGAAGGGCCATGCCCCCACACTGCAGGTACTTCCTGTTTCTCCCTTTGCCTGGATGTAAACCACACCACTGTTTGTTAGCCGAGGGCATATTGGTTTGGCACTAATGTCATCAAACCGAATCAAACTCTTTACTCAATAAAACCTCAACCACTGGATTATCATATTCATAATATTCTTTTATTCTGAAGAAGCTTCAGACTCACTTCAAACATTTTATTAGACATACTGTGTGCGCGAAACATCTAGTTTATGACGTCCTACAATTTGTTGAGTGTTTTTAACCAGCCGCCTGTCCGATGGACAGAATCAGAGCAACGCTGACCTTTAACCTTTAATCTCTGACAGCATGATTCACGCAGGAAGTCCAGCGGCGACTGAATCTGTACAGAAGCGCTTCGAGGCTTTACATCAGACAAATTAAGAGAAGAAACTTTCAACAAATCCCAAGGCACTGCCGTAGTTAGACAGGCATCCTGAAGACGGCCGTGTCAGTGAAACACTTCTAATGTTGGAGCCCAGTTTATTAAAGGCTTTTTCTGCCTAACCCACGCATGGAGGGCATGTGTGTGTTTCATCCGATATGGATCCAGTGCGTTTACCGCCCTGTAGCACACCTGGTTTGCCTTGTTTAAGAGAAGAAACTTCTCATAATTTTATCATGCTAACTGTTAGCACATTATTAGCACGCTTAAATGCTCTAATAAATTGAAATGGATATATGCGCCTTCACGAGTCGAACTTGCTAAACAACTAGTCACCCAACCTGGCCCAAAGAATTACAACACCGTGCTTCCTTGTTAGCCTGCGGTCATTATCTCATCCATCAACAGTCCATCTTCATGCTCTGTTTATTTAACCAGGCGCTCCCTAACTTCCTCATAACATGCTTGACTAATATGCATTTCCTCAAAAAAGTGACGAGCAACGCAGTGGAAAATTCCCCCGAGCGGCCGCACAACACAACCCCCTTTGATGAGAGCAGAAAACAACATGCCTGCGTCTCTGTCAACCATGAACCGTTGGGGATCGTGGCACGCTAGCGCCGCTGCGCTCGTTACGCTGTCGCCCTTCTCTGGCATTCGTGCAGAACGCCTCCCGTCCCAGAATGTGCTGCGTGTTCAGACCTGTTTACTCTGCTGAGCTTCCTTGTGAATTGTGTAAGCACTGAACTCACTGTTTCCCTCCAGGCCATCCAGAAGTCCATGCAGACTAGCGGCCGGCCGGTCAATGTGGAGGTGGTCAACTATGAGGGTCAGTGAACCGGGTCTTGATCTGTCCTGGTTAAGACTGTGTTTAATTGAATACATTCATCATTAAGCATGTCTCTAAACCCCAAGTGTGTTGTGTTGTAGGCCTCACCCCTCTGCACGTTGCAGTGCTGTCCCACAATGCCGTGGTGCAGGAGCTGCTCTGTGGCGGGACACCCCCCTGCGCTCAGAGTCCGGCTCTGCTGCAGAAGAGGAAGCTGCTGTCCGAGTGTATCGGCACGCTGCTGCTCATGGGCGCGTCGCTGGAGACCAAGGTGAGCACGGCTCCGTCCCGCTCGGGTGCCGTTGTGTCTCATGTTCCCGACTCACGCGTGTTCGCCGTGTTCCCACAGGACCTCAAAAGCGGCCGCTCCGCTCTGCACATGGCTGCCGAAGAGGCCAACATCGAGCTCCTGCGCCTGTTTCTGGATCAGCCCAGCTACTTCTCTGTCGTCAACGCAAAGGTTAGTGAAGAGAGTTGTGAGGCGCGCGTTCAGCGGCGCTGGGGCATCATGTGACCGCTCACTGTGTGATGTCATCGACAGGCGTTCAATGGGAACACGGCGCTGCACATGGCCAGCGCTCTGCAGGGCCGGCAGGCTCAGGTGGATGCGGTTCGGCTTCTGCTGAGACGAGGAGCCGATCCCAGCGTCAAGAACCTGGAGAACGAGCAGCCAGCCCAACTGGTGCCCGAGGGTCCGCTGGGAGACCAGGTCAGAGAACGCTCCACATTACCCATAATACACCCTGAGACCTGCCTCTAAAGCCCAATGAAACCGGTCTGAGCTGTTCAGTCAAAGCGTGACCCGTGTTCTTCCTCTCCACAGGTGCGGCGGATCCTGAAAGGCAAAGGAGCGCAGTCCCGCTCGTGAGCCCCCGTCCCGTTTGTCCCTTAGGAATCGCTGTCAGTCAGGCAGTCCGGATCGTGTACAGATTCATTTGCCACTTCAGGCAGATGTCGGTTGTTTCTATGAAACAGTTTTATCATTGTTCACTACTGAGTAGTAGACGGCACAGGAAAGTGAGAGCAACAGTTCAGAGAATCTGCCTGACAATAGAAGAGGAATCAGTGTTATGAGGAGGTTAGGAGTAATAATAATCACAAGGTTAAATCCAGATTCACTGAATCTTCTTCTCTTGTTCAGTCGCAGATCTGAAGTGTTGCGTCTGGTGTGTAAAGGGTTGGAAACTATAATCTCCAAACAGTGTAACTATATCCGTGTTGTTGTTGTTGTTGTTGTTGTTATTACTCTCGTGTGTTTAATCAGAAGGTTTGCACGTTAAACATTATCAAGTCTTTACTGGAGATGGTAATCAGTAACTTTAAACCGGTTGGACCAGAACGTCCTTGATTGTTGACTCGAGGTGTGTTTCAGCATGCTATTTTGGGACTTTCTTCCATTGATAATTAACTCTTTTTGTGTGTGTGTGTGTGTGTGTGTGTGTGTGTGAGGTCATGTGATTCTCTAGAAGTCATCTAATTATCCTGGATTAATATTCAGATTCGTGTTTGATTGTAACTGTTATTCTCAGAATCAACAGTGAAACCTGAAATCTGATTAAAGGTGTTTATTTCTTTATGAAAACAGAAAGACGGCGTCAGCTTATATTAAATGTGTCTTATGATATTGCTGATGTTTGTGTGGTGATGGGTTAGTGTTCTGTGTGTTTTACGGCAGGAGTTGTCAACTGTAATTCAGCCTTAAATAAAGTTTCCTTGTTGGCGTCCTCTGTTCTCACAAGTGTTTCAGCTTCACCACATTTCTGAACAAAAGAGCAGAAAACTGATCCAGGAAATAATCACACTGAACATCTGAAAAACAAGCGTACATCTCAACACGACGTACAGGAATGGAAAAGGGCTGTAATGGGACTGATTATATTCACCGCTCCTCAGTGACTTTACTGGCACAGTAACTTTACCTGGTGACGTGTCTACTAATCTACTAACACACTTTGACCTTTAAACCACAATGACAAAATTCCACATTCATATACATACAATAGGCACACAGAAGACACTGAGACTAGATGTGAAAAGTATATCCCAGGAGAATCCCCTGATTTATGTAAGTTTTATTTTTACAAGAGGTTAGCAGAATTAATATGTGGTTGTATAAGAGACGGAAGGAAAGTTTGGGTTTCCTAATATTCTGAGTCTGGTGAAACTCTAGAGGACTTTTGGGAACGTTCTAGTCAAATGAAGTGACACCATCATCGGCTATAACGACTTCTGCATTTCCTTCTGCCACGTTCAGAAACATGAAACCACAATATTCTGTTCATAATTCAGTGAGCCTCATGTTTCAATAACCTGAGCCAGTGATTCTCATCATACAGTGTCAATAACTGTGTTTCATCAGTAATATCTCGTATGATGTGAATGAGGTTACAAAAAACCTGATACAAGCAGGACAAAGATTACTCAAATCAGATCATCAATGTAAAGATAATGAACAGTTTCTTTGGTCTGTTTTTAAAGTCTGTTCAACCCCAGATTAAGTTCCAACCACCGAACAAACGATTGCTCTTTCACTTTTCTGAATATTCACCCGCACTGTCTATTACAGCAATGATACTTCCTGTTATGAGATGACTGACAGAAGCATACGACACTAAAACTAGTAGATCTGGAGGCAGACAAGACGTTCTATCTTCACTGATGATGTTGGTGATTTTAATATCCATTTAGACAATGAAAAAGACGCATTGGGATTGGCATTTAGAGACATTCTAAACTGTTGGAGTAAGGCAACACGTGTCAGGACCCACTCATCGCCATAATCATACTTTAGACCTAATACTGTCACATGGAATAAATGTTGATACCATTGAAATTCTGCAGCAGAGCGATGACATCTCAGATCATTACCTAGTATCATGTACACTTAATTTAGCAAAGCCGTCCCCTCGCTTCAAATATGGCAGGACTATCACTGCTAAAGATTGCTTTGTAAATAATCTTCCTCATCAGTTTCATCTCCTCAGCATCCCAGATAGCCTAGAGGAACTCGATGTTGCAACAGAAACTACTGACTCTCTCTTTTCCAGCACTTTAGACACAGTTGCTCCCCGGCGCTTAAAGAAGATTAAAGAAAATAGTCCAACGCCGTGGTACAACGAGCACACCCGGGCCCTTAAAACAGCAGCCAGAAAAATGGAGCGCAGCTGGAAGAAAACAAAACTGGAAGTTTTTCGCATTTCGTGGAAAGAGAGCATGATTGCATACAGAAAGGCCCTAAAAACTGCTAGATCTGCTTATTTCTCGACTCTCTTAGAAGAAAACAAGCACAACCCTAGGTATTTATTCAATACAGTGGCTAAATTAACCAAAGATAAAGCTTCACCTTCTGATGTTTGTAAACAGCACAGCAGTAATGACTTTATGAACTTCTTTACTTGTAAGATTGATAATATTAGGAAAAAAATTATGGCCATGCAGCCGTCTACTACAGTATCACATCAGACAGTGCATTGTAGTGTCACTGAGGAAAAATTACATTCATTCACTGCTATAGGAGAAGAAGAATTGGCTAAACTCGTTAAATCATCAAAATCAACAACATGTCTGCTCGACCCTATACCGACTAAACTACTAAAAGAGATGCTTCCAGAGGTCATAGATCCTCTTCTTAATATCATTAACTCATCCTTGACATTAGGATATGTACCGAAAACTTTTAAGTTGGCTATTATTAAACCACTTATTAAAAAAACGCAACTTGATCCTACAGAATTAGTCAATTACAGGCCAATCTCAAATCTACCCTTTCTGTCAAAAATACTAGAAAAGGCAGTGTCCTCACAATTATGCTCCTTTTTAGAAAGAAATGGTATCTGTGAGGATTTCCAGTCAGGATTCAGACCGTATCATAGTACTGAGACTGCTCTCATTAGAGTTACAAATGATTTACTCTTATCATCCGATCGTGGTTGTATCTCTCTATTAGTGTTACTCGATCTTAGCGCTGCATTCGATACTATCGACCACAACATTCTTTTGAATAGACTCGAAAATTATGTTGGCATTAGTGGAATTGCATTGGCATGGTTTAAATCATACTTATCTGACCGTTATCAGTTTGTAGCAGTAAATGAAGAGATGTCGCACCGAACACGGGTTCAGTGTGGAGTACCGCAGGGCTCAGTGCTAGGACCGTTGCTTTTCACCCTGTACATGCTACCACTGGGAGATATTATTAGGAAGCATGGCGTTAATTTTCATTGTTATGCTGACGATACTCAGCTCTATATTTCTTCACGCCCTGACGAAACTTACCAATTCACAAGATTAACGTAATGCATAGCTGATATAAAAAATTGGATGACTAGTAATTTCCTGCAACTTAATTCAGAAAAAAATGAATTTTTAATTATTGGACAAAAAAACTCCACAAGTAGTAAACTAGAATACTGTCTAACACTCGATGGCTGCTCTGTCAAGTCCTCGTCGTCAGTTAGGAACCTGGGTGTGCTCTTTGATACCAATCTCTCATTTGAAAGCCACGTTTCTAGCATCTGTAAAACTGCATTCTACCATCTTAAAAATATATCTAAATTACGGCACATGCTTTCAATGCAAAATGCTGAACAGTTAGTTCATGCGTTCATGACCTCAAGGCTAGATTATTGTAATGCTCTACTGGGTGGTTGCCCAGCTTGCTTAATAAACAAACTCCAGCTGGTCCAAATCGCAGCAGCTCGAGTTCTTACTAGAACCAGGAAGTATGACCATATTAGCCCGGTTCTGGCAACACTGCATTGGCTCCCTATTAAACATCGTATACATTTTAAAATCTTGCTGATTACTTACAAAGCACTAAATGGTTTAGCTCCCCAGTACTTGAGCGAGCTCTTAACGCATTATACTCCATCACGTTTATTGCAGTCTCAAAATTCTGGCCAGTTGATAATACCTAGAATATCAAAATCAACTGCAGGCGGTCGATCCTTTTCCTATTTAGCACCTAAACTCTGGAACAGTCTTCCTAGCATTGTTCGGGAAGCAGACACACTCTGTCAGTTTAAATCTAGACTAAAAACACATCTCTTTACTATGGCATACACATAAAACATTTTTCATTTCTATTATTCAAATCAGTTAAATGATTGTTAGGCTGCATTAACTAGGTCAGCCGGAACCGGGAACACTTCCCATAACACCTGATGTACTCGTTACATCATAAGAAGAATGGCATCTACGCTAATGTTAGTCTCTCTGTTTATTCCGAGGTTTACTGCAGTCAGCCGTATCCAGACCAGATGGTGGACCTTAGCCTGGACATGACGACCATATCCCTGAAGTGTCTGTAGAGACTGTGTCAATTAAACTCCCCCCTGTAAAAGCCGCATCGACACGAGATCCTCATTAAACCCGTCCCCGGTGTGACGACTCCAATCTTTCGAATAATCCTACGAATATCTATTGATCTAATATGACTTCTGACCTGTAATGTTGCCAGAATCATAATCATACACTATTTGTTCGTCGGCCAGA
Organism: Coreius guichenoti; assembly: GCA_039654105.1. Taxonomy (NCBI): domain Eukaryota; kingdom Metazoa; phylum Chordata; class Actinopteri; order Cypriniformes; family Gobionidae; genus Coreius; species Coreius guichenoti. The sequence goes on along the minus strand of JBAPCB010000126.1, from coordinate 105,089 downwards.
GGAGAACTGGCACCCCGACTGAGCCTGGTTTCTCCCAAGGTTTTTTTCTCCATTCTGGCCCTGAAGGAGTTTTGGTTCCTTGCCACCGT
>JBAPCB010000126.1:57500-100000 GCA_039654105.1 Coreius guichenoti | reverse complement strand
GAAAGCCATTCGCGGCTCATACGAGTACAATCCCAGCAAAACCAACCGGTGAGTGCTCACTATCTAGTGCACTTACCCGTCAGCGCTCTACGTGCTGAATTTAGCCCGTCTTTTCTACATGCGTTTCAGGCCTTTTGTGTCTCAGAAGATTCACTTCCCAGACTTCTCCACGCGGGACATCCACAGGAACTATGTGGACTGCGTCCGCTGGCTCGGCGACTTGATCCTCTCGAAGGTACGGTCACCCGCCGCACAAAAGCTGCCACACGCATTTCAGTTTGTTTACTCATCTTTATTATTTCTCTTGTTTGGTCATATTTCGCAGTCATGTGAAAACGCAATTGTGTGTTGGAAACCTGGGAAAATGGAAGACGATATTGACCAAATCAAACCGAACGAGTCTAATGTGACGATTCTCGGCCGCTTTGATTACAGTCAGTGTGACATTTGGTACATGCGCTTCTCTATGGACTTCTGGCAGAAGGTATAAAGAGACGTTCAGTCCCGTTCTGTGAACTCTAGGCTTCTGACAACAAAGCAAGCTAATGACAGTCAGTGTCAGTAAATAGTGTGTAAGAAGATGTTTGACGAGTGTGTGTGTGTGTGTGTCTTCACCTTCTCAGATGCTCGCTCTGGGAAATCAAGTCGGCAAACTGTACGTTTGGGACCTGGAAGTGGAAGATCCTCATAAAGCAAAGTAAGATTCCCTGTGTGTGTGTGTGTGTGTGTGTGTGTGTGTCCTCATCTGTGTGTGTGTGTGTGTGTGTGTGTGTGTCCTCATCTGTGTGTGTGTGTGTGTGTGTGTGTGTGTCCTCATCTGTGTGTGTGTGTGTGTGTGTGTGTGTGTCCTCATCTGTGTGTGTGTGTGTGTGTGTGTGTGTGTGTGTGTCCTCATCTGTGTGTGTGTGTGTGTGTGTGTGTCCTCATCTGTGTGTGTGTGTGTGTGTGTGTGTGTGTGTGTCCTCATCTGTGTGTGTGTGTGTGTGTGTGTGTGTCCTCATCTGTGTGTGTGTGTGTGTGTGTGTGTGTCCTCATTTGTGTGTGTGTGTGTGTGTGTGTCCTCATCTGTGTGTGTGTGTGTGTGTGTGTGTGTGTGTGTGTGTCCTCATCTGTGTGTGTGTGTGTCCTCATCTGTGTGTGTGTGTGTGTGTCCTCATCTGTGTGTGTGTGTGTGTGTGTGTCCTCATCTGTGTGTGTGTGTGTGTGTGTGTCCTCATCTGTGTGTGTGTGTGTGTGTGTGTGTGTGTCCTCATCTGTGTGTGTGTGTGTCCTCATCTCTGTGTGTGTGTGTGTGTGTGTGTGTGTGTGTGTGTGTCCCGCAGGTGTACGACGCTCACCCTCCCTAAATGCACGTCGGCCATCAGACAGACGAGCTTCAGTCGGGACAGCAGTATTCTGATCGCCGTGTGTGACGACGCCTCCATCTGGCGCTGGGACCGCCTGCGCTGATCCACTCGCGCCAGAACCGATCGATCAACAGCTTCTGTTGTCATTGCTTTTGTTTTTATCTTGACTTTGCTTTCGTCTTTTGCTTTTCTTTTTGCCGTTTTCTCGTGTGACGTTAATAAAATCTATTTTTCTAACCTATTTCTTTCTCCATTCTTCAATCTCACTTAAATGTTGTGAAATTGTTTAATTAAAGCCAACACTTTTAGATGGTGAACAGCAGTGAACAAGGATTCACTAGTTTCACCAGATTTCTGAAATTAAAAGGGCATATTTTGATCTCATTGGACAATAAACCACTGAAATGTACAATGTTAATATTAGTGGCTTGAGAAGGGGGTCAAGATCTGAATGACTGCATGGCTCGAATGCAATAATAATAATAATAATAAATAGGAACCAAAGCTGGTTAGCTAGGGCATTTATAAATAAGCAACAACTTTTTATGTGATCCAGTAATTAGAGGAAGATGAATGATAACATGCCGTTAGAAGTTGCCATAGATAAAATCTTATTATATTTCAGTAATGCTTTAAATGTAATTTCCTAGTATGATAGTAATTGTATTTTTATTATTGTTTGTTAAAGCTGTTGTAATTGATTTATGTTGAACATTCAAAATCAAGTCGTGCTCTGGAGAAAACAGTGATGTCATCGTCCAGCTCAGTTCAGTTCTCATACATATGGTGTCAATGCGGGCAGATCAATAATATTGTTGAATATTTAGTGTCCCCAACTGAGCAAGCCAAAAGCCAAAGATGACAGAACCAAAACTCCATCAGGAGACAGGATGGAGAAAAAAACCTTGGGAGAAACCAGATCAGTCGCTCAGTTCTCCTCTGGCCAACAAATGAACAGTGTGATTATGATTCAGGGCGAGTTTGACAAGGGCCAAATTGTGATGGCTACACGACTGGGTCAGAGCATCTCCAAAACTGCAGCTCTTGTGGGGTGTTCCCGGTCTGCAGTGGTCAGTATCTATCAAAAGTGCTCCAAGGAAGGAACAGTGGTGAACCGGCGACAGGGTCATGGGCGGCCAAGGCTCATTGATGCACGTGGGGAGCGAAGGCTGGCCCGTGTGGTCCGATCAAACAGACGAGCTACTGGAGCTCAAACTGCTCAAGAAGTTAATGCTGGTTCTGATAGAAAGGTGTCAGAATACACAGTGCATCACAGTTTGTTGCGTATGGGGCGGCATAGCCGCTGACCCCTGTCCACCGCGAAAGCACCAACAGTGGCACGTGAGCATCAGAACTGGACCACGGAGCAATGGAAGAAGGTGGCCTGGTCTGATGAATCACGTTTTCTTTTACATCATGTGGATGGCCGGGTGCGTGTGCGTGGCTTACCTGGGGAACACATGGCCCCAGGATGCACTATGGGAAGAAGGCAAGCCGGTGGAGGCAGTGTGATGTTTTGGGCAATGTTCTGCTGGGAAACCTTGGGTCCTGCCATCCATGTGGATGTTACTTTGACACATACCACCTACCTAAGCATTGTTGCAGACCATGTACACCCTTTCATGGAAACGGTATTCCCTGGTGGCTGTGGCTCTTTCAGCAGGATAATGCTCCTGCCACAAAGCACAAATGGTTCAGGAATGGTTTGAGGAGCACAACAACGAGTTTAAGGTGTTGACTTGGCCTCCAAATTCCCCAGACTCAATCCAATCGAGCATCTGTGGGATGTGCTGAACAAACAAGTCTGATCCATGGAGGCCCCACATCACAACTTACAGGACTTAAAGGATCTGCTGCTAACATCTTGGTGCCAGATACCACAGCACACCTTCAGGGGTCTAGTGGAGTCCATGCCTCGACGGGTCAGGGCAAAAAGGGGACCAACACAATATTAGGACATAATGTGTGTGTGTGTGTGTGTGTGTATATTGCCATGTGTCTTGGTCTAGCTTTGTCATCTTTTGATGCTGCAGTCCTGCTGTGACTTTCATGTCCATGCCTTACTTGGTCAAGATTGTTTATGTTTATTTTCAAGTTATTGCTTTCTTTGTACACTATTATGGAATAAACTGCATTTGGGCTCAGAGAACCGACTCGACTCGTTACAGAAAGGGTATAACCTTCAAAAATGTACACAGATTTTATCCTGTATTTTCTTAAGTTTAAAAAGGACATTGAGTTGAATTGTTTCTGTAATACATCAGCTGGAACTGGGCTTGAGTTATTTTGGCTTTGCTCTTATGCTGAAGAGATTTAACTAGATTTATAATTTGGCAATATTGACTCCACTTTCGCTTTATGTCTAGAAAATGTTTTATTTTTGCCAAATTCCACATTCATAAATGTAAGTACAATAAAACTCATCCGTTAATTTTGATTCTTTGATTCATATCAGTCTGTGAATCCGTTAATATTTTTACATAATGTTTAGGCTCGGCTTGATCCTGTCCTACTGCAGTTATGACTGTACATCGACTTTGTTGGTTCTGCAATTCAAAAAAAAAAAAAAAAAAAATACATATATATTTTTATTTTTTTTATTTTTTTTGAAAAGTGAAACGTAAGTAACGTGACGCGCTGAATAGTCCAATCAGTGAAGCGCTCTTGTGTTTTGTTTCCGGGTCAGAGTTACAGGCTGTCAGCTGCTTATGGAAGTTTCTAGCAGAAACATGTGAGATGATGAAGATGATGTAAGATATTAAAGAGCTTTCCGTCAGTTTCTCTCCGTATCTGTTCTCTCGGATGTGTTTCTGCAGTAAAGTTGGCGATGTTCGGATGTTTAGTCGCGGGCAGACTGGTGAGCAGATCATCATATATCACACACACACACACACACACACACACACACACACACACTCTGTCTCTGTCTCTCTCTCTCTCTCTCTCTCTCTCTCTCTCTCACAGACACACACACACACACACACACAAACACTCTCTCTCTCTCTCTCTCTCTCTCTCTCTCTCTCTCTCTCTCTCTTACTCACTCACACACACACTCTATCTCTCTCTCTCTCTCTCTCTCTCTCTCTTACTCACTCACACACACACACTCTCTCTCTCTCTCTCTCACACACACACACACACACACTCTCTCTCTCTCTCTCTCTCTCAAACAAACACACACACTCTCTCTCTCTCTCTCTCTCTCTCTCTCTCACACACACACACACACACACACACACACACACACACACACAGATCATAGTACTAGACTGCTCTCATCAGAGTTACAAATGATTTGCTCTTATCATCCGATTGTGGTTGTATCTCTCTATCAGTGTTACTCGATCTTAGCGCTGCATTCGTAATATTGTAATGCTAGATTATTGTAATGTTCTACTGGGTGGTTGCCCTGCTCGCTTAATAAATAAACTGCAGCTTGTCCAAAACGCAGCAGCTCGAGTTCTTACTAGAACCAGGAAGTATGACCATATTAGCCCGGTTCTGGCAACACTGCATTGGCTCCCTATTAAACATCGTATACATTTTAAAATCTTGCTGATTACTTACAAAGCACTAAATGGTTTAGCTCCCCAGTACTTGAGCGAGCTCTTAACGCATTATACTCCATCACGTCTATTGCAGTCTCAAAATTCTGGCCAGTTGATAATACCTAGAATATCAAAATCAACTGCAGGCGGTCGATCCTTTTCCTATTTAGCACCTAAACTCTGGAACAGTCTTCCTAGCATTGTTCGGGAAGCAGACACACTCTGTCAGTTTAAATCTAGACTAAAAACACATCTCTTTACTATGGCATACACATAAAACATTTTTAATTTCTATTATTCAAATCAGTTAAATGATTGTTTTAGGCTGCATTAATTAGGTCAGCCGGAACTGGGAACACTTCCCATAACACCTGATGTATAAATTTTTTTTGATGTTATCAAAATTATCGGAAACGACAAAAAACGCTGTATTATGCGTGCCAGACAAGTAATCTGGCGGTCATTTTGTAAAGAAAAACTACACACCTGCACACACACGTACTCAAACGCTCTTGCCTGTAGACTAAACATGTAATGCTTACGTGCATGCCGTCACCGTTCTCACAGATTCACGTTTTTTGAAGTTTACACAAAGATGATAACGGTATCGTTTCAAAACCTGTTTCGGGGTTTGTGTTCTCTAGTGCCGGCGCTGTTGCCGTGCGGATGAGCGGCTGGAACTACTGAGAGTTTTCTGTTTTAGTTAAAATGGTGTTGTGTAAGTGACCCTGAAGTAAATAACTAATGATTATTTACAACGGAAATTAATGAATCAAAAACTTACTTTCGTTGGACAGTACAGCCAAAACAATCTCTCTTCATTAATCTCCTGTTATCACTGTGAAGCTGCTTTGAAACAATCTGTATTGTGAAAAACGCTATATAAATGAAGGTGATTTGTTCTGGTTTTGCTCAGGTTTTGCTCTGGTCTTCCTCTGGTCTTCCTCTGGTTTTCCTCTGGTTTTGCTCTGGTTTTGCTCAGGTCTTCCTCTGGTTTTGCTCTGGTTTTCCTCTGGTTTTCCTTTGGTTTTGTTCTGGTTTTCCTCTGGTTTTGTTCTGGTTTTGCTCTGGTCTTCCTCTGGTTTTGCTCTGGTTTTGCTCAGGTCTTCCTCTGGTTTTGCTCTGGTCTTCCTCTGGTCTTCCTCTGGTTTTGCTCTGGTCTTCCTCTGGTTTTGTTCTGGTCTTCCTCTGGTTTTGCTCAGGTTTTCCTCTGGTTTTCCTCTGGTTTTCCTCTGGTCTTCCTCTGGTTTTCCTCTGGTCTTCCTCTGGTCTTCCTCTGGTTTTGCTCTGGTTTTCCTCTGGTCTTCCTCTGGGTTTGCTCTGGTCTTCCTCTGGTCTTCCTCTGGTCTTCCTCTGGTCTTCCTCTGGTTTTGCTCTGGTTTTGCTCTGGTTTTGCTCAGGTCTTCCTCTGGTCTTCCTCTGGTTTTGCTCTGGTCTTCCTCTGGTTTTGCTCAGGTTTTGCTCTGGTTTTGCTCAGGTCTTCCTCTGGTCTTCCTCTGGTTTTGCTCTGGTCTTCCTCTGGTTTTGCTCTGGTCTTCCTCTGGTTTTGCTCAGGTTTTGCTCTGGTTTTGCTCAGGTCTTCCTCTGGTCTTCCTCTGATCTTCCTCTGCTGTGTTTCAGGTCCAGACGGACGCGCAGCAGGTCGCCACTGATAAGTTCGTCTTCAATCTGCCGGACTATGAGAATGTCCATCATGTGGTGGTGTTCATGCTGGGCACGATGCCCTTCCCGGCTGGCATGGGTGGAGCGGTCTACTTCTCTTTCCCGGACCCTGCGGTCGGTCAGGTCTGGCAGCTGTTGGGCTTCATCACCAACGAGAAGCCCAGTGCCATATTCAAGATCTCTGGGCTGAAAGCTGGTGAGCTGCTTGTGTGACACCACTTTTAAAACACTAGACGATATCATACACATGCTGACTTTGAAAATGTGAACGGAAGAAAAGAAGCATGTGATTTAGTGCTGGGAAACACGACAAATGAAAACAATATGTGTTCTAACATCTGGCCAGAATATCAGACATAGGCTAAAAAATAACAAATCTGTTTGCTTGAATCTGCCCAAAATCTGCAGACCAGCTCTGAGTTCCGTCACTGGCAGCCGTCCAGACTGTGTGTGTGTGTGTGTGTGTTTCAGGCGAGGGCGGTGCGCATCCATTCAGCATGATGACCGGCGCTCAGGCTCCGTCAGTCGCTCAGGTCGGAGTGTCGGTCGAATCTTTGGACCTTCTCGCACAACAGACACCAGTGTCAAATTCAGCCGTTTCCACCGTCGACTCCTTCACACAGGTAACACCTCGACTGCAGGGACTCTGTCTAAAGGCACAATGTGTAAGATTTTAGGATTAAAATATCCAAAAGCCACTAGAACAGTGTTATATATTTTGTTGACTTGTGTACATTATCCCAAATGTTTCCAAGAATGTTTAAATCCAGAGAAATCATCAATTTTAACCAGGACACGGACCGTGTGTGTGTGTCGCCTATCAGTGACATCATACCCACGTTACGGTTTTATTTAGTAGAAACCATGGCAACACCAAAGACGCTTTAATATATGATGTGTTTTATTAGACAGGTGAGCAACTGTTTGGATCATTCATGGACAGAAACTAATCATTGTTCTCCAGCTCAACAGTTAGTCTTATTGTTTAGATCTGGTGTTCTTGATTTACCGCGAGTACCATGTTTTACCATGCCTAATATGATCTCGCTCACTGCAGTGTGAACAAGTGTCTCATAGTAGGGCCGAGCGAACGCACAGAGTAGCATTATGACATAACTTTAACACACTCAAATGTGTGTAATATGGTAAAACAGCGCTGCGTTCCCCCACATACGCATGAGTGGAAGAAGCGGAAGCGCTCGTCTGACAGAATAAAAGCTCCGCCCAATCAAGGAGTCAAGACACGCCTTTGTGTTGAATAAGAGACGAAAAATTACATAAATTACATATGCCTTTAATGCAGGTCTTCTGTTCACCACACACTTCCAGACACAAACACCAGCACCTTCTGTCATCTCTGAGGAAAACATGGACAGTTTAACTTTTATCTTTGAAAGACCATTTACAGTATGAATTACATATAAAAACGAGGGCTGCCCCGACTAAAGATTTTACTAGATTTCTACACTATTAGTTGTTCGTTTAAGCTATTAGTGGACTAGTCACGTTTATGATAATAATTGTGGAGGGTTTTTCTGTGACCATGACTAATAAATATTTAGTCGACTAACCCTTTTCTCATCAACTAATGATTCAGTGACTATTAGACGTCAGCCTAAATAAAACTAAAGTTGATCAAAGTTTTAGACTCCTAATTTATTAATGACTTTTATAAAATGGATAGTTCTTAAAGGAGTAGTTCACTTTAAAATGAAAATTACTCCATGATTTACTCACCCTCAAGTCATCCTAGGTGTTTATGACATTCTTCTTACAGATGAACAAAATCTGAGTTATATTAATAAATATGCTGTCTCTTCCACGCTTTATAATGGCAGTGACGGATCCATTGAGTGCATCTATCCATTATAAAAGTGCTCCACACGGCTCCAGGGGTTAATAAAGGCCTTCTGAAGAGAAGCCATGCGTTTGTGTGAGGAAAAATATCCATATTTAACACGTTATAAAGTAAAATATCTTCCGTCGGATCGCCTTCTGTATTCAATTACGCAGAAAGCGTAACTGGCGTGACGATGACGCCGGACATATCGTAAGCGTTTTGAACTGCGAGAGGCATTACATTTTCTGTGTAACTGAATACAGAAGGCGATCCGACGGAAGATATTTTACTTTATATTGCCTACAACATTAAATCTGACATCGCTAGCTTTTAATCTAAATCACTATCACGCGTTAGCATTTCGCTAGCCTGTTAGCTTGCCATCTCTGCACTCGGATCTCTTGTTTTCTGAGTTCATTAAACAACTGTGGTAAGTTGGATTAATCAACAAATACGGTAAGCCATGTCTTCTTCTCCTGTCATTGTCACTTGCACTGCATGTTTCATGTTTAGTATATCTTTCTCCGTTGGCGAACAGGGCTTCACATGTGATAAATGTAAGGAGATAGTCAGGCTGACGGAGAAGATTTCAGAATTAGAGACACGCATCCAGACTTTATTTGAGAGTAGTGAGAATGTAAAAGCTTTAGACACTGATTTGGATGCGACTAGCTTAGTGAACTCTGTACATTGTTCGGTTCCGGCTGTAGAGCCCGTGCAGCAGGGCAACTGGGTGACGGTGAGACGGCATAGTCGCGGATCAAAAAACCACTCTTCCGTTCCGATTAGAACATCAAACAGGTTCTCCCCACTCAGTGACGCACCCACTGAGAATCCTGTTGAAAGTGCCCTAGTTATTGGCGATTGCACGGAACGTGAAAATAGAGACACCAGCCACCATAGTCACATGTTTACCAGGAGCCAGAGCGCCTGACATCAAAGCACATTTAAAAGTGCTGGCTAATGCTAATCGTAAATTCTCTAAGATTATTATTCACGTCGGCACAAATGATGTTCGACTTCGCCAGTCGGAGATCACCAAAATTAACATTAAAGAGGTGTGTGAACTCGCAAGTACGATGGCAGATGACGTTTATTGCTCTGGTCCCCTCCCCGTTAAAAGGAGTGATGAGATACTTAGCAGACTATCATCACTCAATGGCTGGTTGTCTAAGTGGTGTCCGCAAAATAACATAGGGTTCATAGACAATTGGAAAAGCTTTTGGGGCAGACCTGACCTGTTGAAAAAAGATGGGATCCAACCTTCCTGGGATGGTGCTGCTCTTCTCTCTAGTAATTTGGCACATAGTCTTAGAGCTAAACCTTGACTAACTGGGGCCCAGGTCAGGAAGCAGACGGACTGGCTTACCCGACCGCCTGCTAGCTGTCTCACGTCACAGAAGTCAGATAAATCCCAGCACATAGAGACTCTTTCACCTAGATATTATCACATAGAGACTGTGTCTGTTCCACGAATTAGTAAATACAAAAAACCATCAAAACCATTCAACGGTAAAAATTGAATTGATGTCCAACAAATAAACAACAGATATAATACAGATGATCAAATGATAAAGCTCGGGCTGCTGAATATTCAATCCCTTTCCTTAAAAGCGCTTATTGTTAATGATATGATTACAGATCATAACCTAGATGTGCTGTGTTTGACAGAAACCTGGCTAAAACCTGACGATTACATTACTTTAAATGAGTCCACCCCCCAAGATTATTGTTATAAACACGAGCCGCGTCTGAAAGGTAAAGGGGAAGGTGTTGCTGTAATTTAGTATCTTCGATATTACTCAGAAGTCTAGTTTCAAATATAATTCCTTTGAAGTTTTGGTGCTTTATGTAATGTTATGTAGTGAAATTGATAAATCCTGTTTGACATTTGTGCTGGCTACTGTATACAGGCCACCAGGGCACCATACAGACTTACAAAACGATGTTGCAGCAGAAACTATTGACTCTCTCTTTTCCAGCACTTTAGACACAGTTGCTCCCCGGCGCTTAAAGAAGATTAAAGAAAATAGTCCAACGCCGTGGTACAACGAGCACACCCGGGCCCTTAAAACAGCAGCCAGAAAAATGGAGCGCAGCTGGAAGAAAACAAAACTGGAAGTTTTTCGCATTTCGTGGAAAGAGAGCATGATTGCATACAGAAAGGCCCTAAAAACTGCTAGATCTGCTTATTTCTCGACTCTCTTAAAAGAAAACAAACACAACCCTAGGTATTTATTCGATACAGTGGCTAAATTAACCAAAGATAAAGCTTCACCTTCTGATGTTTGTAAACAGCACAGCAGTAATGACTTTATGAACTTCTTTACTTGTAAGATTGATAATATTAGGAAAAAAATTATAACCATGCAGCCGTCTACTACAGTATCACATCAGACAGTGCATTGTAGTGTCACTGAGGAAAAATTACATTCATTCACTGCTATAGGAGAAGAAGAATTGGCTAAACTCGTTAAATCATCAAAATCAACAACATGTACAGTGGGGAGAACAAGTATTTGATACACTGCCGATTTTGCAGGTTTGCCCACTTACAAAGCATGTAGAAGTCTGTAATTTTGATCATAGGTACTCTTCAACTGTGAGTGACGGAATCTAAAACAAAAATTCAGAAAATCAAATTGTATGATTTTTAAGTAATTAATTTGCATTTTATTGCGTGACATAAGTATTTGATACATCAGAAAAGCAGAACTTAATATTTGGTACAGAAACCTTTGTTTGCAATTACAGAGATCATACGTTTCCTGTAGTTCTTGACCAGGTTTGCACACACTGCAGCAGGGATTTTGGCCCACTCCTCCATACAGACCTTCTCCAGATCCTTCAGGTTTCGGGGTTGTTGCTGGGCAATACAGACTTTCAGACTTAAACATCGTATACATTTTAAAATCTTGCTGATTACTTACAAAGCACTAAATGGTTTAGCTCCCCAGTACTTGAGCGAGCTCTTAACGCATTATACTCCATCACGTCTATTGCGGTCTCAAAATTCTGGCCAGTTGATAATACCTAGAATATCAAAATCAACTGCAGGCGGTCGATCCTTTTCCTATTTAGCACCTAAACTCTGGAACAGTCTTCCTAGCATTGTTCGGGAAGCAGACACGCTCTGTCAGTTTAAATCTAGACTAAAAACACATCTCTTTACTATGGCATACACATAAAACATTTTTAATTTCTATTATTCAAATCAGTTAAATGATTGTTTTAGGCTGCATTAACTAGATCAGCCGGAACCGGGAACACTTCCCATAACACCTGATGTACTCGTTACATCATAAGAAGAATGGCATCTACGCTAATGTTAGTCTCTCTGTTTATCCCGAGGTTTACTGCAGTCGGCCGGATCCGGGCCGTATCCAGACCAGATGGTGGCCCTTAGCCTGGACATGACGACCATATCCCTGAAGTGTCTGTAGAGACCGTGTCAATTAAACTCCCCCCTGTAAATGCCGCATCGACACGACATCCTCATTAAACCCGTCCCCGGCGTGACGACTCCAATCTTTCGAATAATCCTACGAATATCTATTTATCTAATATGACTTCTGACCTGTAATGTTGCCAGAATCATAATCATACACTATTTGTTCGTCGGCCAGAGGAGAACTGGCACCCCGACTGAGCCTGGTTTCTCCCAAGGTTTTTTTCTCCATTCTGGCCCTGAAGGAGTTTTGGTTCCTTGCCACCGTCGCCTTTGGCTTTTGGCTTGCTCAGTTGGGGACACTTAAATTTCAACTATATTACTGATCTGCCCGCATTGACACTATATGATAATTGAAATGAGCTGATGACATCACCGTTTTCACCAGAGCGGCTGTACAGCCGAATCAAATTCTGTTGCATTATTTTCCTGTTACCACTGTGAAGCTGCTTTGAAACAATTGCCATTGTAAAAAGCGCTCTATGAATAAAGGTGATTTGATTTGATTTATAAAGTTTTAAATATGGATATTTTTCTCACACAAACGCATGGCTTCTCTTCAGAAGGCCTTTATTAACCCCCGGAGCCGTGTGGAGCACTTTTATAATGGATGGATGCACTTTTTTGAGCTTTGAGCCCTTTTGGGATATTTATTAATATAACTCCAATTGTGTTCATCAGAAAGAAGAATGTCATAAACACCTAGGATGGCTTGAGAGCGAGTAAATCATGGAGTAATTTTCATTTTAAAGTGAACTACTCCTTTAATGGTCTTGTCGTCTGATTGATCAATACAAGCTTTCCAGATGAAATAAAGATCTGTATTTACATGCACCTCAAAATGTACTAAAGCCATTCTGTAAAGAACTTTAACTCCGCTTTTCCAAATGTTTTGTGTTTTGTAATGATGTTTTGTGGTAGAAATCCCCCCACGCACGTGACCCAAGCTAACCAAGTGTAGCACTAATAATGAGTTTAGTGGGTTTGGTGTTCTGGTCCACGGTCTCCGGCTGTGTCTGTCCCACAGAAGCGTGTCTCCGGTCGGCGTCTCGGCCTTATGAACGCTGTCCGTCGGGAATCCCCTGACCTGACAGACTCTGAATCTGCTTTACTCACAAGTCGGGAGGATCTCACACCAGTTTCACAGAGACACAAAGAGAATCTAACCGTTTTTGATTGATTACATCATTCTTCTCCAACTTGATTGGTTCTACATATGTGTAATTCTCTGTTACCAGGTCAAAGCAGATCATGAGGTCAGATATAACATGACACCCGTTTAGTTTTTGTTTAGGGGCTTTTAGTATTCAAAACATGTTATTCCTGCAAGAAAAATAAATGTTAGTTATGTTAGAGTTAAAAATTGAAGTTAAAGTTAAAATGTCCTCCCCAGTGTGATTGACAGCTGAGTGGGCGGGGCTTCACTCTGATCTGGGACAGCGGTCATGTGGTCAGATCGTCTGTACTGTCACTAACTCTCCTCTCTTCACCACTGAGACCTGCTCGTCTGTGTCTCCTCAGTTCACGCAGAAGATGCTGGAGAGCTTGTACAACTTCACCTCCTCCTTCGCGCTCTCCCAGGCCCAGATGACACCCAACCCTTCGGAGACGTACGTTCCTGCGAGCTCCATCCTCCGATGGTGAGTGAGCGTCAGATCGAGCCTCAGATACGGTTTGAGTTCAGAGACCATGTTCTGTTTCCTCCACAGGTATGAGAACTTTCAGAGGCGAATGATGCAGAATCCAAACTTCTGGAAGACGTGACGTGCTTGCGTTGTGTTTTTTTAACAGTTTCGTGGAGAAGAAAATCATCTTTCATTTAATGTTCGGTTTTAATTTTCATGAGTTTCACCCGGACAAGAACCTTTTTCTTATAATAAATGTTGCCTGGCATTCACTCTTTTGCTGAAGATGTTTTATATAACAATTTGGGCATGAAGGTCTCGGGTGTGATCCCAAATGTTTTTTTTTTAAAATCAGTCTTCGATAAAATAAAATCTATCAATTTATGCCTTTTTTGTCATTTTTGGGGTATTTTTGAATTTATTTACCTCTAAAAATGCCATATATTTTATGTAAAATGTTTATTTTTGTTATATTTAATGTTTTTTTTACTTCAGTAAAATAAATCATTCCAGTAAGTTCAGACAGCCAAAACCTAAAAATGTGGTGACTTTGGTGACATGGTGATGGTATATAATAAATAAAACAGCATAAATATCAATAGCCACTAGATGGCAATACTCAATGGCTGAACTCTCTAACCCACTGTTGTAATGAACTTAACCTCTTAAGTTTTAGATTTTTATCACAAATTACAATTATAGAATGTTTTAAACACCGTTTGTGTTGGGTGAGATTGTACAAAGATGCCAAAATATCCTTACAGACAAATATGACCAATCTATAAGGAAAAGACAGCAATCGTTTATTTCTAACAGAAAACATCACATTTCAATAACTCAAAGTACCAAACAGATAAAAATAAACAATATTTAACATGTTTTGTTTGGAAGCATCAACAAATCTTGCAGTAGGACTTTGATCTGATCTTGGTGTGTGTGTGTGTGTGTGTGTGTGTGTGTGTGTGTGTGTGTGTGTGTGTGTGTGTGTGTGTGTGTGTGTGTGATGGAGAGTGTTTGCCACATTGAGAATGTTGTATAGGCTCACCCCTTCATTTGTGTGTATGAATGATCTGCATTGTGTTGGATTTATTGATTTTTATTGGACAAATTAAACAAATGGCTCTGAATTATAGTATTTCCCATTCATTCTTATGAAGGTCAAATTAAGGAGTTTTTTTCCAACCACTTAACATTGTTGAATCGAGTCCATTTTTTTGTGTTCAGACGGCAACCTTAGGAAAAGTAGCCAAGTCTTGCACCGCTCAGATTTAAGATGAATTTTTTAAAAATCAAAACAAAATGATTTTGCCCATATTTGTCCCGAAGGCCCTTGAGGGTTAAAGTTGTTTTCACGATAAAAATGCTTTCAAAGCAGCTTTACAGAAATGCATATCTCAGTGTTTCCTGTAATATATATTCATTTGTTGAATATTTTCATTTGCTCTCTATATATATATATATATATAATATAACTCTGATGTGTGTCACTCGTCATGTGTGATTATTGAACAGCCAAATAAGCTCAGATCATGAATGTTCAGCAGTTTTACTCCATGATTGACTGCAGATCCTCATCATCCCAGTACTGATGGTTTGTTTCAACAAGTATATTTATTTTGTAGTGTAATCTGATATTTGTGGGTACTTGCTGAAGAAAAGAAAGATTTTCAACCAGTCTCAGCAGAACTTTGTTCACCAGGAACTGATTAAAGGTCTTTCTGTCAGTCCCAGATTGGCACATGAACACATGAATGAGATCTGTGTGTTTGCTGTAGAAACGCGTGTCTATAGCAACAGATCAAGAGCTCAAAGGAAACATCTCTTTATTAGTGGAGGCTTCGGGTGATTTACAACTGAATACTGAAACTAATGCGCCAGTGGATCTGATCTGAACTGAAGGACAGTCTGTGGTTCTGTCATCATGGCTCAAAGAAGAGCGATGTCTGAATATGAGCGCAATCATCTGTCCACTCTCTCCAGACTCTCCGACGACGGTAAGTGACATTATAACTAACCCGTTCTAACTAACACTAACCCATTCTAACTAACCCGTTCTAACTAACACTAACCCATTCTAACTAACCCATTCTAACTAACACTAACCCGTTCTAACTAACCCGTTTTAACCAAATACTGTATTAACATCGCATGTCTGAAATACAGAGTTCAGGGCAGTTTTCAGAATCAAAAGTTCAGTCTCATTCTCCTTCTTGACAGATGTCGCTCATATTTGGTCGAGCGTGTCGTGTTTTATCGAGAAGCAGATGCTCCTGCGAAAGGTATGAAAGAACCTTTGAGTTATGAGTGTGTGAGAGATTCTTATCTTTCTGTATCTGAAAGCGTGTCTAACCCTTCAGTGGTGTGTGTTTCAGGGGGTGTGTATCTTTGGTCTGGGCACGTTCACATTCTGCCAGCAGAAACTGAACCTCGGAAACAAACATCTTCTCATCCAGAGACCCGTTTTCGTCCTGTCAGAGAAACTCTCTCAGTATTACGGGCTCAAACAGATCAAACCTCAGGCTACAGGTCAGAGCCAACACAATAATTATGGCTGTTTGTTCATTTGTTTATTTACATATTTAGCCTCCTGATCTTCAGGTTTCTGCTTAGATGTGTCCAGATTAGTGATGAAACACACAGTGTGAAGTCTGTATCTGATCTGAGTTCAGTGGTTCTGACACTGCGTGTCCTCAGATGTGCCCGTGGTGCCGCTCAACTTCTCGGCTCTGAGCGCCGAGGGCCCGTTCGACAGGGACACGCTGGAGGGATGTGTGCGTGAAACGCTCCACCTGATGCTCCGCGCCGCGGCTGGACCTCAGCTGGTCCTGCACACGTTCCCTGGGATCGGCCGTCTCTCGTTCCGCCAGAGCCGAGTCAAGATGATGTTCTGCCGGGACTTTATCTCAGCCCTGGACAGCACTGGGAAACTGTCAGCAGCTTTAACTGACGTGAGTTACACTGACTAATGTTTGCCTGATGAAATCTGTTCAGTTATACAGGTTGGTTTGCAGAGACCGGAAGCGAGCAGGGCTAACGGTGGAGTGTCTGAGAGACCAGCGAGCTTCAGCGGCGTCACACTGCCCTCCATATCTGCAGGAGAAGAGCCGTCAGCGCCCCGTTACACTGACCTCGCTGATGGACAGGGTTTGTGATAAGACCTCAGGAGAACCACACAAATATGGTAGTTCTGTGCTAATCACGATAACTCTCTCTTATATCTGTGACAGAGACTCGGCCGCCGACGGACAGACAGACGGAGACTGACCTCACAGACGGGCAGCTGGACGAGAGCCCGCCAAACACTGACCGGTAGATTTCAACAGAAGACCATGAAGATTTAGCCCAACATGGATTACATCATAATATTACACACATTCAAATAGCAAATATAATACATTTCTTATCACAGAAACAGTTCAAAACCCTACAAGAGAAAACAATCCTACATTTCCCACATCAGCTGACCAGAGCGATGACAGACAGGCGCTCAGATTAATCACATGACCTGAGAATAGAGGCGTTGTGTTACGGGTCATTCATGTGGACGCCGTGTGTGTCCGCAGAGTTCAGGTGTCAGTCAGGAGAAAGTTCTTCAATGAAATTTGAGCTGAAACTCAAAGCTTCTCCTCACAGCACAAAAGCATTAAAGGAGTAGTTCACTTTAAAATGAAAATTACTCCATGATTTACTCGCCCTCAAGCCATCCTAGGTGTTTATGACATTCTTCTTTCTGATGAACAAAATCTGAGTTATATTAATAAATATGCTGTCTCTTCCACGCTTTATAATGGCAGTGGCGGATCCATTGAGTTTGAAGCTCAAAAAAGTGCATCTATCCATCATAAAAGTGCTCCACACGGCTCCAGGGGTTAATAAAGGCCTCCTGAAGCGAATCGACTGAGTTTTCTAAGAAAAATATCCATATTTATCATTTTATAAAGTGAAATATCTAGCTTCCGTCAGACCGTCTTCCGTATTCAATTACGCAGAAAGTGTAACGCCTCTCTCAGTTCAAAACGCTTACGATACGTCCGGCGTCATCGTCACGCCAGTTAGGCTTTTTCAACAGTTCACGAGTGTCAGGTGATCGGTGATCTGGCTCTTTCTCTGTCACAGACGCAGAGATGAGGATGTGTCTGCACCAGCAGGCGGCGCTGTCAGCATCAGGACACCAGAGAGAAGATCTGCAGATGTGGATGAGACGTGCGCTGACCACAGGCGCGCCGGACAGGTGAGCCGATCTGTCGTCTGCGCTCGTGCTCGTTCAGCTCCTGAACTCATGTTTGTGTGGCAGGAGCTGTGTTACGTCTGCATGCAGCGAGCGCAGAGAAACCTTCCCTTCTGCCGGGCCGAGGAGAGCCGGAGAGCCGAGCAACAACAACAGCGGCTTATAATGCTTCATCAGCATCAGAGAGATCTACAGTACTTCCAGAGAGAAGAGGTGCTTAAACACACACACACACTATACATTGGTGTTGTTCACATTATATGCACTTGTGCGCCGATTGCCAACAAAACACACACATTTGATGCAGTTTCACTAACCGCCTGCGGTTTCCACTCATGACCGGGAACAAACACACACACTTGCAGAACTCCGGAAACACAAACTGCATCACTGTTCCCTTAACGCTGGGTTATTTGGGAAGCTGAACAAGGTGATCTTTCCCTCACACCAGAAACACACTTCTTTAGTGACATTGTTGATCTCGTGTCTAAAAACACAACGCCAGCGCCGTCGACAGCTCCCGTAACGCGAACGAAGCTCGTTGATGTGTGTGTGTGTGTGTGTGCTCATCCGGGAGAAGTGCCCATATAAGGAATTCCACCCTTTATGACGTCATACAGGGCCATACTCGAAAAAAACTTTCCGAAACTTTTTTGAATTCTGAAGGAGTGTATTTGGCACAGAAATACTCCGTCATTTGTCCAACTCATTTTTTGAAACTTTGTCCATGTTTATCATGAGAATCAACTCTTGAACAGTGTAAATGAGGCAGAATGCAGGAAATAGCACTAGACCCCCCCTTTAATTATAAATGTGCTAACAGAATTAAACGATTGCATTTATTTATATGGTTAGACTCTCTGATACACTATAAGATGAATGTGAAACTCACCAACACTCAGAAGGATCTAGTGATGAGGTGTGTTTCCATCGCCGACAGGCGGACAGACAGAGGAAGAGGGCAGACGGTCAGAAGGTGGCGGCGTTTAATCTGGGCGTCGCAGAAGCTCAGAGACGCAGGAAAGCAGCCGCATGCAGCCAATCACACGTGAGTCTGAAACACGCCGTTTTGAGGATCTGTGTGCGTCTCATTGTCTTTCTGGTCATGTGACGCGTGGGCTTTCAGGGCTCGTACATCTTTGCGGGTCGAGCCAGTACCGCAGACCGCCTGCCACAGCAGAGATGCTTCATGATGCAGCTGATGCAGGAGGCCGGCAGACGCAGACGCATGCAGACGCAGACGCAGACGGAGCAAACGCGGCTGGACCGACTGCATCTGCTGCAGCTTTCTGAGGAGTGAGAGCGCTTCCTCATCCCAACGCCCTAAGAACATGTTTGATTTGAGAGTGATTCAATGTGCTTCTGTGTGATTTCCATCAGGTTGGCATTGAAACGATCTCAGCAGCTTTATGAGAAACACCAGATGGCCAAGACGTACCGAAAGGCACTTGAACAACAAGTGAGTGACTTTTGTTAGTTGTCTGTTTGTTGTCAGTAGAGGGAGTGAGAGTGATGAAGAACAGGCTTAAACTCAGCGTGAGAGGGAAGTTGCGCTGGTCTTTTCTTCACTATTGTGATGGATATCTGAGTGAAACGGTTATTCTGATTCAAGATTACCAGGAACATGAATTTAAAACAATAATGATGTGCACAGATAAATCATTCGTAATAAACACTGCAATATTCCATAGAAATAAGAATTTACTTGTTTATTGAATCATCTCAGGCCATATTGTTTCAAAGCAGCTTTATGGGAAATTTGCCAAAGGCGACTGTGGCGAAAATATTTAGATCAAGAAGGAGAAAAAAGACTCATCTGGCATCACAATGAATGAACATATGCTAAATATTATGTACTGACGTAGTGTGTGTAATGTAAGTCATGATTCAGTTTTCACTATGTTAGGAAGGCAGTGTTAATGCAGTAAGTAACAGATGCGGTGACGTCCATGTGTTATTCTGAGCGTAGAAACACACTGTCCTGTGTGTGTATTCCTGTAGTTCATGAACTGATGAACCGAACACCTGGAATGCTTTGTAAATCAGACGTGACAGGACAGTTCTGTTTCCTGTTTCATTCTGTATGTACAGCCGGAGTGTTTCATTCTCATGTTGTTATGAACAGTAATATATCTTTATGTTTTTCTGTCTGTTTGCGTCTGGTTTACAGAATGAACACCGCTGTTCAGAAACGGCTTCTCACACACTGGGTTCTGACGCGCAGCCAGTATTTGGGCTGATGGACTCCAATCCAGCGGCTTTAGCCGAGCAGAGACGCAGAGCGCAGAAGATCTCTGAAGAACTGATGGATACGGCCGATGGCAGGAGGAGAGACATGCTGAAGAAACGCTTGAATGAGCAGAAGAGAGAAAGAGAAATAATGCAGAGAGACCACAAAGAGTGAGTGACAAACCCATAATGACAGCGTCACGTCTCCGAAACACGTGAAAAGAGCATTAATCCTGTAGAGAAGAGTTAGTGCTTGTCATTTCAACATGAGACGTGTGTCATTATCATCTGACTCAGAACATCTGATGGGTTAGACTGGAGTGGGTTAACGTCTCTTTCACTGTCTTAACCGATTGTTTACAGAATGCTAGAAGAGCGAATCTGTCACTACGAGAAGCTGCGACAGCTGAGGGCCGCGTGTGAGGAGAACTGGCAGCACAGCGTCAACATGAAACACCAACGAGAACAAGACGAGCTGAACATCAGGAGGTATGAGAAACTGATGACATGGATGGGTGGATGATGGATGGGTGGGTGGATGGATGGGTGGGTGGATGGATGGATGGATAGGTGGATGATGGATGGGTGGGTGGGTGGATAGATGGATGGATAGGTGGGTGGGTGGATAGATGGATGGATGGATGGATGGATGGATAGGTGGATAGGTGGATAGGTGGATGATGGATGGATGGGTGGGTGGATAGATGGGTGGATGGATGGATGGATGGGTGGATGGATATATGGGTGGGTGGATATATGGTTGGGTGGATGGGTAGACGGATGGATGGTCGATGGATAGATGGATGGATGATGGATGGATATATGGGTGGGTGGATGGATAGGTGGGTGGGTGGATATATGGGTGGGTGGATGGGTAGACGGATGGATGGTCGATGGATAGATGGATGGATGATGGATGGATATATGGGTGGGTGGATGGATAGGTGGGTGGGTGGACGGATGGATGGATGGATATATGGGTGGGTGGGTGGGTGGATGGATGGATAGATATATGGGTGGGTGGATGGATGGATGGATTGATGGATGGGTGGGTGGATGGATATATGGGTGGGTGGATGGATATATTGGTGGGTGGGTGGATGGGTAGGTAGGTGGGTGGGTGGGTTGGTGGATGGATTGATGGATGGATGGGTGGATGGATATATGGGTGGGTTGATGGATAGACGGATGGATGGTCGATGGATAGATGGATGGATGATGGATGGATATATGGGTGGGTGGATGGATAGGTGGATAGATATATGGGTGGGTGGATGGGTATATGGGTGGGTGGATGATAGATAGATTGGTGTGTGGATGGATAGATAGATAGATAGATGGGTGGATGGATGGATGGATGGATGGATGGGTTGATGGATGGATGATGATGGATGGTGGATGGATGATAGATGGATGGTGGATGGATGGATGATTGATGGATGATTGATGGATGATGGTAGATAGATGATGAATGGATGGATGGATGGGTGGGTGGATGGCAAAAATGAGAGACATGTGACGATGTAATGATGATGAATCAACACGGTAATAATGTGTTTGGTGTTTCTTCAGGTTCGGTGGTCAAACACTAACAGACCAGCTTGGAAAATACGAGCGATGCAGCCGCTGCAAACGCAACACCGCCGACTGCGGCCGGACCAACATCTTCAGAGACATGAATTATGTGTCCGGGTCTCGATTGATGCTGTAGACCTCGAGTTTCAGCACAGATAATAAAGATGAGCACAATAACATGAAAATAGCTTGACCAGTCTAGCGTTTTATATGACGTATGTGCGGGTTACAATTATTACATTTTATTTACAGCCACCTTTATTTCTATAGCGCTTTATACAATACAGATCTTTATACACTCTGTAATCGTTTACACAGAGATGAAACATGTTTGTATTCTTTAGCAGTGACATCAGCGTTTCAACACTCCGGTTTCAACATCAAATGAAGATGAAGATGAAGATGCCATTTTTTGTTTATCTGAATTGTTTTGAGTAGAACATTAAATGTATGATACTGAGATGCACTTTGTTAATTCTATGAAAAGAGTTTTTCTGCATGTGATTCATCAGTATAAATGACGTGCCATGAAACTCCATTAGTTCATATTTAACATTATAATGTTGTTAATGAGGTTGATCGTTTATGCCACAATAAATGCTTCCAGTCTAATGTCTGTGAGCTTCAGTATGCATGATGTAGTGTCTGTTTACTAAAACATTTTGCACATGATTGAACATGTTTGTCTTAGTTTGAACTCAAATATTCTACATTATTAAAGGCACAGTTCACCCAAAAATGAAAATTCTGTCATCATTTACTCGCCCTCATGTCGTTCCAAACCTGTATGAGTTTCTTTCTTCTGTTAGTAACCAGACAGCTGTCCTAGAATATATCAGTTATTCAATTGATTTATTATTGAATTTGTATTTTACATTGATGGCATTTAAATATCTATATAATTATTAATATGAATGGTATCAGAAGTAATTTATTCAGCCTGTAAGATGGTGTTACTCAAGTATCCTGCGGGTGTTTTGTAATCGCATGGAGTCTCATGTTCATCTGTGCTAAAGTGAATAATTCCCAAAGGAGCAAAGTCAAACTCAAGCACATAAACCAGTGTTCCCCCCTTCACTGAGGATTTGCATTTCAACTCTGCTGGGAGCAAACGATGGCAATGCAGTGCGAATGTGAAGTGTGTGGACAGCTGTTCCACTTTCCCAAAACTCCAGATCAAACTGATATCCCACATTTATTGAGCAACACTTCAGCCGGAGTCCGGTCCTGATTCCAGATGTTCAAAACACACAGAGGAGGCCAGCAAACCAACAAACGGCAGATCTTCTGCACTGAACACTGTACAAACCACCATCTTGATAGCAATGACAAACAATCCTTTAAAATGTAATTTTAATTATTTTCTTTTGATATGTTGATTTGACCGTCTAGTGTTCCTTTGAATGTAAAGCTGCATCTTCAGAGGAGTGTGACGTGAAGCAGATGCAGAGAGAAACACACAAGAGAACCAGGACAGCTGTTGCAGGTTCAAACACGTCATGTTTTAACTTCTTTTGTGACTTTAGCGAGAGATCATTCATTAAAAAAGACATTTGTCTCCAAGAGGTTAGATGTCATATCACACATTCTGTTTACATGAAAACTCTGACATCACGATGGTTGACTGTCATCTTCTGTGACATGATGAACCACAGGGGACAAAAGTGACTCATGAAGGAGAAACACACACACACACACACACACACACACACACACACATCATCTGTGATCATAAGATTTGAGTCATCAGTGATCTAACCCTGCAGACATGAGGATAACAAACGTTCAAACAGACCGCCGGCTTCACGTGTTGTTATTCTGCTCTCCTACTGTATATAAGCATGGGTCACTTTCATTTGTTGGTGAAGCAGCTGAAGCTCGTCATGTGATTTAGCCTCCTGTGGACATGTAGAAAAGACTTTTTCTTAACTTTGGATATTGCACACGTCTTCATATAATTGACTGGACTGACGGTGTCAAACACTGCTTGTTCTCAAGAAATTCTGCTTTTTGCATGGTTTGCTGGTCATCAGCATGGGAAGCAGGAGTGATAGAAGACCAACCACACCAGCTTGAGAACAGAATGACTATCCTAGTCCATCAGCTAGACCAGCACTAGACAAGCACTAGACCAGCACTAGACAAGCACTAGACCAGCTCTAGACCAGCTCTAGACCAGCACTAGACCAGCTCTAGATCAGCTCTAGACCATTACTAGACCAGCACTAGACCAGCACTAGACAAGCACTAGGCCAGCTCTAGACCAGCTCTAGACCATTACTAGACCAGCACTAGACAAGCACTAGGCCAGCTCTAGACCATTACTAGACCAGCACTAGACAAGCTCTAGACCAGCACTAGACAAGCACTAGACCAGCACTAGACAAGCACTAGGCCAGCTCTAGACCAGCTCTAGACCAGCTCTAGACCAGCACTAGACAAGCACTAGACCAGCTCTAGACCATTACTAGACCAGCACTAGACAAGCTCTAGATCAGCTCTAGACCATTACTAGACCAGCACTAGACCAGCACTAGACAAGCACTAGGCCAGCTCTAGACCAGCTCTAGACCATTACTAGACCAGCACTAGACAAGCACTAGGCCAGCTCTAGACCATTACTAGACCAGCACTAGACAAGCTCTAGACCAGCACTAGACAAGCACTAGACCAGCACTAGACAAGCACTAGGCCAGCTCTAGACCAGCACTAGACAAGCACTAGACCAGCTCTAGACCAGCTCTAGACAAGCACTAGACAAGCACTAGACCAGCTCTAGACCAGCTCTAGACCAGCACTAGACCAGCACTAGATCAGCTCTAGACCAGCACTAGACAAGCACTAGACCAGCTCTAGACCAGCACTAGACAAGCACTAGACCAGCTCTAGACCAGCTCTAGACCAGCACTAGACAAGCACTAGACCAGCTCTAGACCAGCTCTAGACCAGCACTAGACAAGCACTAGACCAGCTCTAGACCAGCACTAGACCAGCTCTAGACAAGCACTAGACAAGCACTAGACCAGCACTAGACCAGCTCTAGGCCAGCACTAGACAAGCACTAGGCCAGCACTAGACAAGCACTAGACAAGCACTAGACCAGCACTAGACAAGCACTAGACAAGCACTAGACCAGCACTAGGCCAGCACTAGACCAGCTCTAGACCAACTCTAGACCAGCTCTAGGCCAGCACTAGACAAGCACTAGACAAGCACTAGACCAGCACTAGACCAGCACTAGACAAGCACTAGACAAGCACTAGACCAGCACTAGGCCAGCACTAGACCAGCTCTAGACCAACTCTAGACCAGCTCTAGGCCAGCACTAGACCAGCACTAGACCAGCACTAGACAAGCACTAGGCCAGCACTAGACCAGCACTAGACAAGCACTAGGCCAGCACTAGACCAGCACTAGACAAGCACTAGACCAGCACTAGACAAGCACTAGGCCAGCACTAGACCAGCACTAGACAAGCACTAGACCAGCTCTAGACCAGCTCTAGACCAGCACCAGACAAGCACTAGACCAACTCTAGACCAGCTCTAGACCAGCACTAGACAAGCACTAGACCAGCACTAGACCAGCTCTAGACCAGCTCTAGACCAGCATGAACCAGCCTGCATCTCCAGACCTTCTGATCTCGTCCCTGCACTCGGCCTTCACTCCTCCTCCTCAAGTGGGTGTTTCTGCAAATAATATTACACAGAATCATTCCGGTGGGAAATTTCCTGGCATGTTTGCCTCTTATTGATGGATTCCAGTGTGTTTCAAAACTATTGGGTGCATTTCAGTGATGCTGAGGAACAGCCAACATTTGCTGCTTGTGTCGCTCCAGCTGATACACGTATTTATTTCCACAGCATCATGTGACGCTGAAAATCAGAGCCGCCATGTTCAGTTTTTACTATCTGATGGTTTATGATGATCAGCTCAAATCAAGTTGAAACATGAAATAGTCAACTATAGTCAATTATAAACAGATCGTCTTATTTGTCTAAAAATCCACAATCTAGAAGAAAGTACTGTGGCGTTTCACTGGCAGTGGCTTGCGGTGAGTTCATGCTAATGAGTCACTAGCAGAACGTTTCCGTTACAACGGCTCATTCTGCCTCCAGGTCATTTAGGTCTGAACTGGCCATCAAACTGAGTTCATTTCTGTAGCTGTAGGACATCCGTATGATACAAGTAGTGCAGAAAGCGAATGAGTTTGACGTATATTCATATGACACACAGTAAGACTGAAGAAATAAGCATGCATTACATTTTTATAACAGTTTGTGTCAAATGATGCAGCAGTAACTTCAACTTCACATTATGATGAAATTATGCTTTAACTTTGATGAATCATAAATGCACATCTAAATATAATGTTTGCATGAACAAATCTTCACCTGGTCGCTTGGTGAATGTGTTCATGCCCCACCTGACCACCACGTCCTTTGGTGAGTTATGTCCAAACCACTTGTGTCAGCTCCTCTCCTCTCACTGTGTTCATTACAGAATCTGATGTATACCTTCCAGTCACCGCACTCATCGACTCTGGGTCAGCCGAGAACTTCATCTCTGGGAACCTCTGCTGCCAGCTCAGTCTCCAAAAGACCTACAATGAGAGACATTACAAAGCCCAATAACCGTTTCCATAACCGGAAAACCTCTCAACCGTGTCAACATAAAATATTGAGTGGGTCCTCTCCATCTCCGTATTGGCAGTTTGCACCAAGAGGAGATTTACTTTCTGGTTCTGGAGAACTCCACCACTGGCATTATCCTTGGGCGTCCGTGGTTAATAAAACATCATCCTGAGCTCTCTTGGGAGACTGGTGAAGTGATCTGGTTTCCATCATTACCTCTCCATCACCAGAATCCTTCCCAACCTGTCTCTGTATGCTCCACTTCCATCGAAAGTCCAGTAGAACAGCAATCCGTGAACCTTGGGAGAAACCAGGCTCAGTCGGGGTGTCAGTTCTCCTCTGGCCAATAACCACCAGAACTCCTGGAGCCAGTTTCTCGCCTGGGCTGAGTATGCACAGAATTCTCTGCACCAAAGGAGAACCACCTTACCTTAGCGCGACTGGTGCTCAGCCCATCATCATCTGCAAGGAGCCATCTGGAGGCAAAAGAGCCATGCTGATGTTCGCAGATATTCGAATCCTACTTACCAACTAGGACAATAGGTATGGCTCTTGACCAAAAACATCAGGTTACGCCTACCATGCAGGAAGCTGAGTCCCAGGTACATTGGCCCCTTTGAGATCGTGAAGGAGATCAATCCTGTATCCTTTCAACTTAAACTTCCTGATTCACCCAGTATTCCATGTATCTCAACTCAAGCCCTATCACTCACCTGTGTCACCTTCTTCCACAGAGCCTGGTGATGGTGACGAACCCCCCTGCCGCCAGTAGAGGAGGATGGAGGAGTATTCACTGTACAGAAATCCTGGACTCCTGACGCTGAGGTGGCAGACTAGAATACTTGGTGGACTGGGAGGACTATGGCCCTGGGGAACGTTCTTGGATTCCGAGAGATGATGTACTAGACCCAGACCTGCTCACCGCTTTCCACAATGCACACCCCAAAAGACCTGCACCGGGCAGCAGAGGCTGTCCACCTCATCATCGGGGTCCTCGGCCCTCAGGAGTGGGCCATGGAGGGGGGTTGGGGTTTGGGGTTCGCCAGGCTTCACCCTCACTCAGTCATGTCGGTCACCGTCTCCAGAATTCTAATCATCTCCAGCTGTCATCAATCACCTCATCACCCCAGCACCAGATATAAGGACTCTCCACACACACACACACACACACACACACTGTCTGGTCTCGTCTATGGCTAAGACTGCTATCTGGTGGATCGCTACTTACCTGAAGTGTACTTTCCTCCATGTCCTGCTCCTCGCTCCTGTTTCCTCTTCAAGTTTCCTCGCTCCTGTTTATCCTCGTTCCCTAGTTTCCACAGGACAGCCTGCAAAACAGAGGAAGGTTATTAATTGCATATCAGTGACTGTTAGAAGTGTATGTTTGGATCCTCACCTGCAAGTTTCCCGTCTGTATTCACCGCTATTGCTGCCTGCTGTTTTCACTCTGCTGACTTCACCTTATTGTCAATAAAGAGTTTGATTGTTTATACGTAACAATCTCTCCAGTCTGTGTTTTTATGACAGTTCTTCAGTATATCCCACACCTGTGCAGGTGTTTGAAATAAATTAATGATTTAATTTATTTCAACTCATGCTTCTATTTCTAGTGAGAAATAAGCACTAGTCATTAATTATTGACTTGACTATGTTAAAGCTGGTTAATTTCAGTATGAAGGCAGCTGTCGACTGTCTTTGCATCTACGCTAATATTAGTCTCTCTGTTTATCCCGAGGTTTACTGTAGTCAGCTGTATCCAGATCAGATGGTGGACCTGCACCGACACGACCAACTCATCCCTGAAGTGTCTGCAGAGACCGGGTCAACTAGACTCTCCTCTGTGAAGGCCTCATCGACACGACATCCATTGGCTCTGATCCTCAACAAGCCCGTCTCCTGCGTGATGACTCCGATCTTCAATCAGATGGAACTGGACAAATATTCTGAATGTTCTGATCTAATCTGACTTCTGACCTGTAATGTTGCCTGAATCATAATCATACACTGTTTGTTCATTGGCCAGAGGAGAATTGAGCGACTGAGCCTGGTTTCTCCCACGGGTTTTTCTCCATTCTGGCCCTGAAGGAGTTTTGATTCCTTGCCACCGTCGCCTCTGGTTTTTGGCTTGCTTAGTTGGGGACACTAAATATTCAAATCAAATCAAATCAAATCACCTTTATTTATATAGCGCTTTTTACAATGGCAATTGTTTCAAAGCAGCTTCACAGTGGTAACAGGAAAATAATGCAACAGAATTTGATTCGGCTGTACAGCCGCTCTGGTGAAAACGGTGATGTCATCAGCTCATTTCAATTATCATATAGTGTCAATGCGGCAGATCAGTAATATAGTTGAAATTTAAGTGTCCCCAACTGAGCAAGCCAAAAGCCAAAGGCGACGGTGGCAAGGAACCAAAACTCCTTCAGGGCCAGAATGGAGAAAAAAACCTTGGGAGAAACCAGGCTCAGTCGGGGTGCCAGTTCTCCTCTGGCCGACGAACAAATAGTGTATGATTATGATTCTGGCAACATTACAGGTCAGAAGTCATATTAGATCAATAGATATTCGTAGGATTATTCGAAAGATTGGAGTCGTCACACCGGGGACGGGTTTAATGAGGATCTCGTGTCGATGCGGCTTTTACAGGGGGGAGTTTAATTGACACGGTCTCTACAGACACTTCAGGGATATGGTCGTCATGTCCAGGCTAAGGTCCACCATCTGGTCTGGATACGGCCCGGATACGGCCGACTGCAGTAAACCTCGGGATAAACAGAGAGACTAACATTAGCTTAGATGCCATTCTTCTTATGATGTAACGAGTACATCAGGTGTTATGGGAAGTGTTCCCGGTTCTGGCTGACCTAGTTAATGCATATTATTAATGCAACTAGATTATTGATCTGCCCGCATTGACACCAATGTATGAGAACTGAACTGAGCTGGATGATGACATCACTGTTTTCTGCAGAACTAAATTAATAACCTTTTTACAACAGAAATGAACCATCACTGAACTTACTTAAGCTGGACTATGACACTATTTTCTTCTAGATCTGATGAAAACAAGCCGAAAACAAACTTTGTTGCATTATTTTACTGTTGTCACTGTAAAGCGACTTTGAAACAATCTGCATTGTAAAAAGCGCTATATAAATAAAGGTGACTTGACTTGAATTGACTCGCACACCTTTAATATAAAGACCCTGAGAGCACTTTTAGGTGGTTCTGATCCACAGTAAACACACATACGGTAATAAATACTGTACATTCAGCAGAAATCACAGGAGACAGTGAGACGCTCATATTAAAAGCACGGGGAAATGAAGAAGAAAAGCACAAGCTGTAGTTCAGATGAGGTAAATGTACATGAGCGGCTGCAGGCAGGAAACTCTCAATATCCAAGAAATAATTCAGTCCATTTCATTAAAGTGAAGTCCTCCATCACAAAGTCTTGGCAAACGTTCATCTGTAAATCAGACCTCCTGAGTGTTATGGCACATGAAACTAATAGTTATTGTAATAAATTCATGTACAGCAGGGTGTTACGGTCTGTGGAGAGATCTCTTGTTTCAGTGAAGTCAACTGTAAAACACATGCTAACACAGATGTCTCATCTAATGAGACCTGTTCAGTTTTGTATTAGTTAGACTATGTAATAAATCTAAGATTATTTACATATAACTGTATGTATATTTGTCACTTGTTGCAGCATGTATATCTGGAACAGCGTTCATCGCTCTGCATGTGTTGAGGCGAAGCACGTGAACAATGTGTGTGTGTGTTTGAGATGGAAACACGAACCCTGTGACGCCGCAGCCTTACAACAATCAGAGGAAGAAGCCGTTCACACAAGGCCTGTGGGGTGCGAATGGAAACATGTATGAGAAAATATGATGATGAGAAGGAGGAAATAACGTTGGAAAACCAGTATTCCAGCCCTCTGTTTCCCTGTGTTTTATAAGGCATTGAGTGAGTTTATGATAAACAAATGCACTGATTCACACAGTTTACATCTGATCAGAATGTCATAATTCAGCAACACTAATACTGTTCCATCATTAATGAATAAATACACAGGAACAAATGAGTAATGCAATATTAACATTCTAGTAACTACTATTAACTAACAAGAAAAAGCAATAGCACTCACTTGAATGAGGTAGTTCACTATTAGCTAATCAGTAACTTTTCATTCCTCTCAGAGGACTAAGAACTACTATATACAGGTTCATTATTAATGTGAATAATGCATAATGTATCATTAATTCTAAAGTAAAATCATGGTAACCCTCTAGTAATGACTCAAGTGTTACTACATCCTTCAGAAGGAATGACTAATTATTTGGAACAGTATTCTACAGTGATAACTCTCTAGTAATGACTGAAGTTGAGGTTTTTGGGAGGTTCTGGATAGTAATTTCTTCTGACGGATTTGATGACACTTGAGTCATTACTGGTGGGTTACCATGATCTTAACTTTAGATTACTGATTCAAATAATTAGTAATCCCTTTATCCAAAACCTTACAAAAACTCAAACATTTACAATGACTTCAGTCATTACTAGAGAGTTATCATGCTACTCATGTTACTCATTTGTTCCTGTGTAGTTATTCATTAATGACGGAAGCGTATTCTTAAGTGTTACCAAGCAAGGCTAAGTAATCCAGGGTTAAAAGTTATCTTAACCTGGGCTTTAGAAAGACGATAACTCAGGGTTTAATGTGGGAATCCGTCAGGAGCGCAAATGGCTGGAAAACCCCAGCAGTTCAGGAAGACTCACGTGGCAGGAAGAGCGTAAAGCAGAAGATCCTGTGGCTGTAACCGCTCTCTGTCACAGGCTCGGGTCACGGACTGAAGCGACGGGAGAGAAACAACTGAAAGAGTTGAGACACGCTCAGCGTCATCAATGCATTAACTGTTACTGTACATAAACTAATAACACTCACATTATGTGCATGTGAAAGCTTCTGATCTCTGTGCTGGATTACAGTATCGTTTGTGTGTGTGTGTGTGTGTGTGTGTGTATACAAGTATATGTGTATGAGGACACAAATGTGTATAATGACATGGGTATTTCAACATAAACATGGTTTGTGAGGACTTTCCTCTGTTTTTGTAAACCAAATGGCTTAAAAAAAAACATGCTAACCTGTGTTTTTTTTTAATTCAAAAAATGTCTGTAGTTTTGTGTGATGGTAGGGTTAGTGTGTGTGTGTGTTTGTGTGTGTGTGTGTGAGAGAGAGTGTGAGAGTGTGAGAGTGTGTGTGTGTGTGTTCAATACAGGGTGCATCTGAGCAGCATAAAATAAGTTGATGCATGAAATGACATGACACATGAAATGAGCTGCCAGTTTTTATCTCTCTTTAGGCTTCTTTACTCAGACGAGTTGAGGCTGCTCAGTGCCTTCTCAAAGTTCTGTGTAAAGACATAAAGCTGCATAAAAGCCAGATCAAATTATGCCTGCTCTGTCCCAACTCAACCCCTGTATCACATTTACAGTTGAGATTGCTGTAAAGCCAATAATCAGTGTGTAAAGACAGAAGCGCTTCTATGCCACCTTTGGAGTGTACATTTGGCATAGCATCTGCATTGCAATCAATCCATGGATGGATGGATGGATGGATGGATGGATGGATGATGAATGGATGGATGGCTGGATGGATGGATGGATGGATGGATGGATGGATGGATGGATGGCTGGATGGATGGATGGATGGATGGATGGATGGATGGATGGATGGATGGCTGGCTGGCTGGCTGGATGGATGGATGGATGGATGGATGGATGGATGGATGGATGGATGGATGGATAGATGGATGGATGGATGGCTGGATGGATGATGGATAGATGGATGGATGGATGGATGGATGATGAATGGATGGATGGCTGGCTGGCTGGCTGGATGGATGGATGGATGGATGGATGAATGGATGGCTGGATGGATGGATGGATGGATGGATGGATGGATGGATGGCTGGATGGATGGATGGATGGATGGATGGATGGATAGATGGATGGATGGATGGCTGGATGGATGGATGGATGGATGATGGATGGATGGATGGATGGATGGCTGGATAGATGGATGGCTGGATGGCTGGATGGATGGATGGATGGATGGATGAATGGATGGCTGGATGGATGGATGGATGGATGGATGGATGGATGGATGGATGGCTGGATAGATGGATGGCTGGATGGATGGATGGATGGCTGGTTGGATGGATGGATGGATGGATGGATGGATGGATGGATGATGGATGTGTGTCCGTGTGATCAGCGCTGGCTCCCTCACTGCAGCTGAATCTCTCAGGAAGTCGGATCCCGTCAGGAAGGGAACAGACTTTCTCTGACTCACACTTGAAGCTTCCGTCCACACCCAACATTCCCTGGGATGGAGAACAGGAACGCTCTGTGCTTCAAAACAAACCCACGCTACGGATTCACCCTGCTGAATGTGTGTGTGTGTGTTTGCAGACGGGCATCTCAAACAATCCCACAGAGATGCATGAATAACAGGAAGTCAATGCGCAGCACTGCCGTTGTGTTGTTTTATTTGCGATGACATCAGAGATAAAGGAATGTTAAACTCTCTTGTGTCTTTATTCAGTTCAGTGACGGCCGACAGCTGATCAGCTCAAACATGAACATTCAAAGGACTTTTTCCTGGGATGTGTATTATTAAAGCACAACAGTAATTCAAGCATTAATCACACATTTTCCACTCGAGCTCTCGCTCACATGTTAGTGCTTCTGGTTAATCTCTAGTGTTATTGTGCACATGCAAATATCACTTTAATAGTCAGGTCACAGTGTGCTCAGAAACCAACAGAACCTGTGCAAACCACAAGTAGGTCAGCTTAATAAAAGAAACTTTTGATTTTTGGACCCAGTCTTCACAATAACACTGGGCTCCAGGCTTGTCGTTACACAAATGGATAATTAGACGCTGAACACTTGATGTTGATGCTGGATCAGTGTGTTTGTGTTCGCTCTCAGATGAATCATTGCCGCACCCAACAGACTCTTTGAAAAATCAGCATGTTTTTAAGGTGTGTTACTGCTGGATGTGTGTTTTACAGAAACACTGTGTTTCATGTTTTGATCTGATTATGTGAGATTTGATTTAATGCCCTCATGACCAGGGAGGAAAACACAGTCCAACAGAGGATTCATAAACCACAGCCATAGGAACGAATGCGATTCTGGGACTTTCTGAAGAACACACACGCCGTTTGTTGTCAGTCGTTTCTCGAGTGATTCTCATTGAGATTCTGGGGCTGGAATCACCAAAATCTTCTTAAGAAAAAAATGATGAAAAAGATCAATTGTAACAAGTTTGTAAGAATGTTCCTAACTGCTATTCTTGGACATTTCTCAAATATTCTCTAGAGAAGGAAAGAGCAGAAAGTCATGAGAGTAAATGACAGATTTTTCATGGGTGAACAAACTCTTTATTTTTGTCTCAAGAATGATAATTTAAAGATAAGGTGCGTAAAAGCATTTTTGGGAATATAAAATATTTGTATTGTTTTTCTTAAATTAGAAACTAAGAAAAGGATCTGTTGAAAGGAGTCTTGTCATGAATTCAGCTGGTGTTCCTCCATTGAGCGTCTGCGGGGTTCTTCAACTGATTCAGTAAAGCAACAATCATTCATATCTGAAGCACAAAAACACACACTAAACACACACACACTATCAGCACTAGTACTAGTGATGGTTGACTTAGTTAACAGCGCTAATGAATCATGAGTAGTTCATCCACATACAGCTGAAAACAGACATTAGCAACACTAAACAACTGTAAACCTTGCGTGAAGGAGAGGAACACAAAAATATTCCCATTTTTTGTGCTGGATATTAATCTTGAACTTGAAATGAAGACATAAATCAGAATTCTGGATGCGACACTGTTGGACTGACTGAGAAAATTCGACTGAAGGAACAGTTATACAAGACTCAACACAGCAGTGTGCGCAATGTCTCGTTCCCTCCACTCGGGAACCAAGGTTACGTGCCCTCCGGCTCATAGCAAAGCGGGAATAAGCAACGATATAGATTATACAGTCATGACAATTCCACATGAACAGGTAGCAGCACCGCTGGTGCCAGGCACATATGCAGCGTATAAACAACAAGCCATAACTGACGAGAATAAGTAAAAAGACTCTACAACATAAGATGCTCAACAATCAATTCCCCACAATCGAGAACAACCCAAACGCATCCATTGAAAAATAATACATTTAATCCTCTGACACTGACTGCATCAGCATATTCAGGATATGAAAGCGCACCGGACCTGGACGAAACCAGGCATGGCCAGGAGCGGACAAACTACCAATCCGGAAACGGCTGCCATCTCACTGCACAGACAGAATCCTGGGGAGCAAACGCTTGCAGTGTTATAACCTGTGCTGTAAACGAAGCAGAAAGCACTTTAGGCACATACCCCCGTCTGGGCTGTAGTCTGACCATACAGTCATTCTTACTGAACTCCAAACAAGCAGCGTCTGTAGCAGTGGCGTAGGCAGGAAGTGGATGATGGGTGGGCCTCTAATAGTGTGGGTGAGCCGGAATAATTCGCATCACCCCTTAATTTGGAAGAAAAATCCGATTGAAACATAGCAACACAGCTAAAAGTATTCCTCATATGTTGGACCTTTTATTGTCTATTAATATAGTCTACTTCTACATCTTGAGGCCTTCTCAAGCCCCCGTACGAGCTGTGTTTGTGATGTTTGAGCGCGACAGGACCGTTTGCAAGGTTGCTTTATTTTTGAAAGTCCGCTAGTGCTACTAGTGTCGCAGAAACTAACACTTCACCTGTAAGCACTGAGCTCCGTGCGATCAAGTGTGAGCGGCTGCAACGTGAAAAAATTGAAAACAAAAACAAAGCAGGAGAGACATCCAACCCGAGTCCTGATAACTATATCACGAAGAGAAATCACAACGTCTGAGTCCTGTATCGACAACCTGCCATTGCTAATACAGTACATGTGACTTATGTACATTTCAGAAAACCACTTGCTCGCAAATATTGCATAGCCATGCCACGGCGGGCCAGCCTAAAAACCTACCCATAGCTTACCTTGTATGGCTGACGTCTGTTCTAAACAAGTCGGAGTTGGCTGGGTTTTGAATTGAAGATGTTGATAATATCATCATAATCCTAATTATCTGTTAGTTCACTTTCAAACGACAAAAGTGTTATGGCGTCCTGTCATCTTTGTCAAGACGTGTTTCTTTCTTAAATGTGTCATAAATGGCAGTTTAGCCATTTTTTAATAACAAAAAAGGCGCTGCTAGTTGGAATCGAATCCGGATATTGGCGCGAAGAAGAACATAACATTACTACTGGCGTGACGTAACTCAAGAGACGAATTAGCATATTTTTATTAATATTAGAATAGAGTTCTAATGCATGACAAAATAAATCACATTTAAAATAATTACTGAAGAATTGTTAAACGTTAGAAAATAGGGTTATTTAAAAAAAAATAATGCATTTCCCTGGATCTGACAGGATGGGCAAGCTGTCAGTAATTCGTTACATTTATATAGCGCTTTTCTGGGTACTCGAAGCACTTTACATGGAAGGGGGAGAATCTCCTCAACCACCACCGATGTGCAGCACCACCTGGATGATGCGACGGCAGCCATATTGCGCCAGAACGCCCACCACACACCAGCTGATTGGTGGAGAGGAGACCGAGTGATGAAGCCAATCGGTATGTCGTATATGGGGATTATTAGGAGGCCATGATGGATATTCTGCACCAATTTCTCAGGAAGTGACAATTTTGTTCTCTTGAACACATGGGATGGAAACGCTGCTTTATTTGCAAATGTTTTATGTGTTACTACAATTTTGTTATATACTTTTACCAAGACATTTCCAAACCATATAAAAGTATGATTATGTCAAATGCTTTCACTACAATGAAATCTCAAATGTTCGACGGACTACAGGGCGTTTTCTGCAGCGTCTCACGCTCATGTATTCATCGCCTGGCATGAGCCGCTGTTGGCAGGAACACAAATCCCTGTGGAATTTGCTTGGAGAACATCTGAATGAGTGACACGCTTCGGTTTGTCTTGGACGGGGCTTGTTGTTCAGTGTCCAGCCCAGCGGTCATGATCATATGAACACTGACTCACGTGTGACTCGTGTGGGAAGCGCGGGGGGTTTCGGTGGACTGGAAATTCCTCAACTCTAAACATGGATCCGTTACAAATGACGTCACGCTTTCTAAGATCAAAAACCAGATGTTCTTATTTCTAACTCTGCAAAAGTGCAAATGGTAAATTAACAGCCCTTTTATTTGAGACACACAAGAAGAGGAATTTTGTTTATGCACGGTAGTTTATCATTCTGGCACGGATCTGTGGGGAGTCGGTTATTATTGAGTTGGCAAACGTCAGGTGTCTTAACCATTTTCTCATTGAGTCCACACGGCTCTCTCACATCTCAAATGCAGATGTTCCACCTCCTCACTTGGGCTTTCGTGCCAGAGCAGAGATTCAGCGCTTCTCACGATCACAGTGATAATTTGCATAAAAAGGTAAAGTGTGCTGAGAAAACAGGTCTCAGATCAGAGTATGAGCGTCTCTGCGATCAGTAACAATCCCAGAATGCTGTGGAGCGTCTGCAGACATGAAGTCTTGACCGAGACAGACGAGTCTTTATGTGAAGACGGAGTCGCCCACCACTGCCCGTCCTCCGGCGCGAGTCTGAGGAACACTGGCGCTCTGCACACGGCCCGCTCTCCATTAAACGCCTATAGACTTTTCAGTACACTAGTGCTTTCTCATGACCATCACTGCATCCTTTTGGAAATAAGAATGGTTATTCTGCTAATGAGATGTTCATGTTACTTACGGTTCATTCATCACACTGGAAATGGAAGGTCAATTCAAGAGCACTGCATTATGGGATACAGCATCTCACACATTGTGCTTTGTCGTCTAATGCATGTCGATCGAACAGATGTTTCTGTGCAAACAGGAGATTTGCACACTGTAGGCGACATACAGGGCTGGCCAAAAATAAAATAAAGCATTACAAAATACGAGAACAAATAATGGTTTACGAGTCGGTTCAGATGGAGGCTGGAGCTCGTGGTCTCTCTTACAGGTGGAGGTGAATGCGGGCTGATGATGAAGGGCTGCCTCCCTGCTGTGATTGGCCGATGTCAATGTGACGTCAAGCCCAGCTCTCATGCTTGCAACTGGTCTGCAAATATACCTGAATGGGTCCAACTGGAGGAAATGGACAACCATTAAATAACAAAAAATATTACAACCATAAGTGGGTAAATGTGCTCCATTAACCCCTAAAGTTCATCCTGTGATAAATGAAGCACATATTAACACAAAGAAAACACACACACACACACACACCAACCACAGAGAAAAGCTTGCCTCCTCATTTCAGAAGTGATCCGAATATACACACATACACACAGGGGCGATTCTAGGATTTTCATTCTAGGGGGACTCAACCCCCAATTAGGGTATGGTTAAAAAAATGGTAATTCTTTACTTTAGGGTCCAATTCTCATTATAGTTGCTTATTAATACGCATATTACTAGTATATTGGCTGTTTATTAGTACCTAAAGAGCACATATTAATGCCTTATTCTACATCCCTAACCCTTCCCAGGGCCACCGGCAGGGCTTTATAATCATTGAGTTCCCAAATATGTGCTAGTTAGGGGGTTCGGGGTTTCTCTGATCTACATATGTGCATTTCAAGATGTTTGAGGGCCAAAAATGGATAAGAAACAGCTTTAAAACCATGTCAGTGGGCAGTAGATTATTTGCCCTGAGTGCCCCCCTTATTTGTCCTCTTTTTCTCTCAGTCCTCATCTCTTCCCCTCCTAAAGGCTACTGATTGTAATATGCTGAAGCCCCCCTAAAAAGGGCCTAGTAACGCCCATGCATACATACACACACACACACACACACACACACACACACACACAGGGTTGCAGTAAAAGCAGGCATAATGTTACATTAAAACACATAAAAACAACTGGACAGACGCTTCGGGAAGTTTTTCACGCAGTTTAAAGGAGATTTTACACAATGTAAATAAAAATAAAACATTATTAGAACGTTTGGCTTATGTTAACTTACATTTAACGCAGGTCAATTATTCATTAAAATACACACCGCCAAAGAAAGGAAATATTAACGACATTATTTAAAGCACTCAAAGCCAGTTGGTGTGTTTCTAGGCGAATGATCGGACAGATCAGAAAACAAACACAGAATGAGTCCGAATCTCCGGGTCACGTGATCGGATGAACCGACGCGCCCACTCGCGGAGCAGCAGAGCAGAGCAGAGCAGAGCAGAGGAGAGATGTAGATCCATGTCCTGAAACACTGCTCTCATTTACTGGACTCGCTCGATCCGTTTAATACCGGACACACCTGCGCGCGCGGACAGGTGAGAACCTTCACTCTGATTTACCTGAGACTCGCTAATCGAGAGATCTTTGATCTGCAGGTGATTGATATGATCTGAACTCTTAAACTGTGTGTAAATCACGCTCGTCTCATTAGAGATTCTGTCGGGTTTGAAGAAGTGAAAGAGTTCTGGCTCTGTAACTCAGAATCCGATCTGTTTAGTAACCATGGTGATTTCTGATCTGTTTAGTAACCATGGTGATTTCTGATCTGTTTAGTAACCATGGTGATTACAGTCTCATGGCTGTTTTCATTGCTGTCTTGGAAGCGGATATTTTCTCACACTCATCCTTCTGAAATATTTCCATGGATTGTGTCCCTGGTGAATAAAGTAAATCCCAGAAGCCCAGAGCTCAGTGGATTAAACATCTTTTACATCATTCACCTGTTAAACCTTTAGACCTTTGACCTTTGGCACAGAACAGTTGTTTTGCGACATTATGAAAGAGTTACTGTACAGCAGTGGCCACCCTTTAACAAATGCTCATTACATTTACATAAAGACTTTGTAATTTTTATTGCGTAGTTGTGCTTGGAGTCGATTGGTTTATTTGTGATAACGCAATGAAACATGACAAATT
The DNA here is from genome assembly GCA_039654105.1 of Coreius guichenoti. NCBI lineage: Eukaryota > Metazoa > Chordata > Actinopteri > Cypriniformes > Gobionidae > Coreius > Coreius guichenoti. The sequence continues at coordinate 60,800 of JBAPCB010000126.1, read as the reverse complement.
GTATGGACATAATTTTTGGCCAGAGAAATTATGAACGCATGCAAAAACAAGAGAAGCAACCATTAATAACTGATTATGTTGTAGTCAATGTTTGCTTTTTCCTCTTAGCTTTTTGTTTCTCTATGCATTTTTTTGTGTAATATAAAACCTGTAGCTGTAGTTTGCCTTTTTTTGTTCTTCCCTCATATTTATTTACAAAAATCTAAAATATTTTCCTCATATTTTAATGTTTTAAAATATGTCAAGAAACACGTGAACACATAATACGCATGACATCACCGCTTTCACAAATTCACGTTTTGTTGTTTACTTGGAGATGATAAAGGCATCGTTTTCAAAAGCTTGCATTCTCAGGCCCCCAAAAACGCTGCTGTTGTGTAAATGAACGGCCAAAACGCATAAAAAGTTTTCCGCTTTCAGTTGAAACAATGTGTAAACAAACATAGCCTTAGTTCCTGTCTCTATGAAGCCCCTCCTTCTGAAAAGCACAATGTGCTCTGATTGGTCGGCTGGAGCAGTGTGTTGTGATTGGTGTTTGGGAAATGCCCCGCCCCTTACCATAACCGCCAGTTTCAACACACTACTGACTAACTCAACCAGGCACCGCCCCTTTATTCTGCATATGAATTATTTAAATGAGGAATATTGTGACGTGTTGGTTCCCGGAATAAAACTCAAGACATATGCTCTCCATGCAAAATGCTGAACAGTTAGTTCATGCGTTCATGAGCTCAAGGCTAGATTATTGTAATGCTCTACTGGGTGGTTGCCCTGCTTGCTTAATAAACAAACTCCAGCTGGTCCAAATCGCAGCAGCTCGAGTTCTTACTAGAACCAGGAAGTATGACCATATTAGCCCGGTTCTGTCAACACTGCATTGGCTCCCTATTAAACATCGTATACATTTTAAAATCTTGCTGATTACTTACAAAGCACTAAATGGTTTAGCTCCCCAGTACTTGAGCGAGCTCTTAACGCATTATACTCCATCACGTCTATTGCGGTCTCAAAATTCTGGCCAGTTGATAATACCTAGAATATCAAAATCAACTGCAGGCGCGCTATCCGCTTGTGCACATATGTATTCAAACGCGCTTGCCTATATTCGAGTTTTTCTGAAGTTTACTCGAAGATGATAACGGTATCATTTCAAAACTATTTCAAAACCTGTTTCGGGGTTGAGCGGCCGGAACGCACTGAGAGTTTTCTATTTTAGTTGAAAATGGTGTTGCGTAAGTGACCCAAAGTAAATAACTAATGATTATTTACAATGGAAATGAATCAATCAAAAACTTACTTTAGCTGGACAATAACTTTTTTTAGAGCTGATGTACAGCCAAATCTGTATTGTAAAAAGTGCTATATAAATGAAAGTGACTTGACTACAATGGAGGCATTTCAGGAAGTTCAGAAACACTGACACTGATATAGAGAAGAACTCCCGCTGGAGGAGAGCAACATCACACACTAAAGACAGATAAAAAAAGCAAAATATGTACTCTTTAACATCCTGTTTGACTCATTGTCTGCCATGTCTGCTCCTATCTCAGGTGTCCTGATGGCGTCCACACTTCTTCCCGCTCTGCTCACCCTGATGCTGCTCTCGGCCGGCGCGTCCCAGCGGCCCCAGTGGCCTGTCCAGCGTGTGCCCGTGGTTTGGCCGCAGCAGACAGAGGACCGGCCGCCGCCTCACTTCCTGCAGGACGCTCAGCTCGAGGTGACCTCCTCCTGCGGGCCGGACTGCCATAAGCATGCGCCTGCACCCAGCTACTGGGACCTGCGGCACTTCCTGTCCTACGAAACGCTGCACTCCAGTGGCCAGCTGACCGAGACGGCAGTGGACATCTATGGATTTGATGCCAACACCTTCTACAAGACGCCCGCCCGTCGCTCCAGATCCAAACGGCAGATCTTCGGCCACGACAGTCGCTTCAGTATTGTTGGGCAGGACTTCCTGTTGAACTACCCCTTCTCCACAGCGGTCAAGCTGTCGACCGGATGCTCGGGTACGTTAGTGGGCGACCGACATGTCCTGACAGCGGCGCACTGCGTCCATGATGGCAAGAACTACGTGAAAGGAGCGCAGAGGCTGAGAGTGGGTTTCCTGAAACCACAGCAGAAAGATGCGTTAGGCAGAAACGGCACCAACAGCCGATCCGACAAGATGAAGTTCCAGTGGATCAGAGTGAAGCGCACACACGTGCCCAAGGGCTGGATAAAGGGCACCGCCAACGACATCGGCATGGACTACGACTACGCCCTGCTGGAGCTCAAGAAGGCCCACCGACGGAGGCACATGAAGCTGGGCATCAGCCCTGGAGCCGAGCGGCTGCCTGGGAAGCGGGTGCAGTTTTCCGGGTTCGACAACGACCGGCCGGGTCAGCTGGTCTACCGCTTCTGTGAGGCCGGGGACGAAACCTACGACCTTCTGTACCAGCGCTGCGACGCTCAGCCGGGCGCCAGCGGGTCCGGAGTCTACGCCCGCATGTGGAACCGCAGACGGCAGCGCTGGGAGCGGAAGGTCATCGGGATCTTCTCCGGACACCAGTGGGTGGATCTCAGCGGCTCGTCGCAGGAGTTCAACGTGGCGGTGCGCATCACGCCCCTGAAGTTCGCCCAGATCTGCTACTGGATCAAGGGAAACTACGTGGACTGTAGAGAAGGTTGAGCAGCGACAGCTTCACTTTATTCAGAAGACACTCTTGCTTCATGCAGGAAAGTTGCACAGTCCAGAGATATACAAGAACATGTTGAAGCATCGTTAACTAACAGAACTCAACACTGTTTTTTTAAGACTTAAGCAATACTTTAAGTAAGAAAGGTTGTGCCAAAGAATCTCTCCATTGATGCCCATTTAAACTTGGCAAAGTAATTTCATTATAATATAGTAGATGTTTTGTGCCTGGTTTTTATCTGAAGGCTCTTAAAGAAAATGTAAGGGGACCCACTTTATATTAAGTGTCTTTAACTATTATGTTCTTGCATTTACATGAATCGTTCCATTTTAAAAACACCGGCATGTAATTACGGTTGACCCTTCCTTTAACCCTACCCCAACCATTAACCTGTCCTAACCTTATCCCGTTGTACATTGAACCAAACAGTTATTATTATGCAAGTACAGTTAAAGATGCCTGATATAAAGTGTGAGCATTACAGGAAGTATTTCCTGCTGTGGACGGTCACTGGTGAAGGACTGGGACAGAAAGCACTGAATCAGCTCTTCTAGTTTCCTCTAATGTACTGATGTTTGCATTACTAATGTCTGAGAACTACTGTATGAGATCCTGCCTTTACAAG
>JBAPCB010000126.1:0-52500 GCA_039654105.1 Coreius guichenoti | reverse complement strand
ACAGCCGAATCAAATTCTGTTGCATTATTTTCCTGTTACCACTGTGAAGCTGCTTTGAAACAATTGGCATTGTAAAAAGCGCTCTATAAATAAAGGTGATTTGATTTGATTTGATTTTACAACTCGTTACAACTTACATTGTTACAGTATTTACAACAATGTTAATACTAGGGTTGGGTACCGTTCACATTTTAACCGGTACCCAACGGTACCTTTTATCGGTACTTGTTTTCCTCAATAACTGTAGAGAAACTGTAAGTCATTTATAGAAGTGTTACTGACATTATGCCAGAGCTGCCTTGGTCGCCGTCTGCCATCGTCTGTGATGTTTGTTTACTGTAATATTTACCTGTAAATAGTCGGCTACTAGCTACTTAACTGAATTTATAAAAACAACCATTTTAATATATATATATATATATATATTTATTTATTTTTTATTTTTATTTTTTTTTCATTTCTATGAAAAGATTTCCCACAAATTCCGTGTTGTGTATTTTCTGGTAATCAAATGAAGACATAAAACATTATTTAAATTTATCTTTTAATTTAATTAAACTTTTTTTGTCAAAGTGCTGCACAACTGAGCTTTATACTGTTAAAATGAAAACATGGAAGAAAAACTGTGATTTATTACTTAAGAAAATAAAGTTTTGATAATGTTTTATTACATTGAGACGTTTCTAAATTCTACCGTACAACAGTAATATATTTGTCAAGTTCTGTGTGTTAAACTACCGTCATATTCTCAAATGAAACGGTAAAATGCTGATAAAGTGACTCTCAGAGCGGCTCTGGAGATGAAGTTCATGCTTTCATGTCCTCGTATGAGATGGAAACACGCGACCGGTGTGTGTGTGTGTGTGTGTGTGTGTGTGTGTGTGTGTGTGTGGTAAATTAAACCGCACGTCTGCGCCATTCATTCACACAGAGACACGCAGGATTCATATTTAAATAGTCTTTTTGCGGTTTAATATTCATAGACACTCGTCTATATCACCAGATGTGTTCTAAGGTACCGACATTTGGCACTGATTGATTTAATGTGAATCTGTACTCGGTAGTGCCGGTGTAATTCGGTCGGTGCCCTTAAAAGTACCGAGTTCGGTACCCAACCCTAGTAAATACTGCAAAAAAATGAAATGCGCATGCGTAGTCTTCTGATGACGCAAATGTTTCTTATGCATCTTGCCGTTTCCATCCAGCGTTTTATGCAATATCCCAAAATTTGCATAAAAGTAAGTGGATAGAAACATGGCCAGTGACATCACCCATGGACTGGTAATCAAACGTTTGTAGGGTTTGAACATCAGTCTGACAGACCACGGCTCACCTGCACGAAGCACAGCGGGAGGAAGGCCACGTAATACGCACTGAAGAGCGAGTTGAAGAGCACTTCTTTGATGCGGCGGTTGAAGTCGGTCTTCAGCTCCTGGACTTCGCTGCGGATGAGCTCCGGGGACGGCGGGCAGGTGTGGGCGGGGCTGTGGGCGGGGCCAGAGAACTGCTCGCGCAGGTTCTCTCGCAGCAGCGCCAGGAAGTCTTTGGGCCGCAGCAGAGGCCCGTCCGACCCGTCCTGCTCCGAGAAGCTGCAGTCGGATGGCCCGGATTGGGCTCGACCCTCCTGATGGAAGCAGCACAGTGGCACATACACTCCGAACCTGGACCGCACACACAGAATACAAGGGTTACACCACAACAAAATCTTGTATTATTTTTAATATAGTGAGAGTGATTGCATTCACAAAGAGCAGTATGCCAGAGACGAAATCTCAGAGATAATCAAAACTAAAATTATTTACGCAGCACTGAATTGTTCAATTAAATGGTTTTACAAGGTGACCATTGACTTGAGTGGATTCATTAGGTCTCGTTTTCTTAAAGCTTGATATGAAGAGATCGTCTACCATTATCTGAGTCTGTAACTTCTGACCGCCACCAAACACACGTGTGCATTCTCACGATCATACATGTAAAAGACTGACATCTCCATTAGGACGCTGAATACCCTAAATCTGAAGACTGGACTGAACATGACTGGAGTCACATTTGGTTGTGTTTGAACTTGAAAGGTTGTGTAAATCAGTGGCGGCTGGTGCTAAAAATGTTGGGGGGGTGCCAACAAACCAAATTAGTAATGCATGACTGAATGTACTAATTTTTAAATAACCATTTAACATATATAATAATGTATCATTACTGCTTAGCTAAAACACGGAAAATTCAGCATTCAAAGCAAGCCATAGGGTAGGGCTGAGCGATATATGGCCACAAAATCATATCTGTATTTCTGGGCTGAATGGCGATGTATGGCATAATCTCAGTATTTGCTACATTTTTCTATTTGAATTTTTAAAAAAAAATCTGTATTTATTTAAAAATATGTTATTTTACATCCTGCCCATTATTGTCCTACAAACAATGTTCATATTGAATATGAAAACAAACATAGTGAATGTGACCTATGATAGCCTATTATGTGCAAAAAAGGGTCAAATCACATCACATTCTAACATCGTTACATTACAATCTAAAAACAAAATCATGCTTTTTAAAGCAGAAGTTACATTCACTAAACTAATAATGAAAATAAATAAAAACAAAAGCAGACTAATTATTATTTGATTACCTTATAGTTACTTTACAGTTCCTGCTATCATAAAAATACACTTACTTGAAGGTTTGAATTTCTACATATGGCACATTTATGTTCACCAACACCAAATATTTTAGCAAAATGTATATTTTAGTCAGAATTATTGCGCTGCGTCTGTTTCTCGCGGCGGCGCTCGTTCACAGAAGTGTGTGCTTGAGAGGGCTCGTCCACTCCTGACACAACTATTTGCTTGGCTTTCTAACATGTACAGATGGAGAATATGTCTGTGAAATGTAAGTTATGCACTGAGGAAATTATTGTATGTCACTTCAGCTTAAAGATTGTTAACAGAGTTATGTTTGTTCCCACCAATCACTGCACAAGTTAAGGTTACGCATGATGACGAAAGCACGTTAGTGGAACCCATAGAGAATGCATTGCAGGGCCTGCAGTTAGAAAAAAACATTATTTGTATGGAGGTCTATGAGAACAGTCTGTGTTGAGTGAAATCGCCCAAGAACAGGCGGTACTCCACAGACGTGACTTGACGCTGATTGGACTATATACCCAGAGGCAGAACCGTCTAGAACAGTGACCGCTAGCGTAACTCTGTGTTGAATGTGATTGAAAAATCCGTCCCTTTCACACTTTGGTGGTGCGTCGCCCTATCGCCCTAATGAAGAAACCGCCCCTGGTGTAAATCTGCAGAAAGGTGTACGCCGGACCCAGAACCACTGACATCTACAGACATGAGCAGCACGACCGCAGGCCCAGATATTCCAAAGATATTTGTCATTTAAATGAACTCAACAAAAGCAGCCTTCAGCCTGGGTCGGTGTGGCATTCAGAGCATGATAATAACAGGGACTTTCACTGGCTGGAATTCCCCTGCGGACTCACGGATAACCCAGGAACAGCAGGTTGAGAACGGAGTAGTGCTTGAAGAGGTGGACGAGGGTCCAGCACAGAACCCATCCGCACAGCGTCAGCAGACTCAAGCGGGCCGCGATCAGAGCCACGTACCGCAGCAGAGACGCCGGACACGCCAGAGACGCCTGAAACACACACACCTTCATGAGGAAACACTCCTGAGCCTCTCAGCTACAGTCAGTGATGATGATCATGCAAATGTCATGCCATGATGTGAGAAACAGACCACAAAACCCTCATTCAAACTTCCTCCTGCACACACACAAACACTCACACACACACACACAGCGGGAAACCCACATGTAAATACGTTCCCTCTGCGCTGCAAACAGTGTGATGAATATCATACACTGGGGGGTTTACCAGCAGAAAGGGAACAGTTAACAATCGAATTAATCTTTAGTTTCTCATAAGGGCGGAACTGAATCACCTCTGAGATGATGGTCCACACGAGTCTTCTGGCCAGCATCACGGTGATGAAGACAGCCAGGTGATAGTCCATCAGATGGTAGTTCTTCACAGAAACACATCATCATCACACACAGTCACTGCTAGAGATACCATCCATGCGCTCGTGTGAAATTAAAGCATTTACAGTAGTGCCGTCAAACAACTAATCACAGCCAAAATAAAGGTTTGTGTTTACATAATATATGTGTGTGTGTACTGTGTATAATTATTAGGTATATATAAAAATACACACACATGCATGTATATATTTAAGAAAAAATGTTATATTTATATACAAGGTTTCTGCAGGTTTTATGGAGGTAAATTTAAGACCTTTTTAAGACCAATTAAAGACAATTTAAGGAATAAACTGAAGGGAACATAACACTTAAAAATGTAAACGTCTAAGCACACAATGAGTTTTATTAGTGACACTTCAAAGTTTGAAAATACAATTTCCAACAGATCTCCATAACTTTTTAAATCATTTTACAAAAAATTGCTAAAAAGTTTGAGATCAGAAATCTTGTGAAAGTGATTTTATGATTAAATCAAGAACAAATATCTGCCAATGTGTTCATAAACATCAACTTAATTCAAATGTGAGTAACTTTCATACCCAATGACAGATATTTGTTCTTGTTTTAAGCACAAACTCATTTAATTTTTTCAGTTTCTCAGAAAACAAGACTTTTCTTCATTTTGCATGTCATTAAGTGTGTCTTGATTTAAGGATGTTTGGATATTTGAGCTGGAAAACAGAAATCCTGAAACAGTTTTTTGCAGTGCATGCGATTTAATTTAGGGCCTTATGAAATCAGTTTTATTTATTTTTTATTTTAAATTCAAATTTCTTTAATGTTCAGATTAAATGTGACGGACTCTCGTTCATCTTCTGAACACAAATGAAGATATTTTGTAATGAAATGGAAAGATTTCTGTCCTCCATTGACAGGCTAAGCAACTTCCACTGACGCTTCAGAAAGTTCATAAAGAGATGGTGAAACTGATCCGTACGGATCGAGCGGATTATTCCAGATGTTCTGAAGAGACTCGATGGCTTTATACGATGAAGGAAAGTCTGACGGGTCTGAACGACATTAGGGCCAGGAAATGATCACAGATTCTCATTAATGGGTGAACTGGCCCTTTAAGTGTCTGACCTACTGTTGATTTATTCATACAAAATCTGACAAATTCTGTGACATTCTGCATTATACAGTGAATTACATTTTTATGAATGGATTCTGCAATTCCGTCCACATTTTCTGCATTGCAGAAATCATAGGGTCCTAATTTAATGCCATGATATTGAATTTAAGACTTTCTCCTCCAATTTAAGGCTTTAAGGCCTTAAATTGTGGAAGGTCAAATTAAAACTTTTTAAGACCCGCAGAAACGCTGATATATTAAATATTTATATATAATATAAGTGATATAAATATATATACACATGCAAATATTTCTTAAATATATACATGCATGTGGATACAAATATATATAATAATTCTACACAGTAACACACACACACACACACACACACATATATTATGTAGACTCAAACCTTTATTTTGGAAGGGATTAATCGTTTGACAGCCCTAATGTACACACACTAACCCTAACTTCAGTGGACAGACGTTCAGCAGAATGTTCACGCTGTTCTCAATCATACAACGAGAGTGTCAGGTATGCTGAAGTTTAATAAAAGCACTCCATATGTGCTATAGTGCGCTAAAAATGCTATATTAAATTCATATGATTCATTTGTGTCTGATCCTCACACAAGCCGTTATTCTCTGAAAATCCCTTCGGTGTCGAACCAAATCCAATTCAGCAGAAGCACAGATCAAATACAGACTTCCTTCAGTCAGTTTCTCACACAGAGCATCATAAGACGTGGAATATAATGACTGTTACGATAGTTTTCGATTATATTTTTCGGCTCCTGATCACTAAAGAGCAGCGTGAACATCCTACTCAACATCTCCTTTTGTGTCCACCGAAGGAGGACAGACTCACGACCTAAAGCGGATTAATATCAATGATCGGTAATATCACTTTATTCTGTTATGTTTGTGTGTACCAGTGACGTGGAGGCTGTCGGCTGGTTGTATGAAGACCACCACACCGTCCTGTAAATGTTGATGTACTGGACGAAGAGCGCCACCAGCAGGTAGAGGAAGAGCAGCGACTCGAACAGCAGGTTACTGTCCAGAGGAAGATCGGGAATGCGGGAATGGCGGACGGGTTCTGGAGTGATGAGGGCCGTGAGGGGCGGCGCCGACAGACCCACCGCACTGCTGTTCCTGCGAGACACACACACACACACACACACGTCTCATAGCGCTCTCCAAACTACAACCACCAGTCAATGATTCAGACACATCAGGGCAGAACGCCTGTCTCTTCACTCTCGCTCCATCAGGAAACAGCAGATTTTAGTCTGATATTCAAAACTGTCTGTCAGCACGTCAAGTCACGTCAGCTCGGTCTACTGAAGAATACTGTATTCAGTCCAACAGAACCGTATCTCGCTGTATCCTGGCCAGAACTGAGCCTGGTTTCTCCCAAAGGTTTCTCCATTTCTGTCACCTGATGGAGTTCCTCGCCACCGTCGCTCTGGCTTGCTTAGCTGGAGTTTAAAACACACTTAATACTCAGCAATATTATTGTTTTTACTGCACTGAGAACAAAACTTGATCTGAATAATGACTCTATTGTCTTCTGTAGAGCTGAATCTGAATGTTTCTCATATTTGATGATTACTCCTGTTTTCCTGTTCATTACTGTGGCGCTGCTTTGAATCTGTATTGTATAAAGCACAATAAAAACTAAAGCTTGACTCTTGAAGTCACATACATGGGTTACTAATTAAGAACTCAAATTAGGTCATTAGATCAGCTAAAAGGCTAAAATATTAATATATAAAACACTGTAAACTGCAGCATTAAGATCGAGGCAGATCTGAATGAGTAAGAAACACAACCAGCAAAGGTCTAACAGCTGAAATCTGGGTGTATTAATAGCTAATGAGTGAAAAAGCTAACTAAACAAAAACACAACTGTGTGTACAAACAGACGGTAGAAAACTAGTATAGGCTTCATCTACTTACATGAGATCATATGAAACCGTTCAAGAAGCCGAATCGTTATATCGTCACTGAATGTAAACCAGATCTAAACTGTGTTTTGATGCAGTTTATATAGAAACACAGAGTTTGCTTTGCGAGTGAAGCACCTGCGTCTTTATACAGATATGCACATTTATTCCACTGATTACATAATCACATATTTTTGTTTTTGTTCTTTATAAGGCCAATGGATGTGTTAACTATAAAAAAATTTGCTTAAATATTTGATTCGACTGCGAGCCCTAATATATGCACTGTGTGAGTATGCACTAAATGAAGGTGACACCCGAAAAATGCGATAATCTAATTCAAGAACGTCCACCAAACCAAGAGGAGGAGGAGCAGCGCCTCACCTGCACCTGAGCCCCGCCCCATTGCTGAGGCCGCCGCCCACCAGCGTCTGCAGTGAGGGCAGTGCGCAGCGGCTCAGCTGCTGTCTACTGGGACCCCTGCGGCCCCCGGGCATGTCCACCAGCGGCTCCCTGCGGCTCCGTCCTCACGTCTCGGCCCAATGCAGCCCGGCCACTGCAGGAGAAACACAAGCCAGAGAACTACTCAGTTACAGTATTACTGACCAGCAGAGCAAAGAGACACTGAGGTGAATACAAACATGATCATATGTCAATGGACAAAACTGCTGTTAATTCATTCAAGAGAATCAATTCAATGAACTCTTATTGAAACACAGTCAGGTCAGAGGTCAAAGTGGGCAACACACATCTGATGAATGAGCGCTTCATCATCTGACTGTTTAAACTGTTGCACTAAAAGAGGAAGTTACAGCGCAATGAAGCTGAAGTGTGTAAGAAGAAAACAGAATTAAACAAACACAAAAACCTGCTGAGCTGCTCATGCAGACAACAGCCGATGGAAATCACCTCATGATGCACAGAAGAGCTGCAAGATTACCAAGACTCACTGTGACTATCAACTAACCTACCACTACAACCAGACTAACTCATCAACTACACTCACAACCAGACTAACACCTAAACTACACTCATAACCAGAACCAGACTAACACCTAAACTACACTCATAACCAGAACCAGACTAACACCTAAACTACAATCATAACCAGAACCAGACTAACACCTAAACTACACTCATAACCAGAACCAGACTAACACCTAAACTACACTCACAACCAGACTAACACCTAAACTACACTCACAACCAGACTAACTCATCAACTACACTCATAACCAGACTAACACCTAAACTACACTCATAACCAGACTAACACCTAAACTACACTCATAACCAGACTAACTAATCAACTACACTCATAACCAGAACAACACCTAAACTACACTCATAACCAGACTAACTAATCAACTACACTCATAACCAGAACCAGAGTAACACCTAAACTACACTCATAACCAGACTAACTAATCAACTACACTCACAACCAGACTAACTAATCAACTACACTCACAACCAGACTAACACCTAAACTACACTCACAACCAGACTAACACCTAAACTACACTCACAACCAGACTAACACCTAAACTACACTCATAACCAGACTAACACCTAAACTACACTCACAACCAGACTAACACCTAAACTACACTCATAACCAGACTAACTAATCAACTACACTCATAACCAGAACCAGAGTAACACCTAAACTACACTCACAACCAGACTAACACCTAAACTACACTCATAACCAGACTAACTAATCAACTACACTCATAACCAGAACCAGAGTAACACCTAAACTACACTCACAACCAGACTAACACCTAAACTACACTCATAACCAGACTAACTAATCAACTACACTCATAACCAGAACCAGACTAACACCTAAACTACACTCATAACCAGACTAACTAATCAACTACACTCATAACCAGAACCAGAGTAACACCTAAACTACACTCACAACCAGACTAACTAATCAACTACACTCATAACCAGACTAACACCTAAACTACACTCATAACCAGACTAACACCTAAACTACACTCATAACCAGACTAACTAATCAACTACACTCATAACCAGAACCAGAGTAACACCTAAACTACACTCATAACCAGACTAACACCTAAACTACACTCATAACTAGACTAACACCTAAACTACACTCATAACCAGACTAACTAATCAACTACACTCATAACCAGAACCAGAGTAACACCTAAACTACACTCACAACCAGACTAACTAATCAACTACACTCACAACCAGACTAACTAATCAACTACACTCACAACCAAACTAACTAATCAACTACACTCACAACCAGACTAACTAATCAACTACATTCACAACCAGACTAACAAATCAACTACACTCATAGCCAGACTAACACCTAAACTAAACCAGACTAACACCTAAACTAAACCAGACTAACTCATCAACTACACTCATAGCCAGACTAACACCTAAACTACACTCATAACCAGACTAACACATCAACTACACTCATAACCAGACTAACACATCAACTACACTCATAACCAGACTAACACCTAAACTACACTCATAGCCAGACTAACACCTAAACTGAACCAGACTAAGACCTAAACTACACTCATAACCAAACTAACACCTAAACTACACTCATAACCAAACTAACACCTAAACTAAACCAGACTAACACCTAAACTACACTCATAACCAGACTAACACCTAAACTACACTCATAGCCAGACTAACACCTAAACTACACTCATAGCCAGACTAACACCTAAACTACACTCATAACCAGACTAACACCTAAACTACACTCATAGCCAGACTAACACCTAAACTACACTCATAGCCAGACTAACACCTAAACTACACTCATAGCCAGACTCATAGCCAGGCTAACACCTAAACTACACTCACAGCCAGACTAACACCTAAACTACACTCACAGCCAGACTAACACCTAAACTACACTCACAGCCAGACTAACACCTAAACTACACTCACAGCCAGAGTAACACCTAAACTACACTCACAACCAGAGTAACACCTAAACTACACTCACAACCAGAGTAACACCTAAACTACACTCACAACCAGAGTAACACCTAAACTACACTCACAACCAGACTAACTCATCAACTACACTCACAACCAGACTAACTCATCAACTACACTCACAACCAGACTAACTCATCAACTACACTCATAACCAGACTAACTCATCAACTACACTCATAACCAGACTAACTCATAAACTACACTCATAACCAGACTAACACATAAACTACACTCATAGCCAGACTAACACCTAAACTAAACCCATAGCCAGACTAACACCTAAACTAAACCAGACTAACACCTAAACTAAACCAGACTAACTCATCAACTACACTCATAGCCAGACTAACACCTAAACTACACTCATAACCAGACTAACACATCAACTACACTCATAACCAGACTAACACATCAACTACACTCATAACCAAACTAACACCTAAAATAAACCAGACTAACACCTAAACTACACTCATAGCCAGACTAACAACTAAACTACACTCATAGCCAGACTAACACCTAAACTAAACCAGACTAACACCTAAACTAAACCAGACTAACACCTAAACTAAACCAGACTAACACCTAAACTACACTCATAACCAGACTAACACCTAAACTAAACCAGACTAACACCTAAACTAAACCAGACTAACTCATCAACTACACTCATAACCAGACTAACACCTAAACTAAACCAGACTAACACCTAAACTAAACCAGACTAACTCATCAACTACACTCATAACCAGACTAACACCTAAACTAAACCAGACTAACACCTAAACTAAACCAGACTAACTCATCAACTACACTCATAACCAGACTAACACCTAAACTAAACCAGACTAACTCATCAACTACACTCATAACCAGACTAACACCTAAACTAAACCAGACTTACACCTAAACTACACTCATAACCAGACTAACACCTAAACTAAACCAGACTAACACCTAAACTACACTCATAACCAGACTAACACCTAACTAAACCAGACTAACTCATCAACTACACTCATAACCAGACTAACACCTAAACTAAACCAGACTTACACCTAAACTACACTCATAACCAGACTAACACCTAAACTAAACCAGACTAACACCTAAAGTACACTCATAACCAGACTAACACCTAAACTACACTCATAACCAAACTAACACCTAAACTAAACCAGACTAACACCTAAACTACACTCATAACCAGACTAACACCTAAACTACACTCATAGCCAGACTAACACCTAAACTACACTCATAGCCAGACTAACTCATCAACTACACTCATAACCAGACTAACTCATCAACTACACTCATAACCAGACTAACACCTAAACTACACTCATAGCCAGACTAACAGCTAAACTGAACCAGACTAAGACCTAAACTACACTCATAACCAAACTAACACCTAAACTAAACCAGACTAACACCTAAACTACACTCATAACCAGACTAACACCTAAACTACACTCATAACCAGACTAACACCTAAACTACACTCATAACCAGACTAACACCTAAACTACACTCATAGACAGACTAACACCTAAACTACACTCATAACCAGACTAACACCTAAACTACACTCATAGCCAGACTAACACCTAAACTACACTCATAGCCAGACTCATAGCCAGGCTAACACCTAAACTACACTCACAGCCAGACTAACACCTAAACTAAACCAGACTAACACCTAAACTACACTCATAACCAGACTAACACCTAAACTACACTCATAACCAGACTAACACCTAAACTACACTCATAGCCAGACTAACTCATCAACTACACTCATAACCAGACTAACTCATCAACTACACTCATAACCAGACTAACACATCAACTACACTCATAACCAGACTAACACCTAAACTACACTCATAGCCAGACTAACACCTAAACTGAACCAGAGTAAGACCTAAACTACACTCATAACCAAACTAACACCTAAACTACACTCATAACCAAACTAACACCTAAACTAAACCAGACTAACACCTAAACTACACTCATAACCAGACTAACACCTAAACTACACTCATAACCAGACTAACACCTAAACTACACTCATAACCAGACTAACACCTAAACTACACTCATAGCCAGACTAACACCTAAACTACACTCATAGCCAGACTAACACCTAAACTACACTCATAGCCAGACTAACACCTAAACTACACTCATAGCCAGACTCATAGCCAGGCTAACACCTAAACTACACTCACAGCCAGACTAACACCTAAACTACACTCACAGCCAGACTAACACCTAAACTACACTCACAGCCAGAGTAACACCTAAACTACACTCACAGCCAGAGTAACACCTAAACTACACTCACAGCCAGAGTAACACCTAAACTACACTCACAGCCAGAGTAACACCTAAACTAAACCAGACTAACTCATCAACTACACTCATAACCAGACTAACACCTAAACTAAACCAGACTAACTCATCAACTACACTCATAACCAGACTAACACCTAAACTAAACCAGACTTACACCTAAACTACACTCATAACCAGACTAACACCTAAACTAAACCAGACTAACACCTAAACTACACTCATAACCAGACTAACACCTAACTAAACCAGACTAACTCATCAACTACACTCATAACCAGACTAACACCTAAACTAAACCAGACTTACACCTAAACTACACTCATAACCAGACTAACACCTAAACTAAACCAGACTAACACCTAAAGTACACTCATAACCAGACTAACACCTAAACTACACTCATAACCAAACTAACACCTAAACTAAACCAGACTAACACCTAAACTACACTCATAACCAGACTAACACCTAAACTACACTCATAGCCAGACTAACACCTAAACTACACTCATAGCCAGACTAACTCATCAACTACACTCATAACCAGACTAACTCATCAACTACACTCATAACCAGACTAACACCTAAACTACACTCATAGCCAGACTAACAGCTAAACTGAACCAGACTAAGACCTAAACTACACTCATAACCAAACTAACACCTAAACTAAACCAGACTAACACCTAAACTACACTCATAACCAGACTAACACCTAAACTACACTCATAACCAGACTAACACCTAAACTACACTCATAACCAGACTAACACCTAAACTACACTCATAGCCAGACTAACACCTAAACTACACTCATAACCAGACTAACACCTAAACTACACTCATAGCCAGACTAACACCTAAACTACACTCATAGCCAGACTCATAGCCAGGCTAACACCTAAACTACACTCACAGCCAGACTAACACCTAAACTAAACCAGACTAACACCTAAACTACACTCATAACCAGACTAACACCTAAACTACACTCATAACCAGACTAACACCTAAACTACACTCATAGCCAGACTAACTCATCAACTACACTCATAACCAGACTAACTCATCAACTACACTCATAACCAGACTAACACATCAACTACACTCATAACCAGACTAACACCTAAACTACACTCATAGCCAGACTAACACCTAAACTGAACCAGAGTAAGACCTAAACTACACTCATAACCAAACTAACACCTAAACTACACTCATAACCAAACTAACACCTAAACTAAACCAGACTAACACCTAAACTACACTCATAACCAGACTAACACCTAAACTACACTCATAACCAGACTAACACCTAAACTACACTCATAACCAGACTAACACCTAAACTACACTCATAGCCAGACTAACACCTAAACTACACTCATAGCCAGACTAACACCTAAACTACACTCATAGCCAGACTAACACCTAAACTACACTCATAGCCAGACTCATAGCCAGGCTAACACCTAAACTACACTCACAGCCAGACTAACACCTAAACTACACTCACAGCCAGACTAACACCTAAACTACACTCACAGCCAGACTAACACCTAAACTACACTCACAGCCAGAGTAACACCTAAACTACACTCACAGCCAGAGTAACACCTAAACTACACTCACAGCCAGAGTAACACCTAAACTACACTCACAGCCAGAGTAACACCTAAACTACACTCACAGCCAGAGTAACACCTAAACTACACTCACAGCCAGAGTAACACCTAAACTACACTCACAGCCAGAGTAACACCTAAACTACACTCACAACCAGACTAACACCTAAACTACACTCACAACCAGACTAACACCTAAACTACACTCACAACCAGACTAACAAATCAACTACACTCACAACCAGACTAACTAATCAACTACACTCACAACCAGACTAACTCATCAACTACACTCACAACCAGACTAACTCATCAACTACACTCACAACCAGACTAACTCATCAACTACACTCACAACCAGACTAACTCATCAACTACACTCATAGCCAGACTAACACCTAAACTACACTCATAGCCAGACTAACACCTAAACTACACTCATAACCAGACTAACACATCAACTACACTCATAACCAGACTAACACATCAACTACACTCATAACCAAACTAACACCTAAAATAAACCAGACTAACACCTAAACTACACTCATAGCCAGACTAACACCTAAACTAAACCAGACTAACACCTAAACTAAACCAGACTAACACCTAAACTAAACCAGACTAAGACCTAAACTAAACCAGACTAACACCTAAACTAAACCAGACTAACACCTAAACTAAACCAGACTAACACCTAAACTAAACCAGACTAACACCTAAACTAAACCAGACTAACTCATCAACTACACTCATAACCAGACTAACACCTAAACTAAACCAGACTAACACCTAAACTAAACCAGACTAACACCTAAACTAAACCAGACTAACTCATCAACTACACTCATAACCAGACTAACACCTAAACTAAACCAGACTAACTCATCAACTACACTCATAACCAGACTAACACCTAAACTAAACCAGACTTACACCTAAACTACACTCATAACCAGACTAACACCTAAACTAAACCAGACTAACACCTAAACTACACTCATAACCAGACTAACACCTAACTAAACCAGACTAACTCATCAACTACACTCATAACCAGACTAACACCTAAACTAAACCAGACTTACACCTAAACTACACTCATAACCAGACTAACACCTAAACTAAACCAGACTAACACCTAAAGTACACTCATAACCAGACTAACACCTAAACTACACTTATAAACAGACTATCGGCTGAACTCCAGTCACCGCCAGACTAACATCATAATATCAACTAAATAACACATGTACTAACACACACACTTTCATCACAAACAGGAAATAAACAGAATCGTTGTTCTGCAGCTGGTAACTGAACTAACCCTAACTGAACTGAACTATATGAATATTGAGCTGATGTTCATTACTGTAATGCTGACTGAACGCATGATTAACATTAACACTGATGAATAATTAAAGCAGCACTTACCGCACACCAATCATGAGCGCAGACATCAGTCACCTAAACTCTGTAACGGCCACATTTGTTTCTCCCTCTGTGAAATAATGATACAGTGTGGCGTTTCTGACGAGACAATGTGGCGAGTGTGTTTCGCGTGTGTTGTTGCAGTCGCGCGCTGCTCGTTATTAACTGCCTTAAAATGCAAAACACAAAGTTGAAGAAGTTCCTCGCGCTGGATACAGACCGACGTGGCAAACCGACCCTACGTCACATGACGCCATCAGCTGCGCGACGCGTCTGGCGCGCACTGCGCATGCGCATCTCTCGCTCTCTCTCCCTCACTCACACACACACAGAAAACACTGGGAGCTGATGTAGCACGGATCAGGGGTTACTGTACTGTAAAAAAAAGTCTAAAACGATACAATGTAGCATTTAAATGTTGTGTTTCTGACTAAACCAGCTTTTATTTTGCTTTGTGGTACAGCATTACAAACACTCTGACTTTGGCAATGTGAGACATGTTGCTCTGTCCCTTTGTTTTCAAAGCTGAAACATGAAGGGATTGATATGATGAGATATGATCTATGAGAAGCACAGATGTACACATTTGCTGATGTATTGGCAGATTTATTTATGCAAGTGGAAAAGGAAAATTTCTGTCCACATAAGATGCATGACGTAAAGAAACAAAACATTAACAGACAGTCCTTCATATATGAACAACAGAACATGTACAAGTCCATCATACAGAGGCTGGTCACGTGATGCAAACATTCTGATGAAGTATAAATGCAAGACTGAAAAATGATTCTGATTTTGAACTTTAGATGCGGTAACACGTTCCATAAAGACATTATTTACAAAAAGGCTAAAGAATAGCTTGACCTGAGCATGATCAATAAAACATAAATACACACTTCTGTATGAGTTATTCCTTGTGTTTATGCAGCCAGAGACTGAAAACATTGAAGGTATCACAATAACTTCTTTTACAGACATCATAATGAGCATTCAGAGTCTCGTACCCAATTCTTGTGTTAAAGAATCTGCTGTAAATGCTAAAACAACCTCAATATATTAATATATTGGCAAAAAATGCATGATATTTACACAGATAAATCCTTAAACCCAATTAAAGCCATATCATTACAGCTAAAGAAGAGGATATTCATTCATATTCACATTCAAGTGTCTAAATTGCTCTGCACAAAAATATAAAACAAAGAAATCCATGATCTCTGTTCAAAGAAGCACATCCTTCAAACGTGTTCAGTAAAAGCCCTTGAGTTTGCTCTGCGTTCATGAGCTTCAGACGCTGGTGTTCAGATGACGATACTGGTGCCGCTGCGAGAGCTCTTATCCTGCAGAGGAAGAGGAGAGCGAAGATTAACACAAGATCAACCTCGATCTGTGAGGACGTGAGGGTGCAGAAGGGATGGACGCCAGAGAGTAAATGAACTAAACCTGATAATCATGCTCTGAGAAGATCAACATCTGAGCGTCTGTACAAACAAACTCATTTGATCTCATAACAGTTCTGTGTTCTCAAGTTTACTTTAAAGGCGACCCATTATGCCCATTTTTACAAGGTGTCTGAAGTTTCAGCTCATAATTCCCCACAGATCATTTATTATACCATGGCCAGAATGCAATAACACACTGTTTTCGTGTGTCTTTAAATGCAAATGAGCTGCTGCTCCCCACCCCTTTTCCAGAAGAGGGCGGAGCACAGCGGTCAAACACGTCCGTCTAGTGCAGGGGTAGGGAACGTTGATCCTGGAGAGCCACTGCCCTGCAGAGTTTAGCTCCAACCCTGATAAAAAACACTCACCTGCCTGTAACTTTAGTAATCCTGAAGAGCTTGATTGCCTTCAGGTGTGTTAGATTAGGGTTGGAGCTAAACTCTGCAGGGCAGTGGCTCTCCAGGATTAACGTTCCCTACCCCTGGTCTGGTGCGTTTACATAGAAAAGCAGCGCAATGCAAAACATGTTCTGAGTTTATTGATGCAGCCAACAACAGAACATTTAGATCGCTTGTTACGTAGCAGAGACATTCTTGTGTTTCCACTCGAGCGAGGAGATGAACACGGCGACTGTGTGTGGCTCGCTCAGGGGAGGAGCTATGCTAATAGGGCACCAGTAGTGGGCGGGGCCTGTTACGCTGTGATGTCACAAAAACAAATTTGGGCACACTGTTTATGATTTATGGGGAATATAAACAAGGAGTGGGTGGATTTGTACCATTATAGTGTGGTTGTGTAACACACTGCCGACACACACTTATCTTCAAACACCATGTAAAAGTGAATTTTGCATAATAGGTCACATTTAAGATTTAAACGAGAAAGTGCTCATGTGATGTTTGCAGACGTCTGGATCATGTTAGTGTGGCGAGAGGAGACTGACAGTGTTAAAGAGGTAAAGCGGTGTTAGTGAACCCGCTCAGAAGTTCAGACTCTTACAGAGAAGCGCTCCGGACGCTTGACCGGCTTCTTCCCGGGCTCGTACTCGCTGTAGGTCGGAGGATGATCGGACCATCCGCCTCCCCGAGATCCCCGAGCGCCTCCGCGTCTGCTGCCCTCCTCATTGGCCGAGCTCCAGGAGCCGCGGCGGGGCAGAGGAGAATAGTCATCCTGCCTCGACGGGCCTCGGTGCTGGACGGCCAGCAGATCGTCCCTGGACCGCGAGCGAGGCCGGTATCCTCCCGACCGGCTCCGGCTGTCCAGGACATCCTCCTGACTGTAGCTGCGCGGGATGACCGGGCGAGGGTAGCGCCGGTCGTCGCGGTGTGGGGCGCCGTAGGCGGACGAGCCACTGGAGTGCATCTGCGGGCGTCCCGCTCCACGTGAACCGGACAGGAACCTGCGTGAGGCGGGGCCGTCGTCCAGGCCGGAGAGCATGCTGGGAGGGCCGGCGGAGAAGGGCACGCGATGAGGCATGTGCTGCGGGGGGGGCGGCATGTGCTGCGGCGGGAGGGCGGGCTGCGGCTGTAAGAGCGGGGCGTTCGCATCCATGCCGCGCACCTGACTCTCCAGATAGTCCAGCACCTGGTTGGTCCCGTGAGCGCTGCCGTTGCCGTGGATGCTGGGAGGAGGCATGTTAACGGGCATCTGCGGATGCGGCAGCGGAACCGGCGTCATGGGACCCTTCCCTGATAATGAACCTGATGCAGGAAAACAGAGAGACTCGGAACACAAACACACTAAAAAAGTCTGAATTGCATAGAAGCAAAATAAGAAGCCAAGCGGCACAAGCTTCTGAAAATATATTCAGTCATAAACTCACTGAATAACTGTCCTATGCCCTTATAAAGCATCATATCTGATACAGTATCTAACCCTCGGACACAATCTCCTCCAGTCCCGTACAAACATCCTTCAGCTCGTGCTTCACGCGTCTCTGATTTTTATTAAGTAAACGCAAGTATAACTTTGATATTGTTACTATTATTTCAAGATGAACACTTACTGGACTGAAGCAGGTTTACTTGATTATCATACATCATTTTTTAAAGAAAAAAATCCTCCCACGGTTTCACAGACGAGGCTTAAGCAACTAAAATGCATGTTTGAGTTGTTTTAACTGAAAGCATGCATTAAAATATGACAATGTCATTGTTTTGTCTCAAGATGCACCAGTAATTTCTCTAAGGCACGTTTATAAAAGCTTCTTAAATGTCCTAATTGAACTAAGGCCTAATCCTGGTTTAATGTATTGTATTGCATTATATATGTTTTAAAACGACAGAGCTTTGATCATAAAACTAAGCATTTACTTATCATCTTACTAAGACATTATTGGCAAATATAGAGTGACGACTGATATTTCTGATTTTATGTCAGTATCTGCTGTACTTTTATAAAGAGTTACATTACAAACATCAGAATCTTAGATTTAATAAACTTACATTTCAAAATAGATTTTTTCAGGCTATTATTTCATGGCCTGGTTTCACAGACAGGGCTTAGATTAAGCCAGAATTGGGCATTAGTTAAATTAGGGCATTTAAGAACCTTCTATAAACAAGCCTTAGAGAAAAAACATTACTGGTGCATCTTGAGACAAAACAATGGCACTGACTTAAGATATGCTTTCAGTTAAATCAGCTCAAACATGCATGTTAGTCTTAAGCCCCGTCTGTGAAACCGGAGGTGTACAGGTGCATCTCAATAAATTAGAATGTCGTGGAAAAGTTCATTTATTTCAGTAATTCAACTTAAAAGGTGAAACTAATATATTATATAGACTCATTACATGCAAAGTGAGATATTTCAAGCCTTTATTTGTTATAATTTTGATGATTATGGTTTACAGCTGGTTTTTACCCCAAATTCAAAATCTCAGAAAATTAGAATATTGTGAAAAGGTTCAGTATTGTAGGCTCAAAGTGTCACACTCTCATCAGCTAATTAATCCAAAACACCTGCAAAGGGTTCCTGAGCCTTTAAATGGTCTCTCAGTCTGGTTCAGTAGATTTCACAATCATGGGGAAGACTGCTGACCTGACGGTTGGGCAGAAAACCATCACTGACACCCTCCACAAGGAGGGAAAGCCTCAAAAGGGAATTGCAAAAGAAGTTGGATGTTCTCAAAGTGCTGTATCAAAGCACATTAATAGAAAGTTAAGTGGAAAGTGTGGAAGAAAAAGGTGCACAAGCAGCAGGGATGACCGCAGCCTGGAGAGGATCATCAGGAAAAGGCCATTCAAACGTGTGGGGGAGCTTCACGAGGAGTGGACTGAGGCTGGAGTTACTGCATCAAGAGCCACCACACACAGACGGATCCAGGACATGGGCTTCAAATGTGGTCAGAAGCGTCTTACCTGGGCTAAAGAAAAAAAGAACTGGTCTGTTGCTCAGTGGTCCAGCCCTCGCTTCTGATGAGAGCAAATTTTGCATCTCATTTGGAAACCAAGGTCCCAGAGTCTGGAGGAAGAATGGAGAGGCACACAATCCAAGATGCTTGAAGTCCAGTGTGACGTTTCCACAGTCTGTGTTGGTTTGGGGAGCCATGTCATCGGCTGGTGTTGGTCCACTGTGCTTTATTAAGTCCAGAGTCAACGCAGCCGTCTACCAGGACATTTTAGAGCACTTCATGCTTCCTTCAGCAGACAAGCTTTATGGAGATGCTGACTTCATTTTCCAGCAGGACTTGGCACCTGCCCACACTGCCGAAAGTACCAAAACCTGGTTCAATGACCATGGGATTACTGTGCTTGATTGGCCAGCAAACTCGCCTGACCTGAACCCCATAGAGAATCAAGAGAAAGATGAGAGACATGAGACCGAGCAATGCAGAAGAGCTGAAGGCCGCTATTGAAGCATCCTGGTCTTCCGTAACACCTCAGCAGTGCCACGGGCTGATAGCATCCATGCCTCGCCGCATTGAGGCAGTAATTCATGCAAAAGGGACCCAAACCAAGAACTGAGTACATGTGCATGATTATACTTTTCAGAGGGCCGACATTTCTGTATTTAAAATCCTTTTTTTATTTTTTATTTCATGTAATATTCTAATTTTTTGAGATTTTGAATTTGGGGTTTTCATAAGCTGTAAGCCATAATCATCCAAATTATAACAAATAAAGGCTTGAAATATCTCACTTTGCATGTAATGAGTCTATATAATATATTAGTTTCACCTTTTAAGTTGAATTACTGAAATAAATGAACTTTTCCACGACATTCTAATTTACTGAGATGCACCTGTATGTCAGGCTTCAGTGGGTTAAAGTCAATAACAGAGACCCTTCCATCAGTTTCTCCTGCTTGGACTGACCTGCGTACAGCATGGGGTTCATCTGGTAGCCGGAGCTGTGGTTGCTCATGGGAGCGTAGAGCGGCTGTCCGTTCAGCCACGGCGTCATGGCCTTCTGCGCCTCCTTCATCATCCGGTGCTGCATCACGGCTGAACATAGACACAGACAGTGTGTTACGCAGCAGTGTGTGAGCTCCTGAGGCAGGGTGTGTGAGAGGTGTGTGTGTACGAACCCTTCTCGGGGCAGCAGCAGGTCTGCGGGCAGCAGGGGCAGCGCACGTAACAGCAGCACTTCTGCGGACAGCACTGACAGCAGCACACACACAGCAGGAGCACGAGCATCAGCCCGCCCATCACGATCAACAGCACCGTCAGCCAGTCTGACAAAACAACAGCAGATCACACCGTCATGGGCTCGACTCTCAGGAAACTGATCAAATGTGGATTGAAGCAATAAGTGTCCATGTAAACGTAGCTACTGTTGGCTAAAGTCAAGCCCTACCAGCCGCACAAGGATTTTGAAAGAGTAATCCATGCTTTTATTACGTCTCGACTGGACTACTGTAACTCTTGATATGTTGGATTGGATCGGTCATCTCTTCACCGCTTACAGTTAGCCCAGAATGCAGCGGCTCGGCTTCCTAACCGGGACTAAAAGAGTGAGCCCACTGGCTTACTGTCCACTTCAGGATTGATTTTAAGATTTTAAATGGGTTGGCGGCACCTTATTTATCAGAGCTTTTACATGTCCAGTTAAAGCACTGAGGTCGTCCAATCAGATGCTCCTCGATGTTCCGAGATCCAGAAAGAAATAAAGGTGGCGAGCCTTCTCAGTGGCTGGAGTAGTGTATCGGTTCATATAAGAACAGAAATGTTCAAGTTGTTGTTTAAAGGGGAGGTCTAATGCTATTTCCTGCATTCTGCCTCATTTACACTGTTCAAGAGTTGATTCTCATGATAAACATGGGCAAAAAAAAAAAAAAAAAAAAATGACTTGGACGTATGACGGAGTATTTCTGTGCCAAATACACTCCTTCAGGATTCAAACAAGTTTCGGAAAGTTTTTTTCGAGTATGGCCCTGTATGACATCATAAAGGGCACTTCTCCCGGATGAGCTAAAACCTGACGATTACATTACTTTAAATGAGTCCACCCCCCAAGATTATTGTTATAAACACGAGCCACGTCTGAAAGGTAAAGGGGGAGGTGTTGCTGTAATTTATAATAATATCTTCAGTATTACTCACAAGTCAAATATAATTCCTTTGAAGTTTTGGTGCTTTATGTAACGTTATGTAGTGAAATCGATAAATCCCGTTTGACATTTGTGCTGGCTACTGTATACAGGCCACCAGGGCACCATACAGACTTTACCAGAGAATTTGCTGATTTTCTATCAGAGTTAGTACTGGCTGCAGATAAAGTCCTAATTGTTGGTGATTTTAATATCCATGTAGACAATGAAAAAGACGCACTGGGATTGGCATTTAGAGACATTCTAAACTCTATTGGAGTAAGGCAACACGTGTCAGGACCCACTCATCGCCGTAATCATACGTTAGACCTAATACTGTCACATGGAATAAATGTTGATACCATTGAAATTCTGCAGCAGAGCGATGACATCTCAGATCATTACCTAGTATCATGTACACTTAATTTAGCAAAGGCTGCAAAGCCGTCCCCTCGCTTTAAATATGGCAGGACTATCACTGCTGCGACTAAAGATTTCTTTGTAAATAATCTTCCTCATCAGTTTCATCTCCTCAGCATCCCAGATAGCCTAGAGGAACTTGATGTTGCAACAGAAACTATTGACTCTCTCTTTTCCAGCACTTTAGACACAGTTGCTCCCCGGCGCTTAAAGAAGATTAAAGAAAACAGTCCAACGCCGTGGTACAACGAGCACACCCGGGCCCTTAAAACAGCAGCCAGAAAAATGGAGCGCAGCTGGAAGAAAACAAAACTAGAAGTTTTTCTCATTTCGTGGAAAGAGAGCATGATTGCATACAGAAAGGCCCTAAAAACTGCTAGATCTGCTTATTTCTCGACTCTCTTAGAAGAAAACAAACACAACCCTAGGTATTTATTCGATACAGTGGCTAAATTAACCAAAGATAAAGCTTCACCTTCTGATGTTTGTAAACAGCACAGCAGTAATGACTTTATGAACTTCTTTACCTGTAAGATTGATAATATTAGGAAAAAAATTATAACCATGCAGCCGTCTACTACAGTATCACATCAGACAGTGCATTGTAGTGTCACTGAGGAAAAATTACATTCATTCACTGCTATAGGAGAAGAAGAATTGGCTAAACTCGTTAAATCATCAAAATCAACAACATGTATGCTCGACCCCATACCGACTAAACTACTAAAAGAGATGCTTCCAGAGGTCATAGATCCTCTTCTTAATATCATTAATTCATCCTTGACATTAGGATATGTACCGAAAACTTTTAAGTTGGCTATTATTAAACCACTTATTAAAAAACCGCAACTTGATCCTACAAAATTAGTCAATTACAGGCCAATCTCAAATCTACCCTTTCTGTCAAAAATACTAGAAAAGGCAGTGTCCTCACAATTATGCTCCTTTTTAGAAAGAAATGGTATCTGTGAGGATTTCCAGTCAGGATTTAGACCGTATCATAGTACTGAGACTGCTCTCATCAGAGTAACAAATGATTTACTCTTATCATCCGATCGTGGTTGTATATCTCTATTAGTGTTACTCGATCTTAGCGCTGCATTCGATACTATCGACCACAATATTCTTTTGAATAGACTCGAAAATTATGTTGGCATTAGTGGAACTTCATTGGCATGGTTTAAATCATACTTATCTGACCGTTATCAGTTTGTAGCAGTAAATGAAGAGATGTCACACCGAACACAAGTTCAGTATGGAGTACCGCAGGGCTCAGTGCTAGGACCGTTGCTTTTCACCCTGTACATGCTACCACTGGGAGATATTATTAGGAAGCATGGTGTTAATTTTCATTGTTATGCTGACGATACTCAGCTCTATATTTCTTCACGCCCTGACGAAACTTACCAATTCACAAGATTAACAGAATGCATAGCTGATATTAAAAATTGGATGACTAGTAATTTCCTGCAACTTAATTCAGAAAAAACTGAATTTTTAATCATTGGACAAAAAAACTCCACAAGTAGTAACCTAGAATACTGTCTAACACTCGATGGCTGCTCTGTCAAGTCCTCGTCGTCAGTTAGGAACCTGGGTGTGCTCTTTGATACCAATCTCTCATTTGAAAGCCACGTTTCTAGCATCTGTAAAACTGCATTCTACCATCTTAAAAATATATCTAAATTACGGCGCATGCTTTCAATGCAAAATGCTGAACAGTTAGTTCATGCGTTCATGACCTCAAGGCTAGATTATTGTAATGCTCTACTGGGTGGTTGCCCTGCCCGCTTAATAAATAAACTGCAGCTGGTCCAAAACGCAGCAGCTAGAGTTCTTACTAGAACCAGGAAGTATGACCATATTAGCCCGGTTCTTTCAACACTGCATTGGCTCCCTATTAAACATCGTATACATTTTAAAATCTTGCTGATTACTTACAAAGCACTAAATGGTTTAGCGCCCCAGTACTTGAGCGAGCTCTTAACGCATTATACTCCATCACGTTTATTGCGGTCTCAAAATTCTGGCCAGTTGATAATACCTAGAATATCAAAATCAACTGCAGGCGGTCGGTCCTTTTCCTATTTAGCACCTAAACTCTGGAACAGTCTTCCTAGTATTGTTCGGGAAGCAGACACACTCTGTCAGTTTAAATCTAGACTAAAAACACATCTCTTTACTATGGCATACACATAAAACATTTTTAATTTCTGTTATTCAAATCAGTTAAATGATTGTTTTAGGCTGCATTAACTAGGTCAGCCGGAACCGGGAACACTTCCCATAACACCTGATGTACTCGTTACATCATAAGAAGAATGGCATCTACGCTAATGTTAGTCTTTCTGTTTATCCCGAGGTTTACTGCAGTCGGCCGGATCCGGGCCGTATCCAGACCAGATGGTGGACCTTAGCCTGGACATGACGACCATATCCCTGAAGTGTCTGTAGAGACAATAGTGTCAATTAAACTCCCCCCTGTAAATGCCGCATCGACACGACATCCTAATTAAACCCGTCCCCGGCGTGACAACTCCAATCTTTCGAATAATCCTACGAATATCTATTTATCTAATATGACTTCTGACCTGTAATGTTGCCAGAATCATAATCATACACTATTTGTTCGTCGGCCAGAGGAGAACTGGCACCCCGACTGAGCCTGGTTTCTCCCAAGGTTTTTTTTCTCCATTCTGGCCCTGAAGGAGTTTTGGTTCCTTGCCACCGTCGCCTTTGGCTTTTGGCTTGCTCAGTTGGGGACACCTAAATTTCAATTATATTACTGATCCGCCCGCATTGACACTATATGATAATTGAAATGAGCTGGATGACATCACCGTTTTCACCAGAGCGGCTGTACAGCCGAATCAAATTCCGTTGCATTATTTTCCTGTTACCACTGTGAAGCTGCTTTGAAACAATTGCCATTGTAAAAAGCGCTATATAAATAAAGGTGATTTGATTTGATTTGATTTGATGAGCACACACACACACACACACACACACATCACCCAGAGCAAGAGCAAGAGCGTGCACATGCGCGCGTGCACACACACACAAACACACACACATCACCCAGAGCGAGAGCGAGAGCGAGAGCGAGAGCAAGAGCAAGAGCGCGTCCATCCACGAGCTTCATTCGGGTTACGGGAGCCGTCGGCGGCGCTGGCGTTGTGTTTTTAGACACGAGATCAACACTAAATGTCACTAAAGAAGTGTGTTTCTGGTGTCAGGGAAAGAGTGTGTGTGTGTGTGTGTGTGTGTGTGTGTGTCTTTAGCTCCGCCCACTGCACGCCTCCACGGACTCGGCTGTTTTCTGAAAGAATCGGTACAGTGTATCTGTCTTTTATAAATCTGATAAAACTAAAGACTCTTGGGAGATATGAAGGATCAACACTACTCTATAGATACTCACGATTAACATGAGACTGACAGAAACTGTGTGTGTTATGACCCTTTAAGACCTGTATCCTTAGCTTTCATTTCAGGTTGAGCTTTGACACGGTGTCATTTTTTTATGTATCCTGACATTGTTAAGCACTTTGGTCAACTGTGGTTGTTTTTTAAATGTGCTTGTGTTCGTAATCGGACTTACGGTACACGATCAGCTTCATCTCTTGGTCTGAGTCTCCGACTGTGTCTCCAGGCGCTTCCACGGAGCAGAAATACATCCCGTTATCCCACCACATCACCTCATTAATGACCAGATCCGCCTCTGATGGACACAAACACACACACATTCAGAGGAAGTATCAATGAAAACAAGGATTGTGTTGATGTTTCACAATGGCTCAAGCGGCGGTCCGTCGGCGTATCGTGCGTCCACTCACTGTTCTGAAGGTAGACTTTACGGTCTCTGTACTCGGCGCCCAGCACCGCCTCGTTGGAGCCCAGTTTCTGAGCCACGGTTCGGACAGTGCGCTGAGAGTCCACGCAGTCGTTGGCAGGATCTCGACCCATCTGAAGGGAAGACTGGTACGCTGCAGAACACACACACACACTCATTTACACAGACTCATCTGTGAACACTGGGATCCTAACAGAGAACACTGATGTCAAAGCTCTACCTGTGGAGTAGTAGTCCAGAACAGGGTCTTTGCAGAAGGACTTGTATTTCCAGGTGACCATCACACTCTGACTCTGAGCGGACGTGGAGTAATCACAGCGTAACGTGACCGAAGCAAAGAGAGTCGTGCGCCTCTCCGTCTCAGACAGAGTGACCTGGATCGACACAATCCCTGAAACAACATCAACACAGCTTTACTTCCACAGCACTTTACACAATACAGAGTCAAAGCAGAGATTACAGGAAAATGACTCAATGATGAAACTTCATCAAATATGAGACGCATTCAGAAGACATTATTCAGATCAAGTTCTGTTCTCGTCTGTGTGTGAAACAATATTACTGAATATTAAGAGTCTTTTAAAGAGAAAGTGTGTGTGTGTGTGTGTGTGTGTGTGTGTGTGTATGTGAGAGAAGGTTAAACAGACAGAAACACACAGGCTGCCAAACCTGTAAAACTGGAAATGACACAAAGAGCAGGAAATTCTTCACTGGTTCCAAACAAACTCAGTTTCTCTGTGTGTGTGTGTGTGTGTGTGTGTAAAGAGAAACATTCAGAAAAATAATCGTGAAAACTTCATCTCTCTGAATCTTTTGGGTTTCAAATAAACTTTCATGATCACCTGAGCCTGCATTCATATCTTTGTTTGTTTGTTTTTATTGTCTCTAGACTCCATATTGTCTTACTCTAGAGTACTTTAACTTGTTTTAAACATGTATATCCAGTCATTCTTTCAATGTTTGTAATTTTAAATTGGATTGATGTCAACATTCAGTGGTCACGTGATCGATACGCGCTCAACAGGTGAGACAGTTACAGTATCACTGACCAGCATGTATATGTATGTATATGTGTATGTGTGTGTGTGTGTGTGTGTGTGTGTGTGTGTGTGTGTCTCACCTGAGCTCAGGACACTCAGCAGCAGCAGCGACACGATCATGATGATCCGATGAATCTCCAGCGAAGGCGAACCGAAACCAGCGCGAGTGTGAATGCGATTAGAGTCGGATGAGCGGATCAGTCAAACCTGCACTTCATCCCACAAGACGCTCAAACGTGTAGTGTGTGTGTGTGTGTGTGTGTGTGTGTGTGTGTGTGTGTGTGTGTGTGCGTGTCGCTCTCAGACACCGGCTTGTGTTTCCTCTGCTCTGCTCTTCCTCCCCCTCATCGTCATCATCACCTTTACTCCACCCCAAAACAGGTGCATCACATGACGCGCGTGCGCACAGGTAACAGCCCTAGACACTGCGGGATAAAAACACTCGGAGCTGCACACTAGCATTACTCTACTCTTACTGTGGTGAGAGACGTGGGGGAAGTAGTACCAGTAGTCTATGGGCCATTCTACAGAATTGGTGCAAACTGCGTCCCACAACCAAAAAACACATTTAAAAAAGCATGTAAGTACTCAAATCTTAGATGTTAACTAAGATCCTTCTATTTTCTTTTGAATCCCACAATAATATTTAAATTATTCGTAAACTTAATACAGTATATATAAAATCATAATTTATTGGGTACTTTCAATTGGGAGGTGGCTGTCCCGAACCCTACCCCTTAAATTTCAACTTATGAAAATGGTATTGAAATAATTTTTGCAATTTTTTCCATTGTTGTTTTTAAAAATATATTTTGATTGTCAAAAAAGTGAAGTTCAAAGAAATATTTCTTTTATCTTTTCTTTGTAAATCATGAAAATGTATGTTTTAAAAAATGTCCCACTACCGAAACAGTGTGTTTTCGTCCATTGGCTAATTTTAACCACACCCCTACATTTTTGATCAGGGCCCATATGTATAAAACTTCTCAGAAATGCTCTTAAGAACAGTCTTAAGCTTTGACTTAAGTGTCAAAAAATTCTTAGTAAAAAGTAGGACTTGTCTAAGAGTAGGAGACTTTTATAAAGAAGCTAAAAGCAACTTTCAGTAAAGTCTGAGACTGACTCGTAAGTGCTGACTGAGGTGACACTTCAGTGTTGCAAACTAAGGACTGCAATGATGTCAACGGAAAATGGCCGGCCTCAACCTCTAAATCAGCCAATAGTGAGCCTGCAAGGGTGAAGTCACAGCAGACACCAATCATTTAATGTAATTATAGTACAAGCATTTAATTAAGACACCGAAACTTTAATATTTAAATTTATTTAAAAAAATTGATTTGCATTGTGCAAAATGATCATGAATTAGTATTGATGCTGTGGAACACTTTTCTATTGATATCCGTCTCCTCATGTACAGTCGGAGCAATGATGTGAACACGAGCTCCATCAACGGCTCCAGGGAAGCCCAAAATCCCCATAAAAGTGTCTTGCTTTCGCCGCATGATTTGAATTTTAGTTTGGAAGTCAATGAACTGCCATACAGTCGTGGCCCAAAGTCATCTTCACCCTTTATTAAAATATTATTAAAAATGTGTTAAAGATTTTGTAAGAATGTTGCGTAGTTGTGATCAATTGTTTTATTTGTGATAACACAATGAAACATGCCAAATTGTATGGACATAATTTTCCAGGCTGTCATACAAAGAATTTATGAACACATGCAAAAACAAGAGAGGACCAATGAAATATTAATAACTGATTATGTTGCAGTCAATGTATGCTTTTTTTTTTTCTGTGAGTTTTTTTGTTTTTCTAAAACCTGCAGCTGCATTTTGCCTTTTTTGCCAAATTATTTTGTCAGATAAATACCATCACTAAGTTTAGTGTTTTGTTCTTCCCTCATATTTTAAAATATTTAAAATATATAAGTATAAACATATTGTCCTCATATTTTGATGGTTTAAGCAAACTTGTAGGGTCTTTAAAAAAAAAAAAAAAAAACTCCACACATCACATTTGGCCAGTACTGTGTGTTTGGTGTGGTCAGACCCTGTATACTGTGTGTTTGGTGTGGTCAGACCCTGTTACTGTGTGTTTGGTGTGGTCAGATCCTGTTACTGTGTGTTTGTTGTGGTCAGTGGTCAGACCCTGTTACTGTGTGTTTGGTGTGGTCAGACCCTGTTACTGTGTGTTTGGTGTGGTCAGTGGTCAGACCCTGTTACTGTATGTTTGGTGTGGTCAGACCCTGTTACTGTGTGTTTGTTGTGGTCAGTGGTCAGACCCTGTTACTGTGTGTTTGGTGTGGTCAGACCCTGTTACTGTGTGTTTGGTGTGGTCAGTGGTCAGACCCTGTTACTGTGTGTTTGTTCTGGTCAGTGGTCAGACCCTGTTACTGTCTGTTTGCTGTGGACAGACCCTGTTACTGTGTGTTTGTTGTGGTCAGTGGTCAGACCCTGTTACTGTGTGTTTGGTGTGGTCAGACCCTGTTACTGTGTGTTTGGTGTGGTCAGTGGTCAGACCCTGTTACTGTGTGTTTGGTGTGGTCAGTGGTCAGACCCTGGGATTGGCATTCAGAGACATTCTAAACTCTATTGGAGTAAGGCAACACATGTCAGGACCCACTCATCGCCGTAATCATACTTTAGACCTAATACTGTCACATGGAATAAATGTTGATACCGTTGAAATTCTGCAGCAGAGCGATGACATCTCAGATCATTATCTAGTATCATGTACACTTAATTTAGCAAAGGCTGCAGAGCCGTCCCCTCGCTTCAAATATGGCAGGACTATCACTGCTGCGACTAAAGATTGCTTTGTAAATAATCTTCCTCATCAGTTTCATCTCCTCAGCATCCCAGATAGCCTAGAGGAACTCGATGTTGCAACAGAAACTATTGACTCTCTCTTTTCCAGCACTTTAGACACAGTTGCTCCCCTGCGCTTAAAGAAGATTAAAGAAAATAGTCCAATGCCGTGGTACAACGAGCATACCCGAGCCCTTAAAACAGCAGCCAGAAAAATGGAGCGCAGCTGGAAGAAAACAAAACTAGAAGTTTTTCGCAGTTCGTGGAAAGAGAGCATGATTGCATACAGAAAGGCCCTAAAAACTGCTAGATCTGCTTATTTCTCGACTCTCTTAGAAGAAAACAAACACAACCCTAGGTATTTATTCGATACAGTGGCTAAATTAACCAAAGATAAAGCTTCACCTTCTGATGTTTGTAAACAGCACAGCAGTAATGACTTTATAAACTTCTTTACTTGTAAGATTGATAATATTAGGAAAAAAATTATAACCATGCAGCCGTCTACTACAGTATCACATCAGACAGTGCATTGTAGTGTCACTGAGGAAAAATTACATTCATTCACTGCTATAGGAGAAGAAGAATTGGCTAAACTCGTTAAATCATCAAAATCAACAACATGCATGCTCGACCCCATACCGACTAAACTACTAAAAGAGATGCTTCCAGAGGTCATAGATCCTCTTCTTAATATCATTAACTCATCCTTGACATTAGGATATGTACCGAAAACTTTTAAGTTGGCTATTATTAAACCACTTATTAAAAAACCGCAACTTGATCCTACAAAATTAGTCAATTACAGGCCAATCTCAAATCTACCCTTTCTGTCAAAAATACTAGAAAAGGCAGTGTCTTCACAATTATGCTCCTTTTTAGAAAGAAATGGTATCTGTGAGGATTTCCAGTCAGGATTTAGACCGTATCATAGTACTGAGACTGCTCTCATTAGAGTTACAAATGATTTACTCTTATCATCCAATCGTGGTTGTATCTCTCTGTTAGTGTTACTCGATCTTAGCGCTGCATTCGATACTATCGACCACAACATTCTTTTGAATAGACTCGAAAATTATGTTGGCATTAGCGGAATTGCATTGGCATGGTTTAAATCATACTTATCTGACCGTTATCAGTTTGTAGCAGTAAATGAAGAGATGTCACACCGATCACAAGTTCAGTATGGAGTACCGCAGGGCTCAGTGCTAGGACCGTTGCTTTTCACCCTGTACATGCTACCACTGGGAGATATTATTAGGAAGCATGGCGTTAGTTTTCATTGTTATGCTGACGATACTCAGCTCTATATTTCTTCACGCCCTGACGAAACTTACCAATTCACAAGATTAACGGAATGCATAGCTGATATAAAAAAATGGATGACTAGTAATTTCCTGCAACTTAATTCAGAAAAAAATGAATTTTTAATCATTGGACAAAAAAACTCCACAAGTAGTAACCTAGAATACTGTCTAACACTCGATGGCTGCTCTGTCAAGTCCTCGTTGTCAGTTAGGAACCTGGGTGTGCTCTTTGATACCAATCTCTCATTTGAAAGCCACGTTTCTAGCATCTGTAAAACTGCATTCTACCATCTTAAAAATATATCTAAATTACGGCACATGCTTTCAATGCAAAATGCTGAACAGTTAGTTCATGCGTTCATGACCTCAAGGCTAGATTATTGTAATGCTCTACTGGGTGGTTGCCCTGCTCGCTTAATAAATAAACTGCAGCTTGTCCAAAACGCAGGAACCAGGAAGTATGACCATATTAGCCCGGTTCTGGCAACACTGCATTGGCTCCCTATTAAACATCGTATACATTTTAAAATCTTGCTGATTACTTACAAAGCACTAAATGGTTTAGCGCCCCAGTACTTGAGCGAGCTCTTAACGCATTATACTCCATCACGTCTATTGCGGTCTCAAAATTCTGTCCAGTTGATAATACCTAGAATATCAAAATCAACTGCAGGCGGTCGATCCTTTTCCTATTTAGCACCTAAACTCTGGAACAGTCTTCCTAGCATTGTTCGGGAAGCAGACACACTCTGTCAGTTTAAATCTAGACTAAAAACACATCTCTTTACTATGGCATACACATA
This sequence comes from Coreius guichenoti, assembly GCA_039654105.1. Classification (NCBI taxonomy): domain Eukaryota; kingdom Metazoa; phylum Chordata; class Actinopteri; order Cypriniformes; family Gobionidae; genus Coreius; species Coreius guichenoti. Next base: position 19,782 of record JBAPCB010000126.1, on the reverse strand, counting down.
AAACATTTTTAATTTCTATTATTCAAATCAGTTAAATGATTGTTTTAGGCTGCATTAACTAGGTCAGCCGGAACCGGGAACACTTCCCATAACACCTGATGTACTCGTTACATCATAAGAAGAATGGCATCTACGCTAATGTTAGTCTCTCTGTTTATCCCGAGGTTTACTGCAGTCGGCCGGATCCAGACCAGATGGTGGCCCTTAGCCTGGACATGATGACCATATCCCTGAAGTGTCTGTAGAGACAATAGTGTCAATTAAACTCCCCCCTGTAAATGCCGCATCGACACGACATCCTCATTAAACCCGTCCCCGGCGTGACGACTCCAATCTTTCGAATAATCCTACGAATATCTATTGATCTAATATGACTTCTGACCTGTAATGTTGCCAGAATCATAATCATACACTATTTGTTCGTCGGCCAGAGGAGAACTGGCACCCCGACTGAGCCTGGTTTCTCCCAAGGTTTTTTTCTCCATTCTGGCCCTGAAGGAGTTTTGGTTCCTTGCCACCGTCGCCTTTGGCTTTTGGCTTGCTCAGTTGGGGACACTTAAATTTCAACTATATTACTGATCTGCCGCATTGACACTATATGATAATTGAAATGAGCTGATGACATCACCGTTTTCACCAGAGCGGCTGTACAGCCGAATCAAATTCTGTTGCATTATTTTCCTGTTACCACTGTGAAGAAGCTTTGAAACAATTGCCATTGTAAAAAGCGCTATATAAATAAAGGTGATTTGATTTGATTTGACTGTGTGTTTGGTGTGGTCAGACCCTGTTACTGAGTGTTTGGTGTGGTCAGACCCTGTATACTGTGTGTTTGGTGTGGTCAGACCCTGTTACTGAGTGTTTGGTGTGGTCAGACCCTGTATACTGTGTGTTTGGTGTGGTCAGACCCTGTATACTGTGTGTTTGGTGTGGTCAGACCCTGTTACTGAGTGTTTGGTGTGGTCAGACCCTGTATACTGTGTGTTTGGTGTGGTCAGACCCTGTTACTGAGTGTTTGGTGTGGTCAGACCCTGTTACTGTGTGTTTGGTGTGGTCAGACCCTGTTACTGAGTGTTTGGTGTGGTCAGTGGTCAGACCCTGTTACTGAGTGTTTACACACTGCTGTCATCACCGGCACACTGATGCACTTCTCCTGTCGCCAAAATATGTAATTATGACTTTTATTTCTGCAGTTAGAGCATTGTTTTGTAGAGTGGGAGAAGTTATTACATTTCTTACTAGGTTAGTTACAAAAAGAATATCTTGACAATCAAGCTTTTATCATGTTATGAACTCCCTGTAGTCATTTAACTCCAATACATTATATTTTCGTTGGAAGGTGTGTATCTCCTCCTCTCTTCTGCCTGCTTGTTACTCTTAACTCGGTTAGGATTCTTCTCCAGCTCTCTTACATAATTCAGGAGCTGAGACCTAGTCTTAACACTTAGGAACCTTTATGAATCACACTTATTCTTAAGTCTAGGAATAAGAGTAAAATTACGTAATTCTTAGAATTTTTACATACTTAAGACTAAACTTTTACTCTGAACGGCTTTATACATACGGCCCCTGATCAGTGGAGGAAGTTCCTCGTGTGACCAGCAGATGGCGTCAGAATCTCACGAGCCTCTCACTGCAGTCAGTGGGCGGAGCTTCACCTAATCATAGGGTTCAGGGTGGGATGTGGATGAACCTTAAAGCTCCACCCGTTGCATCCAGAAAGGGGGAGCTGGAGGTCAAGCTCCACCCATTGACTCTGCAGTGACCTCTGACCCTCAGATGAGTGGAACGTCTGGGGAGCTTCAGTGTTAGTCTATTCACACTAGTGGCTGTTTCCCTTCAGCAGACACACACACACACATGGAGTAGAGAGATCTGATGAGATACTGACAGACTGAGGGCTATCACACACACACAGATGAGGCTGTGAGGGACAGAAGTCTTAATTTCATGTCTATTTCTGTCCTCTGGAAATGTTTTGTGAAGATGCAATATGAACAATTTACAGCAAGACACATGACAGTCGATCCACTGCAGCCGGCCTGCAAAGGTCAAAGTTGAGCCGTTTCCTCATGATATGTGTGTGTGTGTGTTCTTCCGCTCTGTCCGCAGAGGCCACAGATCCAGACTGGATGGCTGACGAGAGGTCAGTGTGACGCCACACGTTCCTGCAGAAACCCTCTCACCACACACACCACAAGCACATGTTCGACTGAGTGAGATGCCCATAGTAAAGTGTGTGCGTGTGTGTGTGTGTGTAAGATTGTGTGTGTGTGTGTGTGTGTGTGTGTTTAGGGACAAAACTGTCCGCAGAAGTGAGCTAACTCACACAAAAGCTCACTTTAAGGCCCCTCGGGATCATCATTCCTCGTGTGTGAAATGACTCATAAATAAATCATGTTTTTAGCAGTAGATTCAGAGGTTTGTGTTAAAACTCAACCGACACTGACAGGAAACACACTGACCCGGAAAACACACTGACCTGGAAAACACAACGAAATGTCTGTTGCCGTTGCTCTGTTTGTTTTTGCCGATTGAACGTTTAAATAATTCGCTTTATATAAAAATAAGAGTCCACATTATGTCATCATTTAGACCGTGTGTGTGTGTGTGTGTGTGTGTGTGAGAGTGTGTATGTGGACATGTTTACTCCCCCCTGTAAATGCCGCATCGACACGACATCCTCATTAAACCCGTCCCCGGCGTGACGACTCCAATCTTTCGAATAATCCTACGAATATCTATTGATCTAATATGACTTCTGACCTGTAATGTTGCCAGAATCATAATCATACACTATTTGTTCGTCGGCCAGAGGAGAACTGGCACCCCGACTGAGCCTGGTTTCTCCCAAGGTTTTTTTCTCCATTCTGGCCCTGAAGGAGTTTTGGTTCCTTGCCACCGTCGCCTTTGGCTTTTGGCTTGCTCAGTTGGGGACACTTAAATTTCAACTATATTACTGATCTGCCCGCATTGACACTATATGATAATTGAAATGAGCTGATGACATCACCGTTTTCACCAGAGCGGCTGTACAGCCGAATCAAATTCTGTTACATTATTTTCCTGTTACCACTGTGAAGCTGCTTTGAAACAATTGGCATTGTAAAAAGTGCTATATAAATAAAGGTGATTTGATTTGATTTGATGTTTTTCTATCCCGGTGGGGACTTCACCCTGAACACACACACTCATGGGTAATTGAGGTCCCTATGGGTACAAAAGCTTATAAATCATACAGAATGAGTTCTTTTGAAAATGTAAAAATGCAGAAAGTGTGAGTGTGTGTGTACGTGTGTTTTTGTGACATATCAGGACACAAACTTGTATAATGACATGGGTATGACACAGGTATTACAAGGAGAGGGTGACTTATGAGGACATTACCCATGTCCCCATTTTTCAAAAGGCTTATAAATCATACAGAATGAAAGTAAAAATGCACAGTTTCCTGTGATGGGTAGGGGTAGTGTGTGTGTGTGTGTGTGTGTGTGTGTGTGAGATGGGTAGGTTTAGGGGTAGGGGTAGTGTGTGTGTGTGTGTGTGTGTGTGTGTGTGTGTGTGTGTGTGTGTGTGTGTGTGTGTGTGTGTGTGTGTGTGAGATGGGTAGGTTTAGGGGTAGGGGTAGAGTAGGGGGATAGAAAATACGGTTTGTACGGTATAAAAACCATTACGCCTATGGAATGTCCCCACAATTCACAAAAACAAACGTGTGTGTGTGAGTGAGAGAGAGAGTGTGAGTGTGTGTGCACAAGTGTGTTTGTGTTTGTGTGTATGTGCATGAGTGTGTGTGTGTGAGTGTGTGTGTGCACGAGTGTGTGTTTGTGTGTGCAAGCGAATGTGAGAGTGTGTGTGCGAGTGAGTGTGTGTGTGTGAGCGTGTGCGCGCGTGTAAGGTTCCCATCTCTAAACTGATGTGTTTGTGTGTCAGTATTGTCTAAACAATGAACAGAGCCTCATGACTCACACTTACACAAAGCTGCAGCAATAATGTGACACACACACACACACACACACACATAATGTGACGCTACAGAACAAAACGAGTGTTAAAAGTGTTTGTCAAGTTTTACTGAAATTCATTTGATGATGTAGTTACAGCGAATACACACATTTCATAAGGCAGGGAACATGAAAACATACAAAATGTAAACAAAGTTGCATAAAAATTATTTTCAATATAATTCTATTAACCATTTTCTCAAGTATTGTGATAAAATCATTTCTTGTTTGATAAACAACTGTTTCATAGAAGAGGAAGACGAGAGGAACGAGTGAAGGACAGAGTCATCCTCGACTGACCGGCAGAACCAGAGTCTGAGCGCATCTGATGAGCTCATCGTCCAGTGACGTCACGCGACTGACCCTTCAGAGAACAATCGTCCTGCTGTCAGTTCTGATGGCTGACGTCTGAGGGGATCCTGAACTACACTAGTGTGCGGTTCAGAGGTCAGCATTCATCATCCAGACGTGTGCTTGAATCAACTCACATCGAGCAGTCGGTAAAGGAAAACCCTGTCCTGTTTATCTAACATGAGAACTCTGCGGAGCCACTGAAGCCAAATGGCTTCCTGTAATCTTCTCTGTATCTTTAAACAGTTTAAGCCAGTGTCATCCCCAAAAATACACAACATCATGTGTTAATTTGAAAATTGTATAATACTGATAAAAACGTGAGTATAACAAGATCTGCAATGATATTAATATCTTGTGCAAGAACAGCACACCCTGTGTTAGCCAACAGCGGTTATGAATGTGTTTACGATACATTTAGTCAGAATGTAACAATTTAGAAGAGTAGCAGAGGTGGACAAAGCACACAACTCCATTACTTGAGTGAAAGTTGTAAAAACTGATTTTTACTTGAGTAAAAGTACAGAAGTATCAAAAGTAAATTTCTTTTTTATGTCAATGCATTATTTTATTGTTGTTGGATTGTTGTATTAATGCACGCTGTCATCCTGGTGGTTTAAGCCAGTCAGTGCTAGCATACGACTACCTGAACTCATTACAATACTTGTATAAAAGTTACAAAGCTCTTTACAAAAAGTCACTTTAAGGCAGAATGCACGGATCCAATACACTGATACACATCCCATATTCTCCCAACTGTTTATGTTCACTTAAGACATAATCAACTGTGTTTACGTGAATACTCGGCAAAATGAACATTTTGACATAATTTTGTGTGTATTGATAAATGTTCTCACCGTCACATCCCTAACGGGTAAAAAGGCTAATACATTTTGATTCTATTATTCTATTTTCCACAATGTCAAACCAACGCAGCTTAACCCAAAATGCAAGCTCAGACACAAGCTTGTGCAGTTGTGCGCTCTAGACAGAGAATACACTCCAGTGGCAGGGACACTTAGGCTAAGAAGAAGCAAATATATTTATTAAGTATAACGAGGTTGGGTTCCTATTCAACTGTCCATCCTATCAAAAACAGCTAGACTATAAGATAATTGTAAAAAAAAAAAAAATAAGTATTGTATTTCGCCAGATTTTATTCTGTAAACATATTCAAGCGCGAATGAGAACCGTTTCGAGGGGGATGCCAGGTGTGCGCGAAACCCTCCCCCAAAAAACGAATATTCGAATCCCAAAATTGAAAATCGAATACCAACCCATCGAACGAATATTCGAATATTCTGGTCCAGGCCTAGTGCGCACAGACTGAACTGAGCTCTTCTCCACGTCATCAGGCTTTTTCAGATTCATCCATATGCTCTTTCTCACAGACGGTTACATTTTTGAACGTTTTATGAGACATGCATCAAGTGTATGCCAACGAAACTAATCTTTAATCTTTTCAGAAAACTGAAACATGCTGCCATGTGCACACACTGCGCCGAGGAACCGTCTTCCATTTTGCTATAAACTGATCAGTGTTCAAAAAATGTTGGGAAACTTCACATGACAAAAAGAGTGATCCTGATAGGCTTGTTAAAGAAGAAAAAATCATCCACTGACTTTCAAAGCTGCTACAGAAACGACTTTCGACTTCGAGGACATTGATAGAAATGTAGAGGAGTAAAAAGTCATACGTTTCCAGAAAAAATAATACTCAAGTAAAGTACAGATACTCAACAAGTGTACTTAAGTACAGTACTCAAGTAAATTTACTGTCCAGCTCTGAGTAACAGCTCCATTCATACGAGCACTTTGAGATTATACACATGAAATAAACGATACGCTAGCGTCCAGCAACACGTCATGTAAACGTCTGTGGCAAATGTTTCTATCAAACACAAATCCAGGAAGAGTCTCTCGTCCGGCGAGTGTCCGCGTACCTCATGAATCAACACTGGATATTGTCACGCTATGAGCCATTCTGGGGAAGGGATTCAGACGTGGCTGTAAAACATATCTCAGACTCACAAACCTTCGTTTCACAGCACCGGGGATCTGGTGAGGCTGGAGTGGTTTTGCAAGCGTGGTGACGTCCTCGTGTGTGTGTGTGAGGACATCACACTATAAGCGAGTCTCTGCTCAGAAGAGTGCTCTGTTCAAAGAGAGGACAGAAGAGTGAGCCGAGCAAGCGGGCCGGGCCGCGTCAGTGTGAGAACGTTAGTCTGGGCTAGTCGGCAGAGAAGCGCTGTCAGTCATTATTCTGGAGACATGTTACATCACACAGAAAAAGAAATACAAAATATAAATGAACGTGAAAGGCTACGTGATTCTCCAGTTGCACTCAATAAGATTTCCATCTGTATTCATGCACACAAATGGAGCGTCTGCGGGTGAGCGCCTACATTTACACCTGGAGCTCATTTAAAGAGGATCGTTTCATGTTAGACGCAGTGAAACTGTGTTTGTAAAAGCAAGAAGAGAAACCAGTGGAAGCCTGTGGGCGAGAGGAGGCGTAAGTGTGTGACGAGAGGATGATCGTGATTCTCTGCTGGACTCACACTGTTTCTCTTTAATTTAGCTACACACATTTTATCAGTCACACCTTGACCCTTTTTTATTTCTTTTTCAACATTTCTTAGTGCTTTGAGGGACCGTTTCTATCGTTAGTTGTGTTAGAGTTTGATCCAAACACATTTTGGGGAGGAATTAAGCAGCAAGCAGGCAGAGATATGTTTGATTTCTTGACATTCTTGTTACCTGTGTACAGGTTATGTTCTGTTGTCAAATCGAGGTACGAATCGAACCGTGATCGAAAGACCTAGGTCGGAATCAAACTGCGCACTTTGTTCATCAAAAAACGTCTACAAGAGATATAAATGAAATAAATGGTGAGGAGGATGAAATCTTATAGAGTGCTTCTCTGGTGAAACTGGACTTATAATCGTCTGCATTCTCTCTTGTAATGGATCTTTAAGACTGTTTTCAAAGATCTTTCATTCTTGAGGTCTCTTTTTGAAATAACAAGAATTTTTCCAATTATGTTACCAATTGTGTTTCAAACTACATTCTTCAAATCAAAAGGCCTTGCTTCGATTGAAGTGGCTTCATTCTGTGGGACCATGGTGCTTTTCTTTCACTGCACCAGTGCATGCATTTACATGCGAGACAAACGCAGGTCCACAGAGCCGTGAGGGTTCTATTCCCCCTCTCAAAGGAACAGCAAAGTCACAAAGAGCCCTACAGATAATAACTCACCACTTTCCGAGGGCGGCTCTGCTCCTCCTGCCCGCTGGGCGTACAGCCGTGACTGGAGCGCGTGCAGCCGAAGGCTTGTTGTCCGGACTCGGCTCCACGGGAACGCTCCAGTTCCTTCTCTGTGTAGGGTGGCAAGGATTCATTATCCTCTGCCGTCCGCTGGCGAGGTGACTGGTTGCTTGGAGACCTGCTGTGGAAACGTTCACTGGTCTTTCTGGAGCTGTTTTTGGAAGGAGTGTCCGACTCCTCTTCAGTCCGGCCCGCTTTTGAAGAGCCGCCCTTCCCAGCTTTAGCTTTACGTTCCAGTAAACTGTTGAGAAGGGCATCATCGTAGTCTCTTCTGCTCCCTGTACCACTGGAATCCCTCTGATCCCGCTCCCGTGGATCCCGCTGGGGTTGATCATTGTCCCACCTTTTTCCGGGCAAGGGCGGAGGGCTGGGCAGGCGTCTCGCTGGGCTGGCCTTTGGAGAGTAACGCTTGGAACAATAAAATGGATAACGATCCCGTTCCAGCTCCTGTTCTCGCTCTCTTTCCCTCTCGCGCTCCCGTTCGTGTGCTCTGTAGTCGTCCTCCCTGTTCCCGAGGTCACCGTGACGTCCTCGCTGCATGTATGTCATCGCAAACTCCTCGAGCTCATCCAAAGATCCAGTCCGTCCGCGTTCCAGGAACGCCTTTCTCTGCAGGTGCTCTGAGCGAGGGTTCCACCTGGAAAGGAAAGTCAAATGTGATGAATTAAAACTGCCGATACTAATAAACCAATCCGTGTGTATTCAGACAAGCGATGAGATCCTTCTATTACCTGAGGTTGTCATCCGCCACACAGTTTCTATGCTGTGGCTGTCGTGTGTATCTTCCCTCATGAACGGGAGATAAATCTGTGGTCCGGAGGTCAGTGGGGTCATCCAGATCAGGGATGGCTGGTAGAGCCTTTTTTTGTACTTGTCGATAGGTTTGACGGAAGTCCGTTTCTCCATCATGTAATGAACTCAGCTCGGACATACCGCAGGCTGCAAATAAGCAGAAATCAGCAAAGGCATCTCTGAGGGACAAACTCTTTTTATTCTGTGCAAATTATTACCACAGTTATTTGACATTAGAATATTTGACATTCATTTCTCCAACTTTTTTCCTTTTTTCCTTATCCTCATTTATTCAAGGAACATAAAGTAGAATTTACAGTACTATATGAAAAGCCTGAAGAATGTGGAAACAGTGAAGAATGAAGGGCTTAAAGACCACAAGGAATGAAGAGACAAGCATGCAGCTCTTCAGGCAGGAAAATAGAGAACAGGAGACATGTCCAGTGGATCGTACATTGGATCGTGTGCAGTGGATCGTGTGCAGTGGATCATGTGCAGTGGATCGTGTGCACTGGATCGTGTGCAGTGGATCGTGTGCAGTGGATCGTGTGCAGTGGATCGTGCAGTGGATCGTGATCGTGTGCAGTGGATTGTGCAGTGAGCATGTGCAGTGGATCGTGTGCAGTGGATCGTGTGCAGTGGATCGTGTGCAGTGGATCGTGCAGTGAGCGCGTGCAGTGGATCGCGTGCAGTGAGCATGTGCGGTGGATCGTGTGCAGTGGATCGTGTGCAGTGGATCGTGTGCAGTGGATCGTGCAGTGGATCGTGATCGTGTGCAGTGGATTGTGCAGTGAGCATGTGCAGTGGATCGTGTGCAGTGGATCGTGCAGTGAGCGCGTGCAGTGGATCGCGTGCAGTGAGCATGTGCGGTGGATCGTGCAGTGGATCGTGTGCAGTGGATCGTGTGCAGTGGATCGTGTGCAGTGAGCATGTGCAGTGGATCGTGTGCAGTGGATCGTGCAGTGGATCGTGCAGTGGATCGTGCAGTGGATCGTGCAGTGGATTGTGCAGTGGATCGTGCAGTGAGCATGTGCAGTGGATCGTGCAGTGAGCATGTGCAGTGGATCGAGCATGTGCAGTGGATCGTGCAGTGGATCGTGTGCAGTGGATCGTGTGCAGTGGATCGTGTGCAGTGGATCGTGTGCAGTGGATCATGTGCAGTGGATCATGTGCAGTGGATCATGTGCAGTGAGCATGTGCAGTGAATCATGTGCAGTGGATCATGTGCAGTGGATCATGTGCAGTGAGCATGTGCAGTGGATCGTGCAGTGGTCAAGTAGCATCTGGAATGGCGTCGGTGTCTTACAGTCTCGGCTGCTGCTAAGCGTCTGTGACGGGTTGAACTGAGCGAGCTGCTTCTCCACGTACTGCAGCACCTTCAGAGAGCTCTGATCTGACGCAGACTGTAGATGGAAACCACTCCGCACTACAGAAGATACATCACGTGTGTGTGTTGTAAGAATATTGTTTTTCGTAATCCGGGAAACAGATTCAGGCAATATTAAAATAGTCCTGTATTCTGATGGAAAACAATTTTTGCAAGCAACATATAAAACACAAATATTTTATACTATAGCAGATTTTTTTAGTGGCCCATTCTTTTGAGGGCTTCTAAAAGCCTGCTTCTTGTGAGAGAATATGTGAACTAATATTGAATATTAAATATTATTTCAGGGGTTCACGTTAATATAATCCATAATAGAGCGTTTGAGCTTGTGACTCAATCTGAGCTCTAAGAACGAGTCTGAATTTACAAACCCGATTCCAAAAAAGTTGGGACACTGTATAAATTGTGAATAAAAACAGAATGCAATGATGTGGAAGTTTCAAATTTCAATATTTTATTCAGAATACAACATAGATGACATAACAAATGTTTAAACTGAGAAAATGTATCATTTTAAGGGAAAAATAAGTTGATTTTAAATTTCATGGCATCAACACATCTCAAAAAAGTTGGGACAAGGCCATGTTTACCACTGTGTGGCATCCCCTCTTCTTTTTATAACAGTCTGCAAACGTCTGGGGACTGAGGAGACAAGTTGCTCAAGTTTAGGAATAGGAATGTTGTCCCATTCTTGTCTAATACAGGCTTCTAGTTGCTCAACTGTCTTAGGTCTTCTTTGTCGCATCTTCCTCTTTATGATGCGCCAAATGTTTTCTATGGGTGAAAGATCTGGACTGCAGGCTGGCCATTTCAGTACCCGGATCCTTCTTCTACACAGCCATGATGTTGTAATTGATGCAGTATGTGGTCTGGCATTGTCATGTTGGAAAATGCAAGGTCTTCCCTGAAAGAGACCATATGTCTCCCCATATGTTGTTCTAGAACTTGGATATACCTTTCAGCATTGATGGTGCCTTTCCAGATGTGTAAGCTGCCCATGCCACACGCACTCATGCAACCCCATACCATCAGAGATGCAGGCTTCTGAACTGAGCACTGATGACAACTTGGGTTGTCCTTGTCCTCTTTAGTCCGGATGACATGGCGTCCCAGTTTTCCAAAAAGAACTTCAAATTTTGATTCGTCTGACCACAGAACAGTTTTCCACTTTGCCACAGTCCATTTTAAATGAGCCTTGGCCCAGAGAAAACGCCTGCGCTTCTGGATCATGTTTAGATATGGCTTCTTTTTTGACCTATAGAGTTTTAGCCGGCAACGGCGAATGGCACGGTGGATTGTGTTCACCGACAATGTTTTCTGGAAGTATTCCTGAGCCCATGTTGTGATTTCCATTACAGTAGCATTCCTGTATGTGATGCAGTGCCGTCTAAGGGCCCGAAGATCACGGGCATCCAGTATGGTTTTCCGGCCTTGACCCTTACGCACAGAGATTGTTCCAGATTCTCTGAATCTTTGGATGATATTATGCACTGTAGATGATGATAACTTCAAACTCTTTGCAATTTTTCTCTGAGAAACTCCTTTCTAATATTGATCCACTATTTTCCGCCGCAGCATTGGGGGAATTGGTGATCCTCTGGCCATCTTGACTTCTGAGAGACACTGCCACTCTGAGAGGCTCTTTTTATACCCAATCATGTTGCCAATTGACCTAATAAGTTGCAAATTGGTCCTCCAGCTGTTCCTTATATGTACATTTAACTTTTCCGGCCTCTTATTGCTACCTGTCCCAACTTTTTTGGAATGTGTAGCTCTCATGAAATCCAAAATGAGCCAATATTTGGCATGACATTTCAAAATGTCTCACTTTCAACATTTGATATGTTATCTATATTCTATTGTGAATAAAATATAAGTTTATGAGATTTGTAAATTATTGCATTCCTTTTTTATTCACAATTTGTACAGTGTCCCAACTTTTTTGGAATCGGGTTTGTACCTAAACTGAGCGAGGAGGAGCAGGAATGCAATCGAAAGAGTGAGAGTAAGCAGCACTTTATATCTGCTTACTCTAACATTGTAAATAGTTGAATTACATGAACATTTTAACCTGTATGCATTTAATATGACACATTGTGGTGCATTTGCTCTCAAGTGCAATCTCTATTAAATCGCAGTCGCAATGTGAAGTGAATGCATGGGTCTGTCTGCAGCTGGATCACCTTCACTTTAAATGTTTGAATTTCAGAAGTGTGTTCAGTTCATTTTGAGTTATTAAAACGCCCCACATTCTGAACTCGTCTGTGGTAAATCTCTGAAATACTGCAGTGGTCAGAACTACTTAATAATGTGTCAGTAAATCATGTTGAGGTTTGGAGCGTCTAACACTATCACAAACAGACAGCTCAGTTTTCACCAGTGAACAGGCTTTACTCTAGTGCACTCACCTGCCGAGCCGTTGTTCTCCAGCGATGGTGCAGTGGACAGGTGTGGGTCAATGAGGGAGGGCGGGGCGATGGGCACCATGGTGGGCATTCCAGGTATGTAGTATGGAGGGAACATGGGCACTGGTGTGGGCACTGCTGTCTTGATCCCCTTTCCTGCTTCATACACTATTTGAGAGAGAGACAATGTAAGAAATGTAGCATGGCAACCAGACTACCTGAAAGAGTTCATATGCAATACTAGTATGCAAAATATGCTATAGCATAAACTCATCTTCTGTGGGCTGTTTTCTTTTTTAAGTGAACTACTGTAATGGAGGAGCAACAGTTTAAAGAGAATCTTCCTGAGAAAGTTCAAGTGAGTTGAAGTGCTGACATGTTTACAGTCTATGTTACAGTGTAATTGATTAGGTTACTGAGGTACTGAGGTTTGTCAAGTGGTGCTCACTACAGCCAAATGCTGTCCAGATCCCCCTCTCTAGATGTAATGGGTGGAGCTTGACCTAATTAGGTTTAGGGATAGGGTGTAGCTGAACGTCAAGCTCCGCCCATTGACTCTGCAGTGAGCAGCCTCTCAGGTTTGTGCTAAATCATAGTAATGCAAGAATATGTGCAACAAGACACTTGCAGTGCATTCGGATACTTGTGAAGTGTATTTATAGCCTTATTTTGAGCTTCATGATTCATTCTTTCATTCAGACGCTCATCTGGACTGGTGTGTTTGCGTACTCCGTACTCACAGTGTCGAGGGCAGCAGCAGGTCTCTGGGCAGCAGCAACATCTCACGTAACAGCAGCATGAATGAGGGCAACACTGACACCAGCAAACACCCACCAGCAGAATGACCAGAGCACTGCCCATGACCACAGCGCCCACAAACACCCACTCTAGCAGGGAGAACATGGTCACGGTCAATAGCATCATCATAATATCATCGCATGCTACGCACACCATCATCACACGCCGCACACACACCATCATCACACGCCACACACACCATCACACACGCCATCACACACGCCATCACACACGCCATCACACGCCGCGCACACACACCATCACACGCCGCGCACACACACCATCACACGCCGCCCACACCATCATCACACGCCGCACACACCATCATCACACGCCGTACACACCACACACACGCCACACACACACCATCACATGCCACACACACACCATCATCACGCGCCGCACACACCATCACACACGCCGCACACACCGTCACACACGCCGCGCACACCATCACACGCCACGCACACCATCACACGCCACGCACACCATCACACGTCGCGCACACCATCATCACACGCCGCACACACCATCACACGCCGCACACACCATCATCACACGCCGCACACACCATCATCACACGCCGCACACCATCATCACACGCCGCACACACACCATCACACGCCGCACACACCATCATCACGCGCTGCACACCATCATCACACGCCGCACACACCATCACACGCCACACACCATCATCACATGCCACAAACACACCATCATCACACGCAGAGACAGTGACGCTCTGAAACACTCAAGAGTTTGACCGAATGTGTACGATGCATTCTGGCTGGAAATCCAGTGTAATGTCTAATGTGTACGCTTACAACAGCTGAATTTAACATCAATTGACCTATCGTAAGCCCCTCCCCTCGAACGCAGATGAGCCAATGGCAGTTGAGTATCAGTTGCGCTGGGACCGGAACTCAGACATCTTTAGGTTTCAGCGCCATAGAGAAACATTGGAAAAAATCCAAAGCTCTCATCGGTGTTTATGCTACAAAAATAGTAAAACGATGTGCCTGGGGTACTGTAACACTGATTCCAGGTATCCTGAGAGGATTTTATGGTTGTCGATTAAAGTCTCTGCTAACGTACAAACAGAAATAACTAACTGTTCTCACGTCATGTAACGGTGTAGGTCAAAAACACATAAACGAAGGTCTACATTTCAGTGCCTCTCCATATTAAACTGGTTAAATGTAAATGAATTTAATCTTACCCTGCGGTACATGAACAGTGTTGATCCTGGATGTTATCATCTGCGATCGTGAAGACCGTAACATGAGGCTTCTCCCGCTTGCATTGTGATCTGTAAACCATCGCTTCCAAATTAATCTCCCACCATATTTATTTTAAAATCTTTTATATATTTAAGTCCCACTTGAATGCTCCTCGACGAGAGGTGGTCCTTCTGTGTCACAGACTTTATGGTGATTTATCGTCTAATTTGTTTTTGTACACATTTTTTATATTTCTGTGAGTTTAGATATGTTTAAGGTCTACATTATCTGTCTTACTAAGGAGGACTCCTATTTTGATGGGTATTATAGTCTACAGGTAGTGAAAGGGAGAGCTCGCAGTTTATCGGAGTTGTTTTGCAGATACAAAGTTTACAGTTTAGCACCCCCGAAAAGGCACAAGGTCTGGGTATGTTTGTTTACTGTTAGTTGTACGAGTGTTTTTGTGCAATTTGCTGTGTATGTTAATGATAATGCAACGGAGAGAGAGAGAGAGAGTTTGTGAATGAGACGTTAATGTGCACTTCTTATGCTTTGTTTGTTCAGGTCTTACGGTGATTTTTTTGGGGTGAAAAACAATGTAATAAACTTCATAAACCATCAGCAAAGTTTGGCCATCATTCGGACGGGGTACACTACATTCTGTGTCCAAAAACATCCTGGGATAAGGTTTTCACACTGACAGCTGTCATTGTAAGACCATCATCACAAACTCTGTTTGTTTGTTCGAATTAGCAACAGTAACTAAGGGGGGCGGGGCTTATCAATAGGTCAATTCTAATCATGGAATATTAAAAACATCACAAATACACATTTTAAAGCCAGAACATCTGCACAATCCAACACTGGGATGGATGGATGGATGGATGGATGGATGGATGGATGGATGCTTTCGGAGCTATTACGGGTAAAAGCAGGATAAGCAAGAGAACCGTGCTGAGGATCTCCATGAGGAATGTGTTTCACAAACACTCCAAATAAATCACTCCATGAAGGAATGTCACAAACACATTTCCAGCCCAAATGTGTCTGGGTTTCATATGGAACTCATTCATCATGATTTCGCCAAAAAAAGAATTTCAAATATGTGAAATGTAGTAACAGTTCAAAATAAATGAATCCATCAAATGAATTAAAGCTTCATGTAAAGCCACAAAAGCACTTTATCAAACAGTTAAACGACCCACTAACATGTAGAAATCTTACTAATGGAGCTCAGTGAAGTTTGGTCAGTAGAGTCCAGTGTTAAAGAGTAACGAGAAGAGAAGGATCAGATACAGACTGCGGAAGTGAACCAACTCACAAACAAACAATCTGTGTATCTGAACACACACATTCCCAGGAAACGGTGAGCTTTGAAAAGGTTATGGATGAACTACCAGAAGTACTATTACTGCTAAAAGGAGACACAAAATAATCCAATCCAATCTAATCCAGTCTCATTGATCAAAAGTTCAGTAAAACCTACCCATCACAGAAAACTTTCTGCATTTTTACATTTTCAAAAAACATCAGGTAATAACCAAAAATAGTCCCCATAAGGTCAAAGATTTCTGGGGACTGATTGATTGATGATGACAGATGATCAGTAATGAACGCTCTTCATCTCTCTGAGTCTTACAGCAAACATGCGACTGAACGTCAATCCCGTGAACATCACAGATTCGTTCAGCAGGGAATCGAGCCTCTGTTTCCCGCTGATCGGACCCGTATGACGCCTTCGGCTGATCACCGGTGATCTGAATTATTCATGATCTGTTACAGCGTACAGTGATCCAACAGCAGGTTTGTTAGTGTAATGTTTTACAGTTGAGTATCAGGAAATGACATCACAGGGGAATTAAAGAATTAGAAACAGGCGGCTTGGACAGGAAACAGACAAGGGTGCATTTGGAGCTCGTACCTGGAACAATCTCCACATTAAAGCCAGGCAGAAGATCATCGGCCAAACTTGTCTGACCTGGAGAGACAGACGAGAGAGAGGGGGAGAGAGAGAGACAGAGAGAGAGAGAGAGAGAGAGAGAGAGAGACAGAGAGAGAGAGAGAGAGAGAGAGAGAGAGAGAGAGAGAGAGAGAGAGAGAGAGAGAGACAGAGAGAGAGACAGAGAGGAGAGAGAGAGAGAGAGAGACAGAGAGAGAGAGACAGAGAGAGAGAGAGAGAGAGAGAGAGAGACAGAGAGAGAGAGAGAGAGAGAGACAGAGAGAGAGAGAGAGACAGAGACAGAGACAGAGAGAGAGAGACAGAGAGAGAGAGAGAGAGAGAGAGAGAGAGACAGAGAGAGACAGAGAGAGAGAGAGAGAGAGAGAGAGAGAGAGAGAGAGAGACAGAGACAGAGAGAGAGAGAGAGAGAGCGAGAGAGAGAGATGGAGGTAAAGCGGAGCGCCAGAGCTGAGAAAGAGGAATCATGAGCAGCGTTTCATGCAAACAGAGACGATCAGGTGAGATGTGTGTGAGCAGAAACATGAATGATTCATCCTGAAACTCTCAGTATCTTCTGGGATACTCCGCGTCTGTGGGTTTTCAGCTGCGTCTGATTCTGCTCACACTTGACTCCAGGTCTGGTTAATATTTCAACTGTTGATGAGCAATAAGAACAGTGATGCAGGCCTTACCAAGCACTACTGACCAAACAACCGATCACTGCTTTCACACACACAAAAGCAAGACATTTCTACTCTTCTCATCCTCCTTTCCAACAGAGACTCTCATTGAGGAGGTGTTTGTATGAACAACAGCATGAAGAGAGTCTGGAGAAACATCAAAGTCAAAGTCCTCATGTTTGATCCTCGTGATCAAAGAACAATCGCCGACACTAAACAACGTTACACACATTTATCAGCAGACAAAGCAGCATTTGAGACTTCCCAATGGAAGTTGAGTTTTGCTCCACCTCGAAACATGTCACTTCATTTCCTTCAAACTATTAATCCCTTTCCTTCAGCTGCAACTGATTTCTCAGAAATATCTCACACTTAAAACCTTCAAAACCAGTCAACACTTGTTCCAGCCGCACACGTACTCATTCTCCAGCTTGCACTTGATCATGTAATGAACCTCTACTGTAATCTAAAGACAGGAGCTCTGATCGCTCACAGGAAACAGGAAAGACCTCCTGCTCGCAGGCTTAACCCACATTCCGTTGGGAATTCTGTCTGCGTCCTGGATCTTTGGCACTGCTAAACTCCCTGCAGGACCCCATTGACAAAAGAGAAACAGAAGAAAAAAGTGTCCCAAATGATGCACCTGTACACTATGTACTCGAGCATGTAGTGTATGAACCATAGACTGTATAAAACACTGGACGTAGTGTCCGTGACGTCACCCGTAGGTTTCTGAAGAGCATTTCTGAAGCCCAAAGTGGGCGGAGCCAGCCACTGACAGTGGGCAAAGAGGCGGGACGTGGGTGGAGCTGAGGTGACTGGTTGCTGAAACCACGCCCACCTAGCTCGACCATAGTGGCAATCCACCTGTCACTCAAGTGGCCACGCCCTTAATTATGCAGAACTTTAAGGCTTAATATAATTTAAACGGATGAGTTATAAAAAAAATCCACCCCCCTCACATGAAGTGCAAAATTAGCCGTATACACCAAAAACACTTTTTGTACCAGACTGTAAACGTGTTTATGGGATTGACTCCCTTCTGGAGCCTGTCTCTAGTGGCCAGTCGATGAATTGCAGTTTAAGTCACTTCCGTGCTGGATTCAAGAGAGAGACCGGGAGGGTTACCGCTTGGTTTGAACGTCATAAGCAGTGTTGGGGGTAACGCATTACAAGTAACTTGAGTTACGTAATCAGATTACTTTTTCAAGTAACTAGTAAATTAATGCATTACTTTTAAAATTTACAACAAAATATCTTTTTATAGTTCCTTTTCACCATTTATTTGACTGACAGCTCTCCTGTCTCCATGTTGAGAGAAATCGAGAGTAATTTCAGAGGCGTTGTGTGTAAACATGAGGGTTATTGAAATGTGAGCATTTACTAATCTCTCTTGCACAAAAAACGATTCAGTTTTCCTCAAAATGAACAAAATCAGTCAAATGCAAAATCAGAACCTCCAATAATTAAATGTTAAATAAAACAAATATTTTTATGCATTTAATCTCACTTTATTGACCAATGTCTTGCTGCTGACATTCAATGATTTAGTTAAACCATGAGCAAAAATGACTTTAGATTTTTTGTTTATATTGGTGAAGTACTGTAAGTGTTAAACCTTTTTCTCCTGCGTCCTATTCTTCCATTGTCCAGAACGGCAGCACTGAAAGGTTTGTTTGAGCTTTGTTTGAGCTGCGCCCTCTACTGTACATGCGTCAATGTGCATTTTTACCTCGGCCTGAGGATTATTTCAATTTTGGTGTGAAAGGATCTTTACATTTGCACAAAAACTTTTTTTTATAAAAAACTAAAGAACAAAAAAAAAAAACCCAGCCCAGGTGAGAAAAAGTAATGCAAAAGTAACGTAATGCATTACTTGTCTTAAAAAGTAACATAATTAGTTACTTTTTAAGGGAGTAACACAATATTGTAATGCATTACTTTTCAAAGTAACTTTCCCCAACACTGGTCATGAGGTTATTTTGTCTGATGCCCCGCCCCCCTCCGCTGAGACAGTCCAGTGATTGACAGGTCCAACATTCCAACTTCGTTTGTTGTGCCTCATCCAGGTATACAAAGTGCACTTTTCAGTGTGAACACATGCAACTACTCGCACTATTTATACTACAAACATCATGGAATAGTGCATAAGTACGTGAACTGGGACGCAGAGACACTTTTTTTCAAAATCTCTTTTTTTTGGTGTTCCACGGAAAAAAAGAAAGTCAAAAATAAATGATTATCCTTCCCTTTCTATCGGTCTCGTTCATCTCAGACTGATATCTGGCTGGTTGAAGAGGTTCTTCAGCTGTGAGATGTTGAGAATATGCTTTATTTTAATAATTAAGCACATCTGGCCAAGTATCATTATTGTACTTCATTTAATTGATGCTGTTACAGTAATGAGAACGTTTCAAATTACTGCAATGAACTGCTGCTTTTCTTGATTGACATCTCTAATCTCAGTCCAGATCTCATGATGTCAGAAACTCTGACATCATGAGATCCTAGCTGTGAACAAACTTCTGCCCTTGAGATGAAGGGTCAATTATTCGAGCCCTCGTGTGTCCATTCTCTGTCTGATTCCTGTACGCTCTGTGTCTCCATTCATATCTGCACAATGAGTCTTTACGTCACGCTGCACAGCTGGATGCTGACCACCTCACTGTTGCCATGGCAGCACATGATTCTGTGGTCAGCTGTTGTCAACATACAGTGTTCTGCGACCTCCTAAAGTGGATGAACATGTTCTGCATATGTGCAACAAAACACTTGACTTCATTTCTTCACTCAAGACACTAAACGCTTCACAACATCCACTAACATGAACTAAAGCAGTCAAGCAAATCTCTGTGATCTAAAGCCCAAACCCAGAGAAT